>VWZY01008240.1:0-19625 GCA_013399075.1 Chloroceryle aenea
AGCCCCTCTACCTATGACAACATGGTCAAGAGAACTATACTGCAGGTAGTTATCATTGTGGAGATTTAACACCACATAGCTGGCTATTCCTTGTCACTCAACAGCGTGACTTGTGTCCAGGTGACTATGTGGTGTGCTTACAAGGAAGCTCAAAGTATAGGAGCTTCAGTTGGACACTTCATTGCATCTCCTTGGATGACCAAGAAGTTATTTTATCAACTAATAGGAAGAAGGAATTTTCTCACTGGAAGATCTGAAATGAAGTAAATCTCTTCAAATTCAAAAGCAGTAATTTTTTTCTGTATTTTTTGCTACTTTTTAGTTAAAAATATTGATGATTTACAAATCAAATAACAATTAACTTAAGTGACATCTTCAGTTGTTTTCCACACCTGAAGAAGGAACAAAATGCTCTCCACCTTTTCCCAGATTCGCTGAGCACCATCTGGATACTACACCAGGGACTTGCTGGTGGGACAACATCTCCAGACACTGAACCTTGAAAAAAAGTTATGCATTTGAATTTGCTGCATTCAGGTGAATGTGCCTTCTTGCTCAGAGATTCGGATGACAGAAGAGGCTTGGGAGTGCTGGGGCTCACAGCTGCCATGGCAGATGGATAGTTATGATGGGTCTTAGCAGTACAGGTTGCATATTTATGTCTTCCTGAGGAAGGAGCATAGTTTGTGACCTCAACAAAAGCAGGCAAGAAAGAAGCCCACTACTGTTTTAAACTATTATAAAAACTGGAACCTAAATTTTTCACCTCTTACCCTGACAACTCCCACCCGAATCCTTCCTCAAACAAAACTGCATGCTCTTGGTCCCAGTCTGAAAAGATCTTCCTGACTCAGAGGACAAAAATAAACAGTGATGTGAAAAGCTTCCCTGCATTACCCCTTCTCTATTTGAAGCTGGAACAAGGGCCCTGAAAAGCTTCCCTGCATTACCCCTTCTCTGTTTGAAGCTGGAACAAGGGCCCTGAAGAGGAACAGAGTGTAATTGCAGTGTCCACAGAAAATTAAAACAGACAGAGCCAGGAGAATTGGCAGAGAAGAGGCATAGCTGAGCAAGTATTTATTACCCTTGCACTTAGTGCTCAGGTTGACAGGTGTCTTATGAATGCAATAGCTGGGTTTTGTTATTAGGTGCTTATAGTACAGCAGTGCTTGGTGGGGGGAACCATTGATGTGTGGCTCCTGAGATGCCAGATGTTGGGGAGCAGATAAATGTGTCCCCTCTGCCAGGCTGTAACATGGATGACAGAGAAGGCTCAGACCCACAGACCTGTTAAGGAAAGGGTCCCCTGGGGTGCAGTAGTCATCTTCTGCCTTCAAAGGGTGACTGTTCCAGAAACATATTCTGCAGCCTCCCTATGAGGTGGGATCAATGCCCCAAAGCCATCCTTAAGTTAGCCTTCATACATTTGGGTGGTACTATCAGAAACCCTAATGTCGAGGTAGGGTTCCCTCTGCAGAAGGAACACTCTTCTCTGAGGTTTCCTTCAGCCTGTAAGACAAGTAGGTCCAATGCTGCCTGAATCCCGTTTGCAGGGCTATTCTCAGCACCATCAGTGTGCTGGCTGCCTTATGAGCAAACAGTGCTTTCTTCTGCAAAGTGCAGTTTGTCCTGACCAAACTCATCCATCATCAGCTTGTCAGCAGGAACATGGTTTGAGACTTTGCAGTTGACTCACTCCATGAAGAATATCCTCACTTGGCAGATTTGTAGCTTGCTGAGATTCATTCTCCCTTACACATTCATGCATTGGCAGGCAGCAGGGATTTTGTTTGAGATCCCAGGCTTTGCCACCACCAGCACACACTGAAACTGCAGGTAGGAAAAAGTGGCTGTGACTTTGGCTCCCACCACATTCCCTTTTCCGATTTGGTGGATGGGTGATGTGTTAAATGCAG
Organism: Chloroceryle aenea; assembly: GCA_013399075.1. Taxonomy (NCBI): domain Eukaryota; kingdom Metazoa; phylum Chordata; class Aves; order Coraciiformes; family Cerylidae; genus Chloroceryle; species Chloroceryle aenea. Next base: position 1,917 of record VWZY01008240.1, read on the forward strand.
CCAGAGCAGCAAGAAGGGCTGCTTCCCAGCGGAGAGGCACTCAGCTCCTTCAGGGATGCACAGTATCCTTCACGTTGACTTCTTATCCTCCACCCCTAAGCAGGCAGTAAGCAATGGACTGTGGAAGGAACCAGGCAAAGAGCCTGGAACAGAGGGTATGGTGTCAACCATACCCACAGCAGCAGGGAATGCCTCCCTTGGTCAGGGGAAGCAGGAGAAAGAGCATACACCAGCCCTGCTCTGACCCCAGGGCAGGAGAGACATCTCCAGTGTGGGATCTGCAGGGCTCCGTGGGTCTCATTCCTGGGCAGCCTTAACAACACAGCAGGTGTCTACCCAACATACTGCTGTGGTCCCTATTCCACGGGGTGACTACAGCAGGTGGGATTCAGGTCTCCCTCTACACCCCACCCCAGGGCTACAATGGGTGTTTTGCGGTGGGGGGGATGTGGAAGACGCAGCCTCAGGTGGGACAAGGGAACCAGTCAGCCTGGAGATGGCAGGGACCCTGGGATGTGCCATAATCATCACCACAGCCACCCTTCTGGCTAGCAGAGAACAAATGTCTCTGAAAAACACCACTGGGTAATTTTCTTCAGAAGAAGAGAGGTATAGGAGCTAGCTGATGCATTTATAAAATGCATTAAGCATTTTATAAAAGCACTTTGAGATCCCTGATAAATAGCAATCTAGGAATTGACAGCAGTGGTTTCAGCAGAGGTGGTACTGTGGCCATGATAGTCTAAGGACATAAGTGAGGCAACACCAGCAGGAAAAAGCAATATTTTTTTATTACATAGATAGCACAGCTGGGGAAAAGAAGCCAAGCTTTCAGGCCTACAAATTCTCCTTCAGGTGTGTACCATAAACTTGAAGCTTGGGCCTGGGAAGGACTAGTCTAGGCTGGCTTTATCAATGAGGTAATCAGAAAGCAAAGGCTCTCAGCTCCTATGAAGAGTGGCAAGTTACTTATAAGGGGAAAGGTACTTCTTGCACTTGTGTCAAGAATGGGGTAGAATAGGAGACAAAACAATACTGCTGAGTTTATTCAGAGAAAGAAAGAAAAGCATGCTGTGATTTGGATTAAAAAGAGAGAGAGAGAAATGCATATAATACAGATAGAAGCCTTCTCTAAAGTCAATGCATGTTTTTTTTAGTACATGCAGGTTTTAGACTTGCTCAAGAAGCCTGGGAGCAGTAAGCCTCCCATCTGATCCAAGCTCAGCTATACATCAGCCCAGACCTGTACTGGAAATGTCCATAACTTATCAGCCCATCTTCTGGCATTCAAGGAAAGCTCTTCAGGCTCCTCTTAGAATTTCTTTTTGCTGTTGTGAATCTTTAAATATCTGTGCTAGACTACAATTCCCAGTTTGACTGTAAAGCTAGCCCTTGCCCTATACTGCCTTATTACATCCCACTTAAATTATGAGGGGTAGTGAGACAGGGTTGATAAGGAGGATTTATTATGCCTGAATGACCATCTATAGCAACTCATTGCTGAGTGACTCCCTCTCTTCTCAAGAAAACAGCTGCTACCAGACTACATTCATTTTCAGGTGTGAACCCTCAACCATCTAGGATCAGAAGAATTCACATCCTCATTGGGAGAAGAGGATTGGGTTAATCTGACTGAGTTCAGATCAGAGGTGACTGATCATGGTCCTGAGGTAGGAGGTTAGGGGGTGTTTGTTATTGCATGGTGGAGCGTGATGCCCTGAGTAAGGGGCAGAGAGGTACAGAGTTCCTTACCTTAGGTTTAAGATGCTCCAGGTGCTGGAGGAAAGAGCCCTGGGGTGCTTAAGGTGGAAAGAAACTAAATTTCACCCAAGGCATCAACTCCTCTCCCTCTTTTGGTTTCCATGTAGACAGCATAATGCATATCAGCTTCCTGGGAACATGGTGGGACTCAGTGTCCCCCCTGGGAACACTAGTGGCTGTCTGCTGGAATATGCAGTCAACCATGCCACCTCTCAGGGTAGAAACCAAATCCAAATTGTAACAGGGCAGAGCTGGTCTACTTCTGTAGCCTTGCAGGGGTACTGGGGGAAGGTCAGCCTTTTTTTGCATGTTTCTTTAAGAATTATTGCTGGGAAGTCGTGTGACATTTTCCTTCCTTTGCTAAGTTTAGAGTGTAATTGTTATGCTGACTGTTTGGGCTTTTTGCAGTCCTGCTGTCTGGGGATCTCATTTGTGTAATTTTGTTGAGTCCTGGATAATAATGACGTCAGGTAAAAACAATTCATTTTGCTGGACAAAGAGCGGGCTTTGTTGTCATGGTAACCTTTGATTCAGAGACTTGAGGAAAGGTGCCAGGTAAGTGCTTGAAATTGCTGCATTTCAGCATGGTTTCTAATGCCTTGGGAGTCTGAAGCCCTTTTTCCATAAATGAAATTTCAAATCTTATTGAAGTACTTTGTAAACAAAATTCATTTATTGCCTGAAGAAAACGGAGTGGAATTTAGTTGAAGAAAATACTTATGGAAAAAGTGAGATTTCATGAAGCACTCTGCAAAATAACAGGAGTTTAACACAATCACGATGTGCTAATGGTGCTTTTTTCCCCAAAACTCAGCCCTGGAGAGAAAAGATCACTTCCCCCTGAGGGGAAGATAGTATAATGGCCCTGAGAGCTGGCCCCTATGTGCTGGGCTATGTATGAAGAGGGACAGAAGCAGGTCTGATGGAAGAAATCTTTAATTAGTTCCAAATGCATCTCCCACAATTGTGCAGTGTTTTAACCAATCTGAGTCAGTGAGCCTCTCTGTACCCAGAATTTGGGTCAATGTGTACTACTTAGTCAAAATAATCTAGAAGCAAAGATATGTACTCAGAGCTAGATATCTACATGCTTATTTGGAGATCTGATTATGAATACTTGTGGTGTCTCTGAAAATCAAACTGGGAAGATGTTAGCCCCTCTGGATATGACTTAGTCTGAACTGGGGTTGTAGAGAGACATTTCCAGCTTGAAAGCCCTGGGCTTCTGGAGAGAGATTCTCAGTTTGGAGGTGCTGTGANATGTGAAAGGAGAATCTGGTGCATTGCTGTTACCAGGATCTGGGTTGCAGTGTTTATCCAAATCCTCCTCAGCATAACCTATACCCTCCTGAAATGCTGTGCCTTTTCCTTGACCTGGAATAGAGTGACCAGTTGGAGGAACTTTCCTCCAAAGTTAAAAGAATCCCTTGGAACTTTAACTCTTGCTTAGAAAATGTAATTTTTTTCAAGGCACACCTGAAAGGAAGCTGTTTTAGCTCAGCTGCAACTGGTGCTTTGAGGAGGGAAGGGGATAATGACATGAAACCCAGGTGGGCCTTTAGAAATCAACTGCCCAGGTGCCAGCCTGTTGAACTCAAGTGTTCCAGGAAGCAGAGGCATCACGTAAAGACTATTTAGGACATGGCCCAAGCAAAGGGGTCTCTGGGGCTTGGTGAAGGGACTGTGGCAGAGCTGGAACTGTCTTGTGCCTATTCAGGGTCCTGCTTCAGCCCAACAGAAGTTCAAAACAGCTCCTGGGAAATGCACCATTGTTGGCAGGGTGAGAGCATGTTCCCACAGCAGGATGGAGAGCGGTGGTAAGGAGGGAGCTCTGTGAGGATGTAACCCAGAGGAGAGCAGCAAATTGGGTCTGTGCTTCTTGGGATCACAAGGAGCCTACCTCTGGTGTATATGGGAAATTCTTGAAATAGAAGCATTTTGGAAAAAGTGAAAAAGGAGCGTTTCCAAAGGACTGCAACACTTCTACATGTGATTTGCGCAACCCTTCAGGGTGTTAGTTGCTTTTTTTGGTGGTGGAAGCTATTTATGGAATTTGACCTGAATTTTTACATCACTTTGGATGCCTAGAAATTACGTTTATTTAAAGCAAATAAATATAGAAGAGTTGTTAGACTTGGAGAGCCTAAAACTTTGTCTAAACAGTGTCCAATTTCTGATAGCAGTCAAGCAGCAGATGCTTCCTATAAATTTAGGGTCTTTTTCACTCTCATGCATCTTGAAGGGTACTCTCACCAAGGTACTCTCCCAGTCTGCAGCAGTCTGTGGCTCAGGGACTTGCCTGTGAAAGCCATACCTTTATGGTTAATTATGTTATGTCATCCTTATGTTAAGGTGGCTGAGGATTGACCTTATGGCTCTCTACAGCTTCCTGAGGAGAGGAGGTAGAGAAGAAGGTGCTGATCTCCCTGGTACTCAGGGATAGGATGTGTTGAAATTATTCAAAGCTGCACCAGAGGAAGTTTAATAAGGACATTAGGAAGCATTTCTTTATGAAGAGGATGGTCCAACACTGGAACAGGCTGCCTAGAGAGGTGGTCAATGCCCTAGGCCTGACAGTATTTAAGAGGCATTTGGACAATGCCCTTAATGACATGTTTTAACTTGGTCAGTCCTGAATTGGTCAGGCAGTTAGAGTAGCTGGTCCTTTCCAATTGAAAATACTCTATTGTAATAACTCTTGATGGATGGTTGCTGTTCTGTGAGCTGCTCCAGCTGCTCCTTGAATTCATATCAACTGCATCCACAACATTCTGCAGAATGGAGGTTCCTGGTTTAATTGTGGTGTAAAGATCTTCATTTAGGTTTGGGGGCTCTGTTTTTCTCCTTCCATTTGATGTCTGCTTGTGTGCTTGCATTAAAAGAGAAGGTCAACCCTTGATGTCAGTCCATCCTCTGCCTGCCTTACAGAATTATACACTTGAACTTATGCACTATAGCCCATCTTAAGCATTTCAGTCATGGTTGAGGGGGGTGGGAAAGCCAAGGTGTCTGCATAGCCAATGATCTGTTTGGGACAAGCTGTGCAGTAGTGGACAAAGGTGCAGTGTGTTTCCTCATACCTACACCTCTGAGTACAGGAACTCCTGAGCAAAACTCGAGTGCTGGAGAGCTGTAGCATGATGCATGTGTGGCCAGTGCCCAAAGAGGCAGGGTTAANTCCAGCTTGAAAGCCCTGGGCTTCTGGAGAGAGATTCTCAGTTTGAAGGTGCTGTGAGCAAAAGCTGTATAGTGCTGACTTCCTTTTGAAGTGAATTGTCATTTTGAATTCAACATTTGACATCTGGATCCAGTCAAGACTTTGGTCAGAGCTCTTGACTCTGTAGCCTCCCTTCCCTGCCCGCCNGAAGTTCAAAACAGCTCCTGGGAAATGCACCATTGTTGGCAGGGTGAGAGCATGTTCCCACAGCAGGATGGAGAGCGGTGGTAAGGAGGGAGCTCTGTGAGGATGTAACCCAGAGGAGAGCAGCAAATTGGGTCTGTGCTTCTTGGGATCACAAGGAGCCTACCTCTGGTGTATATGGGAAATTCTTGAAATAGAAGCATTTTGGAAAAAGTGAAAAAGGAGCGTTTCCAAAGGACTGCAACACTTCTACATGTGATTTGCGCAACCCTTCAGGGTGTTAGTTGCTTTTTTTGGTGGTGGAAGCTATTTATGGAATTTGACCTGAATTTTTACATCACTTTGGATGCCTAGAAATTACGTTTATTTAAAGCAAATAAATATAGAAGAGTTGTTAGACTTGGAGAGCCTAAAACTTTGTCTAAACAGTGTCCAATTTCTGATAGCAGTCAAGCAGCAGATGCTTCCTATAAATTTAGGGTCTTTTTCACTCTCATGCATCTTGAAGGGTACTCTCACCAAGGTACTCTCCCAGTCTGCAGCAGTCTGTGGCTCAGGGACTTGCCTGTGAAAGCCATACCTTTATGGTTAATTATGTTATGTCATCCTTATGTTAAGGTGGCTGAGGATTGACCTTATGGCTCTCTACAGCTTCCTGAGGAGAGGAGGTAGAGAAGAAGGTGCTGATCTCCCTGGTACTCAGGGATAGGATGTGTTGAAATTATTCAAAGCTGCACCAGAGGAAGTTTAATAAGGACATTAGGAAGCATTTCTTTATGAAGAGGATGGTCCAACACTGGAACAGGCTGCCTAGAGAGGTGGTCAATGCCCTAGGCCTGACAGTATTTAAGAGGCATTTGGACAATGCCCTTAATGACATGTTTTAACTTGGTCAGTCCTGAATTGGTCAGGCAGTTAGAGTAGCTGGTCCTTTCCAATTGAAAATACTCTATTGTAATAACTCTTGATGGATGGTTGCTGTTCTGTGAGTTGCTCCAGCTGCTCCTTGAATTCATATCAACTGCATCCACAACATTCTGCAGAATGGAGGTTCCTGGTTTAATTGTGGTGTAAAGATCTTCATTTAGGTTTGGGGGCTCTGTTTTTCTCCTTCCATTTGATGTCTGCTTGTGTGCTTGCATTAAAAGAGAAGGTCAACCCTTGATGTCAGTCCATCCTCTGCCTGCCTTACAGAATTATACACTTGAACTTATGCACTATAGCCCATCTTAAGCATTTCAGTCATGGTTGAGGGGGGTGGGAAAGCCAAGGTGTCTGCATAGCCAATGATCTGTTTGGGACAAGCTGTGCAGTAGTGGACAAAGGTGCAGTGTGTTTCCTCATACCTACACCTCTGAGTACAGGAACTCCTGAGCAAAACTCGAGTGCTGGAGAGCTGTAGCATGATGCATGTGTGGCCAGTGCCCAAAGAGGCAGGGTTAACACGTTACCACTCCAGCTACTCATGCTACTCAGCTGTGTGCCTGCTGCTTGGTGCCTGACTCAGAGGTTTTTGGAGTGTCTTTGGTGATGTCTCCTCCAAGCATAGCCCCCAAATTCCTATACCCATGTGCCAGGATCTCCCCATGTCCAGTGGGACATGCAGTGCTCCTGCAGTAGCACACCAGAGGATGGTTTCTAGGACAGCATTTCAAAAAGTGGATTCGCATCTGCCTGGGAAACCCCAGAACATGATAGGACTTCTCATGTGGCATACTTCTTGTATTCTGCAGGAGTCAGTTGAATGAGTATTGTCACTCTGCAGATCTTTCCTCTGTTTGCAGCATTTGAGGTAAATGAGGTTTATGTAAATGGGGGACAGTCGAAAGCTATGTGGCAGCAGTGGTGCTGCGTGGAGATGCTGTTTCGGAGCCTCCCTCTGCAGCACTGGTGGTGGCCCTCTGCCCTGACCCCAGCTTCCCTGCTATTCTGGGTCAGGTTGCTAATGATGCTGTCACAGTTCTGATAAGGGATCTCTGTCCCCATAGGCACCCCCTACCTATTCTGACTCTCTCTTTGCCCTTGCTCTGCTCAGCAGGGACACTTCAAGCTTCTATGCTTGATCCCAGGTGCTGACTGACAGTCATGCCCAACAGTATCAGGGATTTTTAATGATGTAGATAAATATTTCTTGAGAGCACAGAGTTCACTTTATAAGTGTTCAAGAGAGCTTTTCAGGAAGAAAACATGGATTTAGAGTTTAATCCTTGGCTCCTGGTGAATTGCAAGCACTCTCTAAAAACTTTGTGGTTACCAAGGCCATTTTGGAGTTTCAAAGTTAAACAATCCCTCTCTCTCTCCCTCCTTGTAAATACCAGGAAATTTACAGAATGAAAACCTCAGTTGTGAATGTATTCTGGTTCTTAGGTACCTTCCTGCCTAGAACCTGCTTGTGAATCATGACTTCAAATATTCGTAGCTTATTGCCTGTGCTCAGAGCTAGAGCTCGTCATAGAAGTTCAAAACAATAATGATCCCTCTGATGCAGGGACATGTTGTTAAAAAAAAGCAACAGTGAATTTTAGCATAAATAAATATTAGCTTGTTTTTTCTTGGAAACTTTTATTTCCCATCTCTGATTTTCTTCTGATTAAAAATTATCCCATCATCCAATCAAAGACAGGAAAGGACTAGATGGTGCTTTGCTGGCTGACCCTGCAGCACAGAGACAGATAAATCCAACAGTTAATCTGTGCTTGGTAGTCTGAAAGTGGTTTATCAAAAGTACTAGGCAAAGAGTTAAAATTTGCCAGGGTGAATTCAACTAATGCAGTCAGATTCCAGTGCAAAAACCCAGGTAACTTTGACATTCCTTGTGTTCACAGTCAAAGGGAAGGAGCCATCTGCCTCTTGATGTCTGATTTTTCATTGTTCTCATTCTGCTTTATCCTCTCCACATTATGGCATAGAACAAAGATTTGAATTACGACAGAAAATGAAGTTTTTGAGAGGCTGTTAGAACAATTGAGCACTGAGACACAATGCAGGGGGAGATCACAGGGGGTCAATACTTTGAGGGCTCAGGTGCTCTAAGTTTTGGGAAGGTTTGGGCTGGCTGTAGAGCTTGTCCTCCAGTTGGTGAAGGAGGAGAGAAACGCAGCAAAAAAACAGAAGTGGTAGTAGCTGCTGCCATCAGCTGTCCTGTGACTGGCTACCTAGATAAGGCAGCCTGACATCAATCAATATCTTTTTTGGTTCTGCTTCTCCATCCTGAGCTGGCCTGGTTGTTATGGTTTAGATCCTGCCGGGAGCTGAGCATCACGGGACTGGCTCACCGCATCCTTCCCCCCGTGGGATGGGAAGGAGAATAGGGAGAAAAAGGTAAAACTCCATGGGTTAAGATAAGGAGAATTTAACAGAACAACACAAAAGGAGAAGTTACAACAATAACAACAACAGTATAAAATAATATACAAAGAAAACTGTCCATCTAGGACTTCCCCGAATGCACAGCCCTCCTGAGAGACCCACACAGCTGAGATGGCCAAAGCCATACTTTTCCCAGGCCACCCCCACCCCAACATAGTGGTCGTGATGTCAGTATGGTATTGAATATCCTGTTGGCTGGTTGCTTGTCTACCCTGGATGTGGCCACCTCCCAGATCCTGGTGAAAATTAACCCTATGCTAGCTGAAACGTGGACACCTGAGAAGCAATTTCCAGTCCTGCCAAGGGAGAGAGGGAAGCAAGAGTTAGGGAAAGCAAGGAGAAAATGGACAATGGCAAATGATGAGAGCTGACTTGCTTAAACATGGAGTCCTCCTGGAAAGGGAGAAACCATCAGTATATTGCTCCTTTCCTTAGCATCTCCTCTAGGCAGCCACTGGGATATGGGACAAGATGCACAGTAAGGATTTGCCTTTACCTACTGTGTCTCCTTCTAAAATGTGCTATTACTGTGCAGATCTCCTTTCATGTGTACTTGGAAAGCAAATTTCTAACAAGGACAGTGGTCAACAATAGCAGCATGGTGTTGCTCAGTGCTAAGGGCACATGCTAAAGATAAAGATTATTTCTTCTATTACACATCTGGGGCACTGAGAAATCCCCTGAAGGCTCCAGGCAAGATAGCTTCAGAGCTGCAAACAGCCCTAAACCATGGTATTTTACAATGGATGATGCTCCTTCACATGGTAGGAGGAGGGTCTGGCAATCTCTGTGGCACTGACATGGTGAGCAATAGCAATGTGGATAGGGGAGGAGAAACAAAGACCCACAAAGACAAATTGTTGCTGGAAAAAATCATGGAAAAAAAAAGGGAATAACCCTTGCGTATCACTGCCATTAATTTGATGTTCATCAGATGTGATGGGAGGTTGGGTAATGTATAGGTTTCCCTTCTGTGCTACTGTCTCCAAAGCACTCAGTTTATCCTTTAGTCCAGGCTTGGAGGAAAGCTTTTACTCCCTCCAAATCAGACTTTGTGGCAATGGAAAATGAGACCATGACTCTCTTTCTGGAAGAGCAGTGTGAAACAATGGTGATATATAAAAATAGTAATCTCTTTAGAAAAGAAAGTCCTGGTCTTGCTTGGCAGGTGTAATTTATTTTTTTCCTAGCAGAGGAAGCAGGAAACTGCAGCTGGAATCTCCAGTTGGCTTCCCAAGGTACTACTGTGACATTTTAATGATCTCATTCCCCTCAAAGGTGGCAATTTTACTTGTTCCCCTGTCCTATCACGGTACATTCACTGTGAAATAAGCTATCTGCTATCAGCTCTGACATCTCAGGCTAAAAAAAAAAAAAAAAAAAGCTGTGATATTAATGCAATGAATGGACACTTTGGACACTTCATCCTGTTAATCCTTATAAGGATGTATTTGGCAACCTTCCCTACATGCTCTAGGGCCATGGGTTCTTCAGGAGCACATCAGCATAATATTAACCTTTGCAGCTACCAACCAGGAGAGGTACTCTGGGTGCACCTGTCTGATGTCTCCTGGGTCATTTACAGTCTTCTGCATGGCTAAAAGTAATATTCATGCTGATGAGACCCTTTTTTCAATCTGTAGTGTGGCTCTGCTCTACTTGGGGGTGTCACATCAGTCTGAAGTGTTGTTTGTGATAGTTATGACTTGGATGAGATCATCTGCAGAGGATGTGGCTTGCAGGATGCCCTGCCCTACAGCCAGGCTCTGTGTTCCATTCCGTGGAGATAAACCTGTGTAAAATATGTGCAATGAATAACACAACTACAGCAAAATAGTTTATGCAAAGCACTGATGTGGAAGAAAGTTCCTAAGAGGCTTCATACTTCAAAAAAGATCTTCTGTCAAAAATAGAAGAATTTTCCCTAAGAAAAAAAAAAAAATCAAGTTTCTTGCACATTCTTACTGTCGTGATAGTCCTGTTCCTAGGTGCCATGGAGACCTTCTTTTCTCCCAGAGTGAGAGATGCTGTTACAGTCCTTTTCTGAACACAACATAAGATAGAAGCAGCCCTCTCAGGAGTGACTGGGTGGGAGACAGTGGCTGCCACCCACAGTAAAGCACATCGGGGGTTGAACTCTTTGTCTGGGAGGTTTCAAGATGGCAGGCTGGTCAGGCCACACTTATCTGGTAGGAAACAGAAAGTTCAGAGACAGGTGAGATGCTGATGTCACCTGTGAGGGAGCAGAGATGGGAAGCCAGGCAAGGAAGTGGTGTGCTGGGAGACATCCACCTCTGCCTTGAGACCGGGTCTTTTGACTTTATTTCTTCTTTTAATAAGTAGTATTTCTGATATAGTGAGGCAGCTGGAACAAATCCAGTGAAACATCCAGGGGTAACAGCTGTTTTCAAAGATGTAGCTGAAAAAAACTTGTAACTATAATCAGTTAAAAAACTGCTTTTGTTGTACTTAAAAATTAAGTATTAAATAAAATAAAATAAAATTAACCAAACAAACAGAACTAAAAAAAAAAACCAAACCACTGGATCTGATTCCTGGATCTGTTCCTGTGTGGCCTGCCATGTGTGTATCTGAGCTGGCAGGGGTGTTGGACTCAATAATCTCCAAAGGTCCCTTCCAACCCCTACCATTCTATGATTCTATGATTCTGTGAACAAGAAAGAAAAGAGAAGGAAAGTGGGATGAGAATATTTCTGCCAGAGCCACCCCAGGGAAGGAGAGACCCCAGGAAAGGAGAGACCCCAGGAGACCTTCTGGGCTCAGGGTCACACAGTCATGGGCACAGCCACAAGCTGTCTCTCCCAGCAGGAGCCACTTCCAGCACTGGCCTCTCCACAGAACTTTGGGTTGTTGTTTTTGTTTGTTTGATTGTTTGGGTTGTTTTGTTTGATTGTTTGTTTTTCTCACAGATCCAGTCACCAGATCCTAAAATAGGTCAGGCATATGGAATCATGGCATGAGCAAATTTGTCTGGCTGAAGTTCAAGTTTATAAGGAACTCGTTTGCCTTTTCATCTTTTCTTTTTAAGTCAAACCAAATCCCAAATATAAATTATGGAACCAGGTGCTTCCTGGTGCCTGCAGCTGCTCAGCAAAATTGACTTTTCTATCAGTGCTGCCGCTCATAGTACAAATCTGGCAGCTGAGCACCGGACCTGATTGGAGCCCTACTTTTTGATTCAATAGAAGTTCAGCCAACTTGGAGCATTTCAGACTCAGCAAATTATTTTCTGACAAAAATGTTGGTTTATTGGGAAATTTCCGGCTGGCTCTAATTGGGACAGCTGTTAAGGCAGCAGTTTTCACAAGAACTAAAAGTCGCTTTCAGATGAGTACAGCTCTTAAAATGGCTGCTGCTTTGATAGCTGCTCTATTACTTTCTTGACTGATTATTGAGCTTAGTATCTCCCTGCAAGCTGAAAAAAAATCCCCTTTGCCTGTCTCATCTTTCTCTTCACAAAGTAGTATCTCATATCCTCCTCCTCCTTCAAGAAGACAGTTCAAATTTGACCCTAAACTTGAGTTTTGCAAAAATTAATGTGTATTTCAGATTAACAGAATTTATCTTTTTTTTTTTTTTTCCCAAGCTTCCCAAGGTTCATCAAGACTGTCAAAAAGTCAAACAAAACATTTGCCTTGTTGCTTTAGCATGGGAGATCCTGCCAAGAAAATTAGCAGGGCCCATCTCCACAAAGGGAACAAACTCATCTAATTCTGACAGTGGTACTGAGAGATGTGCAGCTTGCTATCTTTCTGCAATGATTTGTTATTTAATTTAATTGGTTTTCCTCTCTAATCCCACATACATTTTTGCCACTGAAGCAAGGAAGTTGAATAAAGCATATGAATGTTCTGAAATAGCTCATACAGTCCCGAAGTCTATGAGCTGGAAATTTTATGTCCTTAGGAAGCTGGGAGCTATAACGGTGTGATGAAAGCTGTTGATGAAACAATATTATGAGTCTTACTCTGATCTGCTGGGAATTCTCACCAAACTCACCTTGCTCTTCACATGGCAATGGGAAGACTTGGAGCTCTAGAAGCCCCTGGCATGTCCTAGCATTGTAGTTGTTGCAGGAAGGATGAGAGTGGGGCTGCGACAATATAGCCTAATAGTCTGGAGTGGTGGCAGCTGCTCTTGCCTAGGGACATCACAGTGTCTTTGTCTCAGCTGAGGTTACACTTACGGTGGGCTTCCCACAGAGGCAGGGCCGCGCTGTCCACTCCTTCTCTGTTATCAGCCATCTCACTGCTTAGGGGTTCTTAATTTCTGCTGGAGTTTTACTACTGATGGTCACTATTTTTCTTACAAAGCTGACCTCATGCCAGATACCAGATCACTGCTGAGGTGCTTGAGCAGAACTGGCCAAACATTGCTTGAACATCCCTGTCATGCGAGCTCTGGCTGTGACACCGGCTGCAGGAGCATCTCCAGGGAATACACTTTGCAGATATGGAAACCGATCTGTAGCTGAGTGAGGAATGGATTAAATTTGGTTCAGATTGAATCAAACCTTTGTGGTTATTTTTTTTTTTTATGGCTTTCCAGTGAAACAGGAAAAATTAAAGAAATTCATCTTGTCATCTCAGTGTGTTGTTCAAACCAAAACAGTGGTTCTTTTCCTACCATTTTAATTTAAAGAAAGTAGATTTTAAAATGAACAAAATTGTGATGAAGTGGAAAAAAAATGAAGCATTTAATTTAGAAAATAGATCAATGAAACATTTTGGCATTCTTAAGCAAAATATTTTATTTCAAAATAGGTTGAAAAAAGTGCTTTGATTGCAGCTGTTTCTTGGATTGTGGCTTTGCTTTTCTTCTTAAACTAGTTGCCAAGTTCTACCTAAATTTGCCATTTTTTTAGATGCCTTGGGACTCTGTTGTGCACCAGATTTGTAGTTCACTTGAAATGAAAAATCTTTTATTGAAAATCATGCATATACAAGGGGAGACCCCTAATTTCTGGGTCCTGATGTGCAGTTTTCTGCAGCTTGCACTGGGAATGGCTACCTGACAGCAATGCATCCCATAATTTCCCCATAGGCAACACCCCATTGAGTGCAGTTCTACTTCTGTTCATAAATAGGCTGCTAGAAAATGATGTAATGCCAGCACTGTCCCTCTGGGCTCTTTGCTAGTGCCTCTGCTGCTGCAAGGCTCATCCTCACAGGAAAAGATCCCAGAAGCCTCCCTGGGCTGCCCAGCCCTCCCTGAGCAGGGTTGGGGGGCCTTCTGAAGAACTTTGGAACCTACAGAATACCTACAGTGCTTTTCACCCAGCTGTCAACTACAGTCCTACCCCTGCGTAGCAGAGGGAAGGAATTTAAATTAAGGGGAGCGAAGTTTATGTTTAGAGCTGGAGGATGCTCCATCAGATTTCAACAGTCTTAAGTAGGTCAGGAGGAAGACCCAAGATATCTGAGTCTCCTTCAAAGGCATCTGTCTGTCACTTATTATTCCAGGCATTTCCCTTTCATTCTGACTTCCTTTCACAGCCTTGGCCCTTTGATGCTGCTTCTGGACTGCACTGGCTCTTGCCTTGCTTCCCAACACTGGCTCCTTTTATTGCTTTTCCTGGCCCTCATTCCTCTGGGGACAGCAATGGCCTCTGGCATGTCACTAAGCTGAAGGGTGCTCAAGACCACCGTTTTGGGGAGCAGCCCAGCAGCTGGAAGCCAGAGGGGAGGCTGTATTCATGGGGCACTCCTCGCCACACCATGTTCCCATACATCTATCCACGAACAGTTTTAGGTGAAAGCAAGCAACAATAATAGTGAAACCTTTCAAAATGCAGAAGAATTCCCCCAAACATCCCCAGTTTAAACCTTTTAATGTGGGAAATTGTCTGCCCAGATCAGCCTGAGATGGCATATCTTTTTTCTCCCCAGGCATCCAGGCATCATTTCCAGTCAGTTTCCCCTGTAATCAGTCCTAATAATAAAGGCTCTAGCCATGTACAGGACCCTTCTTCTGTGTTCCCTGGCTGCCTCACAAAGAAAAGCACAGTGAGGAGGAGGACAGCTTACAGGGTGTTGTTGCACAGCTCTGAAATGCAATGCTGTCACTTTCATTACCCAGAAAGATTTAAATCCCCTCTCCTTTGGCACATGTGGGTCTGGGGATTGGGGTGGAGCAGACACCGAGGCAGATCCTCCAGCAAAGTGCTTCAATGTGCATTACATCTTTTTTTCCCACCTGACCAGGGTTATCTCAGTGCTTATGATTACAGGCTTTGTAGGGTCCCAACAGGGATCTCAAACGTGGGAGGAGTGGGCTTTGCTGCTGATGGGAAGGAGCCTGCAGCAGGCTGGGCAGGGCAATAGTGTCTTATGGCATACCCTAGCGCAGGCATTCCTGCCGGCTACCAGCCTCTCACTGCTTCTGTCAGCTGCATAGACACATTGCTGCCCCAAAATTGCCACCAAGTACTAACCACTTGGTTTTTTATGAAGGCATTTTCTTTGCCTTTTCTCAGCCTATTACATGTTTAAACTCTCAATGGAATTTTTATTTTTTCTTTTAACTCAAGGCCTCCTTAGAGATGATCACAAGGGAATGCTGAGTGCTTGTTTTTTAATATTCTGACAGGTGCTATTTTGCTATTTGCTTGTGATGATTCAGGACATTTGCATCTCTTTGTCCTTAATTAAAAAGCACTTCACCCTTGCTGCAAGGGTATGGCAGATTTCTACTCTATCAGTGCACTCTATCAGTGCAGGTGCATTTCTGACACGGGTGGAAGCTTAGCACAGTGTGGAAAGCTGTGTGGGTGTAATTATGGCTTGCTTTTTTTTTTTTTTTTGGTGAATTTGACTGTTCTTGAAAGGCATTTTCCAAGAGCCTCCTAGAAGACATGAGTCCCCTGTCCACCAAGCACATGGACAACAACAAAGGTAAAATTTGCTGCAAAGCCTGAAGCTGGAAGAGCTGCCTAGGGAGCTAGTGCTTTACCTCCCTGACACTCAACAGCATGCAGACAGTCTGCCTCTGCTTTACAGGACCTCTATTAGATCCTACCCTGCTTGGACAGACAGAATCTACTTCAGCTTATCTACATCTATGCACCATGACCCCTTCTGCAAACACTGTGGGGCTGAGCATGTCCCTCTGCAGTGCATGGGACAAAGGTGTGTGTGCTCAGTGTGCTGCACTGGGAGCATACCAGGGCTGATCCCTGGTCTCTTACATACACACTTTTTGCAAGCTGAAAGGGAAGCGCTTTGTGCAGCAGGGCCTTGTGCTGTCAGGGAGGCTAAAAGTACCTGTGAGATGAGGAAGTTTTCAGCAGCATCTTGCAGGACAATAACAAGTACATAGTCTGGACTCAGCTTCACTGTAGGACCTGCCCCAGACCTCAGGGGAGGATGCAAGGAAAGGGCAGACCCCCTCCATTCATGCCCTTGTGAGATGATGCTGGCACAGGACTGTCTGCAGGGATGATAGGAGGCAATGGGATGTGGGAGGGGTGAAGCAGCTCCAGGTAGTGTGGTGTAAGCAAGGTTTTTCACTGCCCTGGCTCCTTGCCCTGAGAGCCTGGTATGATCTGCAGCAAACCACTTGCCTGGACATATGCAGAGACCATCTTCCCAAAGCAACTCATTCCACACCCACAGAACAGGTTATTTCCTTGCAGCTTTTTCTACCTGGCTGGATCCCACTCACAGGTGGGGCAGTGGGAAGGGACCACAGACCTGGCTGGGGGGCAGGGGTGGGGTCTCACTCAGGGAAAACCATCCAATCCCTCAAGTGCTGTTGCTTTGTCTGGTCCCCAGCCTGGTGGGGAAATGGGAACTGGGATATCCCTTGGGGACTTGAGCCTACCAGAGAGCATTGACTCCAGGGATAGGGGCCCTGGGGAAGAGGTCAAGTCCTGGGTACTCAGGTCTTGTAACTGCTTTCTGATAGTCCAGACTTAACCTTGCTGTCTCCTGCCACAAAATACCATACTAAAAGAAACCTCCAGCATGGCTCCCATTGCTGTTCTCAGTCTTTACCTGTTCTGTTTGTCCAGGCCAGGGCATGAAGGCTTATGGGAACCTTTGAAGATTATTTTTCTTCAGTTTTCTGAAGAGACTTCAGCTTCCTCTTGAAGCTTTTTATTTTACCTCCTTTCAACACATTGGCCCGATTTCTCTGAGACTTAACAGCAACAAACAAGATTAAGATTGGAGCTTAGTGAGTATTAGGAGAAGATATCTCATTCCTGACATGCTGGCAATTACCAGATACTAGTCCCAGCAACTCTCTTTTGGAGAATGCCTGTGTATGCTGGCATTTCTGCTCCAGTGACTTTGGAAGCGCAGAAGCTGGAGGGCACCAAGCATGAAAGCCACAGCTCACGGTGTCAGCTTCTTTGCACTTCAGCTGCCACTGATTGCGTTCAGCAACTGGACGGGCTGGAATGGAGGGGAGAAAATCAAGGGTGAGAAGGATGGTAGATCCCAGGCACATTGGCTGTGTTGGCTGGGCAGTGTCTTGATTTCCTCATGATGAGATGTGAGGACCTTTCAGTTGGAAAGTAAAATCCTGAAGGGGAGGGGTACCTGAGTAGGGCTGGCTATGTGTAGCAGCAACAGCAGTGCAGCCTGAGCTCATGTGTGATGCAGTGTTGATCTAGGAGGTCAGCATTTCATGAGAGATCCTGGAGCAGAGGAAGACAGCGGTGCTGGCATTTATCTGTGTACTCCTGTGGGCATGGGCTAAGAAGCATCACAGATGCTCACAAAGGGTCTGGAGGTGGAAAAGGTGCATATGGCTGTGCCAGCAGAGGAGAGCACCTGGCTGCTGGATGGAGTCTGGACTGGGAGAGCAGCCCTGTTCTGCCACAGACTCAGGGGGAACACTTGTGGCATGACCATGGTGGCCTCTCAGGGTTGCCATGGGGGCCAATTGTCCTTCTGCATTCCACCTGGGCCAAGAGTAGATGGAAAGAAAGTCAGTCTTGCTGCTTCCTTCCTGGGAGTGGGTTATAGCAGCACAGAGGATTGTCTCTTCCCCCTGAATAAATGATCATAGAATCATAGAATAGATTGGGTTGGAAAAGACCTCCAAGATCATCGAGTCCAACCCCTGATCCAACTCCAATTACTATATCATGGCACTAAGGACCATGTCCAATCTCTTTTTAAAAACCTCCAGGGATGGTGAATCCACCACCTCTCTGGGCAGGCCGTTCCAATGCCTGATTACCCTCTCTG
>VWZY01008240.1:28317-58809 GCA_013399075.1 Chloroceryle aenea
CCACAATTTCTAGCCCCGCTCATGAGTTTAATGGCTAGATTGGGGAAAGTACATTTTGTCAGCAAATTGTTGCCCTCAGGCTTCGGGGAAGAGGGATTTTACTGGCTGAAGCTAATAGGCAGAATAAGCCACCTTAAAGTCGATCAAATCCCATTACTAATGCAGTCAGGGACAGGGAGCATGAATCCTGCTGCTAATGGTCTGCTCTGCCAAGGCTTCCCGACCTCGGGTGTGGACAGAAAGTCTATTCCTCTCACTGTCCTCCAGGACGAATCAGTGAGAGCTGCCTCACAGCTTGTGCCCTGACACACACCCTCTCACCAGTATGCTGGTGCCAGGGGGCATTTGAAGGCCAAGAGGGGAGTCCTTAGTGGTCCCAGTTCTTGTGCCCTGCCATTCCTGCAGTGCTGTGCTGTGAGCACTGCATTTTGAGAGGGTGAGTTATAATCTGCAAGATCACATGGAGGAGGTCGTGTATTCTCATGCACTTCAGTAGGAAGATGTACCCTCTATCTGGCCTGGATTCCCTTCTCCCCCGTCGCCACATCTCCCCCTTTCCTGAGTTCCACTTTACCAGGAGCAGTGTTCGTTCATGTTGGAGGGGTGATGGACTGGGTGAGGAAGCCTGTGGAGAAGAAGGAGAAAAGGAGCAAGTTAGATCAGGGTCTTACTCATGGTCTTACTCAGGGTCATTTACTGCGTTTTGCCTGGCTGCAGAATGAGGGGGTGAATCTCACCCACTTTGCACTTGATGATAAGTGTTGGGAGTGAGGAGCCTGGTTCAGGTGCCACATTTGTGTGAGCTCTTCTCCCAGAACAAGCTGCAAGACATGTCCCCTGATACTGGAGCAGGCTGGATGCTTTGTGCCAGGTTACTCAGCACTCCCCAGATGGTCCCCCACCACAGAGCCTAATTCACCAGCGTTTCCCAGGGCACTGACTTGGCTGGGCTTGGCAAGACACCCTACTCTGAGCCCTGAAGGCAGTATCCCTGCACAGCATCACACCACCAGAAAGATGAGCTTGCCAGGTGGTTGAAACTCCATTCTTCAAAAGAGTAAGAAGGAGGACCCAGGTAACTGTAGACCAGTCCGCCTCATCTCCATCCCTGGAAAGGTGATGAAACAACTTATCCTCAGCACTGTCTCTAAGCATATCAAGAATAAGAGGGTCATTAGGAGCAGTCAACATGGTTTTACCAAGGTGAAGTAATGTCTGACCAACCTGGTAGTCTTTTATGAGGATATAACCAGGTGGATAGACGATGGTAGAGCAGTGGATGTGGTTTATCTTTCTTTCAGTAAAGCATTTTGACACCATCCCTCACAGCATCCTCACAGCTAAACTGAGGAAGTGTGGTCTGGATGATCAAGTAGTGAGGTGGATTGTGAACTGGTTGAAGGAAAGAAGTCAGAGAGTTGTGGTCAATGTGACAGAGTCTAGTTGGAGGCCTGTATCTAGTGGAGTCCTTCAAGGGTCAGTACTGGGACCAGTACTATACAATATATTCAGCAATGACCCAGGTGAGGCAACAGAATGCACTGTCAGCAAGTCTGCTGATGACACAAAACCAGGAGGAGTGGCTGACACACCAGAAGGCTGTCTTGCCATTCAACAATACCTAGACAGGCTGGAGAGTTGAGCGGGGAGAAATGTAAAGAAATATATCAAGGGCAAGTGTAGAACCTTGCATCTGGAAAGGAACAACCCCAGGTACCAGTATAGGTTGGGGACTGACACATTTGAAAGCAGCCTAGGGGTAAAGGGACCTGCAGGTCCATGTGGACAGCAGGATGACCTTGAGTCAGCAATGTGCCCTTGTGGCCAAGAAGGCCAATGGCATCCTGGGGTGTATTAGAAGTGGTGTGGTTAGTAGGTCGAGAGAGGTTCTCTTCCCCCTTTGCTCTGCCCTCATGAGGCCACATCTGGAATATTGTGTCCAGTTCTGGACCCCTCAGTTCAGGAAGGACAGGGAACTGCTTGAAAGAATCCAGTGCAGAGCCACAAAGATGATTAAGGGAGTGGAACATCTCCCTGCTGAGGAAAGGCTGAGGGAGCTGGGTCTCTTTAGCTTGGAGAAGAGGATACTGAGGGGTGACCTCGTTAATGTTTATAAATATATAAAGAGTGAGTGTCAGAAGGATGGAGGCAGGCACTTCTTGGTGATGTCCAGTGATACGACAAGGGGCAAAGGATTCAAGCTGGAACACAGGAGGTTCCATTTAAAGATAAACCTTTTCACCATGAGGGTCACAGAGCACTCACTGAACAGTCTGCCCAGGGAGGTTGTGGAGTCTCCTTCTCTGGAGACATTAAAAACCCACCTGGATGCATTCCTGTGAGACCTAATCTAAGATGATCTTTTGAGGTCCCTTCCAATCCCTAACATCCTGTGATTCTGCGATTCTGTGAAACTGTGCAGACTTGACCTTTGTGGCTTCATGGAGTGTGCTNAGTGGAGTCCTTCAAGGGTCAGTACTGGGACCAGTACTATACAATATATTCAGCAATGACCCAGGTGAGGCAACAGAATGCACTGTCAGCAAGTCTGCTGAGGACACAAAACCAGGAGGAGTGGCTGACACACCAGAAGGCTGTCTTGCCATTCAACAATACCTAGACAGGCTGGAGAGTTGAGCGGGGAGAAATGTAAAGAAATATATCAAGGGCAAGTGTAGAACCTTGCATCTGGAAAGGAACAACCCCAGGTACCAGTATAGGTTGGGGACTGACACATTTGAAAGCAGCCTAGGGGTAAAGGGACCTGCAGGTCCATGTGGACAGCAGGATGACCTTGAGTCAGCAATGTGCCCTTGTGGCCAAGAAGGCCAATGGCATCCTGGGGTGTATTAGAAGTGGTGTGGTTAGTAGGTCGAGAGAGGTTCTCTTCCCCCTTTGCTCTGCCCTCATGAGGCCACATCTGGAATATTGTGTCCAGTTCTGGACCCCTCAGTTCAGGAAGGACAGGGAACTGCTTGAAAGAATCCAGTGCAGAGCCACAAAGATGATTAAGGGAGTGGAACATCTCCCTGCTGAGGAAAGGCTGAGGGAGCTGGGTCTCTTTAGCTTGGAGAAGAGGATACTGAGGGGTGACCTCGTTAATGTTTATAAATATATAAAGAGTGAGTGTCAGAAGGATGGAGGCAGGCACTTCTTGGTGATGTCCAGTGATACGACAAGGGGCAAAGGATTCAAGCTGGAACACAGGAGGTTCCATTTAAAGATAAACCTTTTCACCATGAGGGTCACAGAGCACTCACTGAACAGTCTGCCCAGGGAGGTTGTGGAGTCTCCTTCTCTGGAGACATTAAAAACCCACCTGGATGCATTCCTGTGAGACCTAATCTAAGATGATCTTTTGAGGTCCCTTCCAATCCCTAACATCCTGTGATTCTGCGATTCTGTGAAACTGTGCAGACTTGACCTTTGTGGCTTCATGGAGTGTGCTGTGAAAGGAGAGGTGCAAAGTCATGTGAAAAGGGTAGGGTACAGTTCAGTAAACCCTGTCTTTAAATCCTCTCCCTGCTTCTAATTTAGAGTAATTTGCCTAAACATCTCTGTGCCTACAACCATTGGAGGCATTGGGATGTGTGGTCAGAAGGACACAGTTAGCATGTGATAATTAGGATTGACCACAACGCTTTTCAAATGTTCTTGTTGCTGCTTGTTCCTCTGGACCGGGGGAGGCTTTGAGTTGCATTTGCACAGGGGCTAGACAATCACAGTCCTGCATCTGCTGCAGGATGTTCCCACCTCAGGGCAAGGGAAGATTGAGAAGGTGTGTGTCACCTCCTCTAGTGGGTGCAAAATTTGATGGGTCTCAGACTTCATTGACACACAAGGTTGCAAATAATAGTGGGTATGTATCCTGGTCGAACTCCATCAGCTGTCCTGCCAGAGAGGGAGCAGAAGTATCTTCAAGGGCTCATGACACTTGTTGCTCTTCCTCCTCTACTGCCTTCCTCTCCAAGCTGTCTGACCTTGTCGGACAGCATGGGCACTGGGGAAGTGAGCCAGCCACCATCTTTTTTGGTGGCTTTTTCTTGACCATCAGTGTGCTTAGAGACCTCAACAAAACAGGTGTCTGCTTGAGGAAAATAGAATAAGGAGGCAAGGCAGAGAGAGCACTGTCCTGCTTTAACGCCAAGGTTTGTTGTCCAGTTCCATCCATGTACCTGAATACACATGAAAGGGCATCTTCCTGTGCAGTCCTCTTGCTCTGGACACCAGCAGGAGCTGCCACAGCCCTGACCACATCTGTCAGACCAGGGGTTTCCTTGCAATGTCCCCAGCTCTGCCCTGCCATCGTTGCCTCTGCCCATACCCTGCCCACACTCATGGCTGTCTCCCAGCCCCATGGCCAAGCACAAGAATCCTGTGAGGTGGATAGTTTGACATTTCGACAAACAGAGGTCAGGAAATGTGGCCCTGCCTTTCCTCCTGGCTTCATGGAGATATATGAGAAACTAGATGTCCCCTGTCACCAAGCCAGTTGCTTTTCATGAAGAGATGGAGCCGCCAGACCAGCTGGAGTTCAAAGCATGTTGGAATTGCTGCATGTTTGCAGTGTGACATTTCCATTAGCAGCTGTGGGTACACATGGACATGTTCCTCTCCTCTGCAATAGGTCTTGGACTCTTCCCTTCTTGGTCAAAAGTGGGACCACTAGGGAAAAAAGAATGGGGAGGAGGCAGGGGCTTGCATAGGGTGGAATGAAAGTCACACTCCTGACCAGCAAGAGCTGTTTTGTTTCTGTACGTGAATATTTATTCAGGAAAACTGAATTTGTTTATGCTAAAATGGCTTAGTATGGTTTAGTAGTCCAGGATTAGCTGCATCAGCAAAAAGAATATTTTTGGTAGTGTCACAGCATCTGTAGAAGGGATGTGACCCCACTGGAAGTGCTAACCCAAGCTTAGGGTGCTAATTTGCAACACAGAATGGGATGAGAGCTAGAGGTTAAGGTCAGAGTAACCAGCCTGGTTTTGTTCAGCTGTGGAAGGATGTTTCGGACTCTTCTGTGGCCTTAGAGCTTGCAGGAACTGGATATTAGCAGGGCAGTGGGACATACAGAGTTCAGTGCCAGCAGGTGACCAGTCATGGGCTAACTTCAAGGAGGGTCAATGGAATGCTGAGATACGATTTCCATGTAGCTGCTACACTCTGCTACGATTTCCATGTAACTTCCACTCTGCTACAAGCAGCCTGCATCACCCAAAACGCCACCAGCGAGGGAAAGGGGTTAGGATTGCTTTCCGCTGCTCTGAGCTGTACTGTGGGCAGAGACACATGTCTGTCTGTGCCCTGCAGGAGCAGAGCTGGCCTCAAGATTTTGGCTTTGGCCAGCTTTTGAGTTGGGGCAGTGGTGGCTCCTGTGCCTCCTGAAGCTGCTGGACGCCTCAGAGCTGTCTGTCTGTCTGCATTTCAAAGGCATGCCACAGCACGACAGTTAGGTGAGCCCTCGCTGCCACGGCTCAGATAGAGAAGCACATCCTGACAGTGTTGCTTACGACTCCTTAAGCATCGTTAGAAAGTGCAGTGCAATCAGACAGAAAACGTTGATGGATAAATGCCTAATGTGTGGTGGCAGGCAGGCAGCTGCACACAGCCTCGCCCTTTTTGGGGGAGGGGGCATACCGGTGCCTGAAAGCTGGGGAGATGCAAAGAGTTTTAAAGTGATTGTAAAAGCAAGTTTTATCTGAGGTTTTAAAAGAAGAGCATGTGATACATTGACTGCAACATGTCAATTTAATGCTTTTTTCCCCCTTCAAGTACCTTTCCTAGGCTCTGCCTCCCTAGGCTGTGTATCAGTGGTGCCTGACTGCACCTCAGAGCTGTGAGGCTCCAGCTCGGAAAGTGTCAACACAGCTCCTGCTTTGAGACCCTTTCTAGTGATGGAGCAGGTGACATGCTAACATGGCAGACATCAAGGAGGGTGTGCCAGGCATGGGATTGCTCAGCATCTTCTCCCCCATATGTCTGTGCCATTCCAGGGACAATCTTCTCAATGAGCTTCCCAGAGCAGCAGCAGGCAGTTAGAGTTTCCTGGATGTCATGTGGACCTAATTTAATTAGAGGGTTTAGGAAAAACCCTTTTAGCAAAAGGGAGGAGTATGAAAAGTTTAGAGAGGGCAGATTTGAAAGGCAGTGGGAGAAGTTGTTGCTAAGTAGATCATGTCCAAAGGAGGATGCAAGCTTTCCTTGCATGGCTTGGAACTGGAAAATCGTGAAGATGTAGTAGCTTTAAATGGAGCTCACACCAATGGCTCGTGAGGAAGGGTTGGTGTGAGTACAGGGAATAGGTTGTGGCAGGTCTTGTCCTGAGGGTAAAGGAGTTTGCATAAGGCTTTAATTTCTGAGTATTTCTGCAGGGCAGATGGCTGGGTTCCTGGCAAGCCAGACATGAATGCTGTCTGCTTGGTAGTTTTAGGACCTCTTTTTCTGAAATGCTTTTATTCTTGCTCCCCAAAAATCCTGTTTGGTCACTATTTTCTTCCTCAGAGGAAGCCTGCTTCAGGTGCCAGTGGTATGCAGAGCACTTGAGGTATTTGGGATTAACAGGTGCCTCCAGGACCAGGAGCTGCTGGAAGCAGAGGATGGCCAGGAATGAGAGGGGTAGGAATGTGGTAGAGGAGGGCAATGACAGTCTCCTGTGCCTTGGAGCATGATCAATGTGTTTCCAAAGGGAGCTGGGGAGAATGTGGAGCACACCATGCCTGCTAGTCCTGACCACTGGTGGCGAGACCCCTACGTGTCTGGGGACACTCAAGTGAGCAAAGGCCCCAGGTGAGTTGTGTCATCTTAGCAGCATGGCTGAGAGCAGATCCCTGACCTCCTTACATTCTGTCTTATAGCAGGACTACATCTTTCTCCTTTAGTATCTCTGAAACCCAGCTGTGTCCTTACTTCCAGAGAAGTGGTGCCATGGTGACGTCTCTCTCCTTTTGTATCTCTGCTCCAGGTGTGAGAGCACAGAGGAATATGATTATGATTACCTCAGCATGAATAAAACCTGGGTCCTCACCCCCAAGGCACAGGAGACTGATGCCACACAGATCCTCAACTCACTGCTCAAGAACTATGATAATAAGCTGAGGCCCGACATTGGCAGTAAGTGATTCTTGAAGCTTCCTGTAGCCACAAGTAGTGACCTGGCCTTGCTGCGTCTTGTGTTATCTATGCTCTTTTGGCTGCTGTAGTTGGGATTTTTGGTGAGATGGAGCCACACTGATCCCAGATGCTGCCCTAGTCCTCAGCCCTTGGCACATGATCCTAGCCCCAGCTCATCCATACCTATTTTATTTTCTTTGCAGTTAAGCCCACGTTTATCGATGTGGATATCTACGTCAACAGCATCGGACCAGTATCTGTCATTCAAATGGTGAGTGATGTTATTGCTGCAGGGTCGTGGTATCACCACAGGTGAGATTGTGGGAGGTAGCTGTCCCAGTGCACAGGCAAGTTATGTCATGCTTTCTAGATATGGTCTGAAGGTGGTGTTGTCATGAAAAGAGGTGGATTTGTTTCCCTTTCCTTGGGAAGGGGTATTGTGACCCACTGATAGCTGGAGCTAGAAGGGCTTGACAGCCATCTCTGGTTAGGAGCGAGGTCCTCAAGTGTCTTTAATTAGCTCAGCAACCCTACCATGCTCACAAGTTCAGGGAGAAGGATGATGATGCCCTTTGGTCTCCACTGGAAATTTTTGGACAGACATCTCTGTGGTGGCTTTGCCTTCTGCCTTGGAAGCCTATGGGAACCAGGATGCTTGGTGCAAGTTGCATCAGCCTGGTTGAATTAGTGCAGCGGTGTCTCTGCCAGGGGAAGTGGTATGTTATCCAGAAGGACTGCAACAGGTACCTGTAGATGGTTTCCATGGCAGTGGTCTGCTGGTGTGAAACTTGGGTGCCCATGCCTGGTCTGCAGGGCTGGGCAAGGGAAGGCAGGATCTTTTGGGTTTGATGGCTCTTTTTCAGTATGTAGCACCTTAGATCGATACCACTGTGACTGAGATTGTTTTTCCTCATGGCTCAGGACCCAGCTGTACCAGGAGCTGCAGAAACATTAAACAGAGATGCTCTTTGAACTAAAAAGCCTGCAGGCTACGCACTGGAGAATAATTGTTGGTTATTTATTTTTCACAGGAAACTTCCAATATTATTTTGCCTGTGAAGTCATTTTTTCCTCTTTTTCTGCCAACAGACAAACTTGAATGCTGTCAGCTTTTGCAAAACTTCTTTGGCCCATAGGGCAGTGGGGTGGAGAGGACAAAGGAGAGGTACAGCCAGGACAGTTTGGCTTTTCTCATCTCTCTCAATGAAAAACAGAGCAGAAACAAAACCAGCCCCCTTAAACTGTAGAAAGTTCTCAGGATAGGCATGTTATTTTTAGTTTCCCAAGTAGAAAATTCCCACTGAACAAACCCCTCTGGGGATGGAGGATGGCATTGTAGTTGCAGTAAAACTTGCACTCCAAAAAGCATTTTGAAGCAACCCTCTGACTGACCACCACTGAGCATGTGCCTCCAGGCAGCACCTGCTCACGAGCCACCAGATGGGCATTGGGCTGAGCATTCCCTTGCATGATGAGGGCACCATCAGGAGGCCTATCAGGAACAGCCTCAAGGCAAAAAAATTCCTTTCACTGTTTCTGTGGGCTTGGTCTCCTGGAGAACCACAGCCCAAGCCATGGGTATGTCATCCCTGTCTGACAGCAAATACTGCAAGCTCCTCTATACCATGTAGGTGTGTGGACATGAAGCCACAGCACAGTTAAGGGCAGCAGTGCAGGGGGAAGTGTGCAGGACCTGGGTGTACTTGCCTCCCCAGCCACTACTGTGCCTGGAGGTAGAATGCAAGAATCAGATTATAGGTAGCTGTCCCATCTGCTTTGTACTGTCCAGAGATATGACAAGAAAAACATGCAAAATCACAGTGCATATCCTCATGCATTTCCTTTCCTTCTCATCCATTTAGTTTAGCCCTGTTGGAAGCTCTACTTTCCTTCCTGTTGCAGGAGCACTGCATAGCCACGGAGGTTGTAGCAGTAGAGACTGACTTACAAAATTCAGTCTTGCATCCAAAATTAATCTCTTCTCCTAAATGAAGATATCAGGCACTGCTGCTAGTCTGGTTTCCTAAGAAACACAGCTTATGCCATGGTGACGGGTATGTGAGAAAGTATGTACATCCATCACAGTCTTTCAGTATTTTAGATCCATTGGACTAATAGCAACCATATATGGTTGCAGGTATAGGAGCTTCAGGCACATTCAGCATTTCCAGTGTTTTTGTGAAAACAACATGCAAGTCAGTGACAACAACCACCCCTACCAAGGGGAAAAACTGTTGAGTTAACTCAACTCTTACTAGACACCAGAGAATCATATGCGAGTGTACTGCTGAGGCACCCCTGACCATTCCTAGAACAGTTCAGCCCCTGTGTTTAGCTCTTTCAAAAAAACAGCAGAAGCTTTTATGCTTTATGAAGTGGGTCTCCACAACTGCAGAGGATCCCAGGGGATCCCAGCACACTTGATGCGAGCCAGGACTGGAAGGCAAGACTGGCACTTGGAGGTGCCTATATATGCAGGTCTCTGATGAGGAATCTGCTGCAGAGCTAATCTACCCACCTGCAGCCTTCCCATCCAAGGAATGTATTGCTGTTTCTGTGAATGGCATGGTGAGGAGCTGGTGAAGCAGGGGAGGAAACCACTCGGCGTAGAGAGAGCTGAGGGGTTTTGTGGCAACAGTCACAATTGACTGCACTGTCTCTCTGAAGTACCCAGATGCTACAAGTTCAAGGGTCCCTGATGGGTCCAGACTGTCACCAGTGATCTGAAGACACCTCCATATGACTCTCCAAGTAATCTTTCTATGGACTTTTTCCTCACCCCTTTAGGTAACTTCCTAAGACTGAATCTGTGGTGCCTTTAAGCTTTAAAACTTTTGTCCCTGAGGTGCTGGGCTGATATTAAAAGTACTAAGGACAGCTAGACCCAGACCTCGTAGCCTTGGATGACAGCCTTCTTCTGTGCAATCTGAACACTTAACCCTGCTCATAAGAAATTCTGTATTCTGCTATAGTGTCCCATGAAGCAAAAGGGCTTTGACAAAGCTGCCCCAGTGTTACCTCTAGCCTTGGCTGCTCCACCCACTTTTATTGTGTTTGCTCCTCCATGCTGATGCAGTGAATTAAGTCATTCTGTGGGTCGTGCCAGCCACTGACAGGCATGGCATCAAATGTACAGTACATACTGTCTTTACTGGGAAGATGTCATTCCTTCTTTGTCCTCCAACCTGAGAAGCTCTGCCTTCCCCCAGCTGTCAGACCTGTCCCGTGTGCCTGATCTTTCCCTTTTCCTATCTGCAACCTGAGGAAATGCACACTTCTGAGGAAAAGGATCAGAATTTGACTTGGAACTTGATCTCTCTGAAGCCCACAGTGAGATTTCTCTCCACTGAGCACTTTTATGTGCATTGCAACGACAGTCTTTTGTAAATATTTCTCTTTCACCTAGCCAGGCCATGTAGAAGATACAAACTTAGTTCTGCTTTTAAGAAATATAGCAGCATTAGTGTGGCTGTTAGCTTGGACCAGCATGGTCTGTGCACCTGAAGTTGAAGGCTATAGGATGGCTTGACATGTCAGTGAAATAGAAGGCTCCAACTTAAGTAATGTAGTTTGAATACTGGTGTCCTGTGATCTTCTGCTCACCCCTCAAAGGGTTAACTGCTCACCACTGCCTTCAGCCTGGTGATAGCTTGGAAGCTGGCCCTGCATAACTGCTGCTTAACCTCCAAATGATAAATTATGTCAGGATACAAAACTGATTCTGATCCTTAAAAATGAATAGGTGATTTGAAAATGACCTGTGCTCAGTGTGAATTCTGTATCCCCCTCATCAATCACTTGTCATAAATAACATTACATTCAGGAGTCAGCAGAAGGTGGGCAGGTTTGGAGGGTAAGAAATATAAAGTGATTTCCTTGTATCTTTTGTAGACCAGAATGGCAATCTTGTTTGCTTTTAGTTATCTGAGCAAATTTGGCATTATCTCCTCCCTCAGGAAATGACCCTCTGTGCTCTGCCATGCAAAATTTGACAGCAACCAGAAATAAAGACAGGAGATCATTAAATGATAGGAAGTGGGATGAGTTTTGGTTGAATGAGGATGGGCTGGGAGGGGAAAGATTGCATAAAAGTGAGACCATCACATCCTACAGTTGTTTGCTCTAGTTGCTGCATGAACTGGGATTTCCTCCCCATGAGCCTGTTGTCTTTGGGTGGATTGGCACATATGGTGTTTCTCAGGGTGGTGGGAAGCTGTGTTAAGACCATCAGGAAAAGGATGTGCTCAGCCATGATACATTCCCAGGGACACCTGCTGCCAATGGGTGCTGTCCAGCAGCACCTCAAGCCAAATGAGTTATCACCCACAGCTTTCCAAGCTATGTTGCAGGTCTGGATGCCCAGCTAGATTCTCATTAATGCAGACAGTGTTTAGGTGTCCTTGGCTTATCCCTAAGCTGAGTCCATTGCAAAGACCCTCCTTGGTTGTCCAACCATGTTTGTGGGAAGAAGTCCCAGGGAAGGCTGTGGCAGCAGGAACCAATGGAGGAGAATTCTAGTTCAATTTTTTCACTGACTGTTTGCTGGAGAGATTTGCTCCTGGTTGTGTTTTTTAATGGCGTTATTGCTATAGATTACAGCTTTAACTGGTGTGAAGGGCACCTAGAGTTCTGAATCACCTTCCTTTAGGGATGCTTAACTCTCAGGAAATTATGCTGTACAAGTAAAACAGTTGCAAATTATTGGGTCTGAGCGTCTTTCACTTGTGTGAATGTCCATGAAGTGTCCATGAGAGGCAGTATGCGTGGGAGTAGAACAAACGCTTCTGTTCCAAGCTTGGGGATGGAGCAAGTCCTGCCCAGAGCTTCTCAGATTGCACCCAGAAGTCTGAGCTTTTCTTCCTTTCTTGAGCAAAACCATGTGTGGGGCACAAAGACTTGAGCACTGAGAACATAGCCCAAACACTACCTCCTGGCTGAAGTGAATGGAGATGTGCCACTACTCCAGGACCTGCCTTGGTTACCTGCTTCAGGTATCTGGGATCAGAAATGGTGCAGTCAGTGCTATTTTAGATGCTGGAGACTCCTGTCTTTGGTGTGTGTGACGCAATGCCTTCATGTGCCAAATTCTGTAACAAAACTAGATGACAGTTCTTCTACTGGGATTGTGCACCACCTCAATATCATTACTTAAATGATAATAAAGATGGAAAGAGCAAATCTGGCCTCCATCATTCACCAGAGTTCAGATTCAGTTGCCTCTGAAGTGTCTGTGATTTCCAGGGAGTAGGGCTAAGATCCTGCCTCCATTATTACAACAAATTATTTTCTTATCTCTGCCTGTGAGTAGGGGACTGGAACCTGAAGAGAGTGATATGACTAAATACACATGTTGAATATTCACCCCTTCCCTCTTTAGGAAGAAGATGATGTGCACTGTTAAATTCATAATGCTGTGCCTGTCAGCATTAGTTACCATGCAACACACTAACAGAACTGAGGATTAAGAATGTCTTTTCCAATGTTTGGAGTACTGCAGAATACATTTAATAGATTTCCATGTACAGTGCATTTGTGAAAAAAATGAAAAATGGGGGATGGAGGAAAAGGGGAATGTTTATTCATTATCAGAGGATGAATAATTAATTTACAAATGTTGTCTTGTTAAATATAAATTAAATCCTCATTTGACACACTTCAGAAGTATAAGCCCAGCATGAATGAAGAGAACTCTCCACTATTTTCATGTAAATCCCAAGGAGCCAGGGATGGAATTTTTACTTTTTAAGTTAAAAGCTGACAAGGACTAGTGGTGATGAATGGGGTTGCTGTGACAAAGACAGCTTGGGGAACTGGGGCACTTTGTCTTTGCTAGTGCGTGCTTTCTGTGCTGCTTAGTGGGGCAGGACAGCAGTGTCTGCCCACACAACCGTCTTCCAAGCGTTACCTCCTCCCAGCTCTGAGCTGAGGGTGTCTGAGCTGCTGAATAGCAGCTATTTGAGTAAAATTCACATTAATGCTGCGTTCCCAGAGTGTGCAGCAAGCTGGCTGCTTGTGAATAGCTGAGCTATCCCAGCAGCAGGGGCAAAGATCCCCAAGAGTGGAGCTGGGCTCTACAGAAGCCATACAGGGCTAAGCCACCCTTGCAGAGACCGCTTAGGCAGTTTGAGGCATCTCCACACAGAAGCAGAGAGGCATCCCAGGGAATGGCATCTGTTCGTTGTTGGAAGGCAGTAAGTGTGAGACCCGCAGTGGGAAACCTTGGTTTACAGCCCTAGTGTCCTACGCTTGGGTTAATATCTTAGTTTCTTCTTAATAGATGGGGAAACTGAGACTCATAATAATTGTCTGGTTCTGAGGAACATTTAAGTCTTGATTATACTTAGCTTTGGCTACTTTGGAATAAGTAGGAAAAAAATGAAAGTAAAATGGCATGCTTTATGAAGTGCTCAAATGTGTTGCTTTGGAGCACAAGATAAGCCCATAGGCAAAGGAAATGTGTTCCTCTATGCCTTCTTCCCTGATAATAATAGGCTCCAGTGGCTGCCCAGCACTTCTGAATGGAAATGAACTTAAAAACATTTCACAAATCATCTGTCTAGGAGGCAGTAGCCCAGATGTGACCACTTTCAGGGTGGACTGCAATACAATGCCACAATACTCTGCACTCTTCTTGGCCTGCCTGGTGTGCAGTCATAAATCTAGTGAAGTTGCACAACACACATGCTCTTGTAATGAGCTAGGTTAAGTTTTGGTCCCTGATAAAGGTGTATATTATAGAAATTTAAAGTGTTGTGAAATGGGTGTTGCTCATTAAGAGCCACAGTGCTTTTCCTGGCCATCAGTTTTAATGCATGAGTAATGACTCGGTGCTGCCACAGTGGGTAGTGCATTTCAAACATCTTCACAAATACATTTGCTTGGAGAATGCTCGTATCTTTTGATTTCTTGATGTTAAGGAATGATCACCTGAGTCCCCTTCTGTTTGCCCAAGTGCTATGAGAGGGACTGTTCCTCATATAGCTGCTTGTGTCAGTGTGGCAGTGAGGTCAGGTACCAGAGAAGGTCAGCAGCTGTCCTGTAGACATCATTTGTCACTGCCTGAAGGAAAAAAAATACTGAGGCCATTGGGGAATAACACCAATCACATGTGACTTGCGTGACAAATCATAAACTGCAACAGAAGGTCTAATGAAATAAGTTACTTCTATCCTGAATGTATTCCAAGAGCTCCTGTAACTTTCAGGGTCTGCTCCCAAACCAGAAAAGGGCTGATTTATTCACTATGAATAATTCAACCAGCTCTTTTTATTACCCAGAACATACACTAATCCTCTCCAGATATTTTCTGTGTGACATCCATGTTTGTATTTTATTTATAGACTGTTTATTGTGCAAAAAACACATTGAGTCTGTTACCAAGGAGGATAAAAAAACAAACAAAAAAAAAAAACAAAAAAAAACCACCCTAGGGTTTTGCTGCTAAAATTTAGAGATAAATAAAATATGAAAATCTGGACAGCGATCTCCTGGGGGAAAAAGTGCCTTTCTTCAGAGGCATTTCTGGAGAGCAAAGCCCTAAATTTAATTAACATCTGTGTTCCCCAGTCCAATGCTAAATGGACAATGTGTCTGTACTCTGTCAGGTTTCTTAAATTGCAGCATCAGTTCTGGCACATAGATGCCTCCACACAGCCCACAGCTCAGGCAGCTTCTGGCCCTCAGGTGACACAAGATACATCAACATTCATAATGAAGTAAGTGGCTCTTGTAAATTCCTCCACGCACACATTTTCCAGCCTTCTCCTGGCAGGAATGGCTCAATCCTGCATTCATTTTATGCCATCCTTCAAAGAAAACTCACATTTTTTTAGCTGGGCTGAATGCAAAGTCCTTTTTTTTGCCCTGAACCCTTGCAGGCAGCCTGTGAAAGTTGCTTACTGTAGGTGCTTCCTGAGTAGCTGGTGTGTTCACTGTGCCCAACCTGAGAGCGTTGTAACTCATAATTCTTCCCCCTTGCCCAGAGAAAATGGTTCTAATGCAGCTTGTCACCACAGCAGCTGTGCCTGGTCCTACCTTTCCAGAAGTGTCTGACAGCAGCTGAGTTTCTGTTTGTTAATAGACTGTGATGGCAGTTTCCAATGACCAAAAGACCATATTTACTGGGGCCTGGACCATGCTGGAGGGTTGAGCTTTGCACTGGCAATGCTGGCAGCAATCTCTTGGTTTAGTAGGAGCTTTGTCCCCTGGCAGGTCAATAGAAGAGCCTTTGCTCTTGTGCACAGGTGTGGACATGGCTGCAGCCTCTGGGCAATGGGAATGCAACCTTGACCCCATCACATACTGGTAGAGATGTGTCTGGGAGATGCAGGCTCAGGCTTGGAGCTGCTGCATGCAGTTGCATCTTGCAAAGAAAAGCACAGATGCAGTTGTCTCTATCACAAATCCATTAGTTAAAGGAGCTGCTCTGTGGTTAACCAATGGCCTCACTTCTCCATATGGAGCTCTGTGTGTGGACAGGACAGGAAGCATGTGTCTGATTTAGGTACTAATTTGTACTCTGAAGCTCATTAAATTGATTCTTCAAAGTCAAAGGGAAAACACTATCATGTCAAATTTGAAAGATACAGGCTCTGAGCTGTACCAATAGTTGTCACTTGATGGGCTCAATTATTTTTAAGGCAGAGTTGATTTATCTGAACTGAAAGCTTTAGATCTCTCCACCAGAGAGGTCTGGATATTTCAGGTGTGCAAAAGCCAAGTCAAATATCTGGTTAGTGGCCAGGGTTTCTGGTCTAGGACAAACAGTCAACATTGTAAGGAAAGGGATCTCACTCCTCTGTCCCACTTGGGACAAATAGCCCAATTCTTCATCAGTTCTGAGGGAAAACGGGATTAGGGACAGACAGAACATTTATATTTAGTATCTTCAGATTTTTTTGATTTGCTTTTCATATGGTGATAAATTCTGTCCCCTAAGTAAAGCATGAAAATGAGTATTAGAAATTAAAAGTCAAAATTAAGTGAATCAGAGTAAATCAAAATATTTTATTAACTTACTGAAGAAAATAGATGTTTCTGACTGAAATTATGAGGTTAATAATTTTAACTTTTGACAATTTTATTTCATTTTAACAAAACTTTTCTTTTCAGTAGAAATTGATTCTATTTATTTCTTGCACACCCAGAGGAAGCAGTCCTACCACCTCCCCTAAAAGACTGCTGTGAACTCTGCTATAAATGTTTTATGAAATGGTGACCATTTCTCAGAATTCAGTGGTTGTGGGTGACTATGTTCTAATATTCTTCAAGGACCTCTTCTCACCTCTACGTTAAAGACTATTTAGTCTATTACATCCCACCTCTGTGCACAAGAAGGGTTTAATTGAACATGATACTAACTGCAAGCAAGCAGCAGTGTAGCGATGATCCTGCCAGCCTGAGCCTTGCCAGGGCTAGCTGGGCTGAGGCTGTGTTGTGCTTCTCCTCGCAACCCCTCGCATCTCCTCTGTGCCTCCAGGCACTTGCTCCATGCCTCTGTGTCTTCAGCTTGGTGTCTTTTGTGCTGGCAGGAGATACATGTTAGGGTCATCAAGTGGGTGGGCATCTACATCTTCACAGTCATATGCCACAATGCTTCATGCTGGTCAGCAACAGCCCATTCTTCCCTGCTGTGTCTCTGCTGATTCTGCAGCCTTTTCACACCAGCACTGCTGAGACTGGCCCCATCAGTTCCCAATGCAGTAGTTCCACAAAGCCTTAGAGAAATCATGCTGGCTGCATGGGACACCGTGGGTGAAGGAACAAGTTTGGTCACCAGTCTTGGGTCTCCTATGTGCTGGTAGTGTGGAGATGATGGTACCTGGGGACCCTGGTATAATTGTTGTCCTTCTTCATGTCCAGAGCTCTTGGCTGTGAGGGTTTCTGTGGTTCTTCTGATCTGCAGTTAGCTGGCAACGGCTCTAGTCATCTGATCAGCTTTGCTCAACAGGAGAACTGCAGGCAGTGGTAATGGCTCACCCACAGGCAAATGCACATGTGATGTGTGAACCAAAACATTAAGGAGTGTGGGTGGGAGAATACCTTGTCTTTATGTGGCTGGGGAACAGGGAAGGTCAGAGAATGGACTGTAAATGTTGTAAGCCTTGTTTCTGATAATTCCCTCTGATCTGCCTCTCTTGCTCTCCAGCTTTGCCAAGTGTACCTGTTACACCTCCCACGCCAAACCTGTGTCCTTTGGTCTGTTAGCCTCCTCCACAGACACCCAAAGCCTCCTTAGTAGTGTAGTGATGACAAGGAGAGGAAGCAGAGGAGCAGGGTAGAGAAGTGGGAAAAATATGTGGGAATTAGGTTGGTTGATCCTACAGCTACAGAAAGGTAGGATGGTGAAGTTAAGATGATAACTGGCTGATCTTCTCTTCATTTGCTCCTTGAGAAGAAAAGCTGAAGAGAAAGAGAAACATAATATTCAAGACAACCAGATTTAGTTTGTCACATGAATCTACACCTTGTGAGAAGACACAACAAAGAGCCACAGTGGTGATATGGTTTGGAGCAGTGTGTCAGAGGGATTTGAAGAGTAAGTCTCATCAGGAAGCTTAGGGTGGAAGGGTCTCTTCAGAGAAGGGAGGGGATGGAAGGCGCACTGAGAATGGGGATGTCAGGCATCTAGTTTGCAGTGAAAGGGAGAAGTGAACCATTGCATGAAGCCAAGCTCCCCTCCCACCTCTCATGGCTTTTTGGATGTGAGCTCTGCAGGCAGCTTCCCACGAAGCTGGCTACAAGCTTTAGTTCAGTTCTGCAGCAGTGAGAGGCTTTTTACACAGTGGTACTCGTTCACTGGATCAGTAAGAGAGGAGATGAAAATACGTCAGTGTTACTGCTATCACAAAAAGCCAAAG
The DNA here is from genome assembly GCA_013399075.1 of Chloroceryle aenea. Classification (NCBI taxonomy): domain Eukaryota; kingdom Metazoa; phylum Chordata; class Aves; order Coraciiformes; family Cerylidae; genus Chloroceryle; species Chloroceryle aenea. The sequence continues at coordinate 46,287 of VWZY01008240.1, forward strand.
GCAGGTCCAAGTGCTGGGATTTAGTAAGGAGCAGCAGAGGATGGGCTGTCCAGCTCCCAGGAACATTGGCCTAAGCTTAAGAACCAAAATTATTTGATTTCTTTGTATGTATGATTCTGGGCTATATAAGTTATGCCAGTGCATTCCTTTATACCTCTCTGCAGAAAACCTGAGTCTTCGTCTTTTTCCTAAAGTCATCTAGGGGAGCTGGGAAAGGTAGTTTAGTTTTGAAGGAGGAATCTGCATTAGGCTGGGTCTCTACAAAACTGTTGGGAGCTAGAAAAAAGGACTGAGAATATCAGCCCACAGTTTCTAAGGGGAGTCTTTTGCAACTGTCAGGTGCCATAGGAAGTGAACAGGCCAAAGCAGCAGAGCTCTGCAGGTCCTCCTTGCCCAGTGGATAATGTCCTGGCTTTTAAATGACTTACACACTTGCCTGACATGTGGATGTATGCCTAGAAAGGAAAATCAGCTGGCCTGGTGTCTCCTCTGTAACTGCAGTCCAGCTTGCTTTGTCCTTTGAATACCCAAAAGGGGAGACAGAAAGTAATTTTTCTTTCTCTGTATCCTGATTCATTTCTCTCAGCTGCTTTTCTCATCCTGGTACTCCCTTGAAATCTCATTAGGGCTGGGCTGTTATTTTGTGGCTTGAAAAGAACTGAGAAAGGAAAAACAAAGCAAAGCAGGGAGAAAGAGCTAAATCAAGAAACTGTCAGGGCAAGAAGAGAAAGCTGGCAAGGGCACATGAGCAACAATATGAAAGGGGATTCCTTGAAAGGGTCTGTAGAACAGAGTGCATTGTCCCCACCTCCTTCTTCATCTGGTGCCAGGAAAGAACAGTGTCAGCAGTGAGGATTCTTCATAGGGCACAAAACCCTCCCCTTTCCTGAAAGCAGAACCTTCTCAGACTTTTTTAATGTGTTTTTTTTTTCATTGAGGATGAGGATTAGAAAAGGATTTATACAGGCAAACAGTGGGTTTCCTCCTGGCCATCACAGGCATTTCATACAATGGATGTCATCCCAGGGATGTGAGTGCACTGTGCTCTCTCAGACCAGTTTTGGTGGGAGGAGGATAGAGTAGCCTCAAGGTTTGTGAGGTAGGCCTCTCTCAAATACCCCCGTCTCACTGGTTCTTGGAGGGATGAACCATACTTCCCACCCAGGGCCAGTTTCCTCATGATGTTTTATGCTACGTTGTGACACCTTGCATGGGGCAGCCCATTGGCCCACTGCAGCCTGTGATTCATCTCCCAGGTGCAGAACAGCTCCTATGGCTGTTGGTAAGCATTGCTTCTTCAGTGCCTGTTCTGGGCTCTGCCGTCTTCACCTGAAGGCCATTTCCCTGCTGCTGCAGTGGGATACTGCTCTCATTCCAGCCTCTCCATCCTAAGGAGGAGACAATGAGGCTCAGAAGAGAAATTCCTGAACTGAGCAAGAACCTGTAGGCAGGTTCATGGGAATACAATAGCCCAGGACAGAGAGGTGGGGCAAGAAGCATGTCAGAGCTGGAGGAACACATTTGTTCCCAGGCAACGGTAGATTTTCAGATGTCTCCATCGGGACAAGGTGACCATCCCAGATATCCCTCCCCAGGAATATTTAGGACTGGACACCTTGGGGGATTTGTGTGACCTCCTACCTTCTTTTGCCTGGCACAGAGGAGCTGCACCATCTGTTCTCCCAGTCCTGGGCAGTATTAGACTGCCCATCCCAGTGTTTCATTTTAATCACAGTGGATGGGGAATGGGAATGGGAAATGCAATTAAAGAAATTCCAGCTTCTCATCTGAATCTGACCAAGCTGTCTTGGAGGACCAGTCTTGGGGAGTTAATTGTATGCAGTGAGAAGGCTTGTCTTGTAGCCCTTTCAAAGGATATTTCTTTTTGTCTCATCAAACACTCCATGAGCTTAAAGGATAAATAAAGAAGGAAGAGCACCTGCCCAAAGTGCTAAGTATTCTACATCAGTTATCCTATGTGCTTTTGTCCTCACCTCTTCGCCCACCTGTGTTCTTCTTCAGCATGAAGTTGTTTCAAGTTCAATGTCATGGGGGAGCATTTAAGCATTTAGCAGCGAGGCCTGACATGCAAACAAGTCTTTGGCCAAATGTGGCTTTGCTCTGCAAGCAGCCCAGGCATTTTCATAGTAACGGGTCTGCATGCTTGTTCCCATCAGAAAGAGCTTACACATAACTTTCCACCCAAATCATATGATGTCCTAAGAATGGTGAAAAACACAACTACAAGAAGGCAGTTCCGTCCCTGTGGTGCTTTCAATAATACTCCATTGAGGTGTTCAGTATCTTCTGCTTTAATTAATTCTACCCCATCTGCACATAGCATCCCATGTCCACACCTCTGCCTTTCAGTAATAACCTCATCGGGGATAGTACAGACAGACTGTGCTTCTATAAACCAGAGTATAACTGATGTCATGTCTTGACTCAAGGTCTTTCCTTGATCCTTTGAGTAAAGACTGCTAATCAAATGCTAAAACACACGTCTAGATCATGTGCCTCTGGGTCTCACAAAAAGAGACTGTTGAGTACCACTACACACCATATACTGGACAAGCAGGCAATCAGGTCCAGTCAGCATGAGTTCATGAAAGGCAGGTCCCACTTACTGAATGAGGAAAAGGCTGTGTTGTCTACCTAGACTTTAGTAAAACCTTAGACACCATCTCCCACAGCATTCTCATGAAAAAATGTCTACTCATGGCTTGGACAGTCATTCCCCCTGCTGGGTAAAACACTCTCTTGGATGGCTGGGCCCAAAGAGTGGTGGTAAATTTGGTAAAATCCAGTTGGAGGCCAGTCACAGGTTTTGTTCCCCATGACTAACTGTTGGCTTACAGCTTTTTAATATCTTTATAAATGATCTTGATGGGGAGATAGAGTGCACCCTCGGTAAGTTTGCAGAGAACACCAAGTTGGATGTCAGTGTTGATCTGCTTGAGGGTATGGAGGCTCTACAGAGGGGTCTGGACAGGCTGGATCAATGGGCCAAGGCCAATGGTGTGAGGTTCAACACAGCCAAGTGCTGGATCCTGCACTTGGGCCATGACAACCCCATGCAATGCTGCTGGAAAGCTGCCTGGCAGAAAGGGACCTTGGCGTGATGACTGGCAAGTGGCTGAATATGAGCTAGCAGTGTGTCCAGGTGGCCAAGAAGGCCAAAAGCATCCTGGCTTGTGTCAGAAATAGTGTGGTCAGCAGGACAAGGGATATGTTCATGCCCCAGTACTTGGCACTGGTGATGCCACACCCCAAATATTGCATTCAGTTTTGCATTCCTCTCTACAAGAAGGACATGGAGGTTCTGAAGTGTGTCTAAAGAAGGGCAATGAAGTTGGTGAAGGATCTAGAGAGCAAGTCCTACAAGGAGCAGCTGAGGGAACTCAGTTTGTTTGGCCTGGAGAGAAGGAGGCTGAGGGGAGACCTTATCACTTGCTACAACTACCTGAAAGGTTGTTGTAGCAATTTGGGGTTTGGTCTCTTCTCCCAGGTAACATGTGATAAGATAAGATGAAATGTCCTCAAGTTGCACTAGGTTTATATTGGACATTAGGAGAAATTTCTTCACTGTTGTCAGGCACTGGAACAGGCTGCCTGGGGAGGTGGTTGAATCACCAGCCCTGGATATGTTTAAAAGTCATGTAGACATGGTGCTTAGGGACATGGTTTATCAGTTGATTTGGTAGAGTTTGGCTGATGTTTGGACTTAATGATCTGCAAGATCTTTTCCAACCTAATTCTATGATTCTGTATCATGCTAGAAGCATATTCCTGCCTGCAAGTTGTGCAGACAAGAATTTGGGCATCAGGCATGATGCATAACTGAGATTTTAAGGAACTGCAGCACCCCAAAGAGTTTGCCTGTAATACTTGCTTTGCCTAACTCTGTAACTGATAGCATGGACAGCATGGACATCAGACCACCTGAAATGCTGTTCATGCTTCCCAGGAAAGCAGGCTGCATTATTGTACTGTAGTGAGGGATTTGTTGGAGGTGCAGAGGGGCATGGAGTCTGTAAATAAAAACAAATATCAGAACAGTAAAATCTAGAATGTGACTGGCTAAGATATTAATCGCTCAGCACCACTGTTATTTAGGATTTTTCCAAACTATCTCCAGCAGAGGAAAATGGAGGAGCCTGTTTCCAAGTCTCTGTCTCCTCTATTTGGAGGTTTTCTTGTTGGCATTGAATGCAATTTAAGTTGCAAAAAGCACCTTTAAATCCTTAATTTTATCCTAAATTAGGAAGACGTAGGACATCTTCATCTCATGGCTTTACTTCTCTCCATGGCATTTATCAGAAAGCTGAGCTCTTAAAGAACACAGAGGAAGAATGTTACAGATGGATATAGAAGAAACATGGAGTACCAGCTCCTCTGTATCCCACTCATTGCACCCTTGAGAGGGGTCAGCTGAACTGCACACACAGACTTTAAGCTATTTCAGATCTTCTGGCAGTGCACAGTTACGTTTATTTGTCATGTAAGGCAACATGAAAATATAAACTGCTAACTTCAGGTTGTGTCATGCTAACCCTGCAACTTTAAGCTGTTAGTCTGAAATTGGATAGTCCTAACTCATATCTGGTCTGAACCCAGCATGAAACTTGGTTTAGAGTAATTCCTGGGGCCAAATCCAACTGGAAATACAGGCTGAATCCCCATGTGTGTGCACATGCATACAGAGGTGAGAGAGGAGGCACAGGGAGGAGCTAACTTGGGCCAGGCTGGATGTCCTTATTGTGACATCATGATGGGGATCATGGAGGTATGTGGTCCAGGGCCATGAAATTTAGGGCAGAGCAGCTGAGACTGGGATGACCCAAGGAGCAGGGCTTAAGGTAGCACACAATGAGAACAGCGGCAAGCTCACAGTTCTCTTGTTCTGGGGACAGGCTGATTTCTGAACCTGTTTATTTTCATTTGGTTTTAAAATTTTGGTGTTTTCTTTAAAATTACTTTTCACAGGGAAATTCCATAGCTTTTCACTTAAAGTATGTTTTAAAAAAAAGTCTGAAAGTTGTCATGTTTTAACCCCATCTGGCAACTAAGCACCACAGCCACTCTTATCCCAGTGGGATGAGGAGGAGAAACAGAAAAGGAAAAAAAAATAAAATAAAATTTGTGGGTTGACATAAGAACAGTTTAATAACTAAAAGAAAACCTTGTAATAATAGTAATAAACATGAATATGGCAAAGAGGTAAAGAGAAATAAACCCTAAGAAAAGTTATGCACAATGCAATTTGTTACCACCCACTGACTGATGCTTGAGCAGTGATCTGCCCCTCCTGGCAAACTCCCCCTAATTTATATACAGAGCATGACATTTTATGGTATGGAAAGCTCCCTCCCAGCTTCTTCTGCACCTCCTCGCTGGCAGAGCAGAGGAAAACAAAAAATCCTTAACTTAGGATAAGACCTACTTAACAACAGCTAAAACATCAGTGTGTGATCAACATTATTCTCACTCTAAATCCAAAACACAGCACTGTACCAGCTACTAGGCAAGCAAATAACTCTGTCTCAGCTGAAACCAGGACAGTATCCACTCCTTATTCTGTATCATTTATGTCATGCACAGGTCCTGTACCTGCAATACATTGATGACATCATCATATGGGGCAACATAGCAAAATAATTTTTGAAAGAGGGAAGAAAATAGTCAAAATCCTTCTGGAGGCTGGTTTTGCATTAAAGCAAACTAAGGTTAAGGGACCTGAACAGGAGATCCAGGTTTTAAGACTAAATTGGCAAGTTGAGCATCACCAGATCCCAATGGATGTGATCAACAAGATAGCAGCTATGTCTCCCCAGCCAGCAAAAAGGAAATGCAGGCTTTCCTAGAGGTTGTGGGTTTCTGGAGGATGCATATCCCAGACTACAGTCTGATTATGAGCCCTGTCTACCACGTGACTTAGAAGAACAATTTTAAATAGGACCCTGAGCAGTGACAAATTAAATGGGAGATTGTTCATGCAATAACCTTCAGGCCAGTCCAAGCATGACAAGATGTTAAAAACGTGCTGTATACCACAGCCAGGACGAGTGGTCCTACCTGGAGCCTCTGGCAGAAAGAACCTAGGGAGACCCAGGGCCAACCTCTAGCATTTTGGAGTCAAGCATATGAAGGAGTTTGAGCTGCCTTTGAAGTGATCAGGACTGAAGCACAGCTCCTCTGGTACCCTGGCTGCCCTTGCTGCACTGGATGTTTGAAGGGAGGATCTCCTTTACACACCATGCAACTGATGCCATGTGGAGTAAGTGGATTGCACTGATAACACAATGGGCTCAAACAGGGAGCCCCAGCCACTCAGGAATCTTGGAAGTGATCACAAGCTGTCAAGAAGGCAAAGATTTTGGATGTCACCGGGGAAGGAGGTGATACATGCTGAGTAGGCTCCACCGTATAATAGACTACCAGATAATGAGAAGTGACATGCCCTTTTTACTGATGGGTCCTGTGGCATTGTGAGAAAACTGAAGGTGGAAGGCTGATGAGTGGAGTCTCACATGACAAATTGCTGAGGCTGCTGAAGAAGGTGAATCAAGCCAATATGCAGAGGTGAAAGCCATAAAAACGTAGTATCCTGGTAACTGAATTTTGGAAACCAGTTTCATGAAAGGCCAGCTTATTATATTTATATAATTATAATTATTATTACTTATTATTATAAGATACTGTATTACAAGCCTAGCAAGTCTTTGTGCCTGCATGCTCTAACATAGCTGAAACCAGGACAAGAGTGCAGTAAAGTATTGAGAAGTCTCTTTCTGATGCTTCAGAATGAATTAGGAGCAAAGAGAAAACTACAGGGGTGCAGGAGTTCAAGAAATAGCACTGCCATAAATGTTAGGGGCTAAGCTCATCCTGCCAAACTTCAGCTATTCAGCTTTGATCAGCCTGGACTCTTCTAGTGTCATTAAGAGTGGGAAGCATTTTCAGAAGACAACTTGAACTGCTTCATATTGGGATCTCTCTCCAGAAGGACCTGACCCTCTACAATGACTGCAGGGAACCTATGGTTAAATATCTCCTATTTTTATCACCTTGGTTAGATGTGTACAGCTAAGTGGGATCTGATTAATACTCAGAGAAAGGTCTGAGCACTGTCCCAGAGCTGCAGTCATGCAAGGTTCCTCAGCGTCAATGCAAAGCACACCTGAAGGACACAGGTGCTAAATTCTTGAGGAAATCTTGTGGTTTGACCCCAGATGGCAATTAAGCACCACATGGCCACTTGCTTACTTTCCTGCAGTGGGATGGGTTTGAGAATCAGAAAGGTAAAAGTGCTTTCAAATGCTGGAACATTTTTGTATAACTCTTGCTTCAGATAATTCTGAATGAAAATACATTTGTAAATGCCAGCATTTCCCAGTGGTTCCCCACCTAGAGGCTCAGCTACTATGTTCTTCCTCATGAATAGCTGTGCTAATAATAGCCAATGAAATTAGATCAAACCACAGGACAGTGACAATAACAGCTCAGATTTTTCAGAAGAGATGAATGACTTGTGCACTACACCTTTTCCAAAGGTTGTCTATGAATGGCACAGGAGGAGCTCTTTAATGATGATCCCTTCTGAAAATCTGGGTTTAACAACAAATCCTACACCCCTGGCACCCCTGGGAGAGCTGACCCTCCACTATTCTGCATTGGTTATCTGAACTGTACAGCCTGACATCTAAACCTGAGCAGCCAGCCCAGAAGCCAGATCTCACAAGTGAGTCCAGTCAGGAGTTAGAAACTGATAGTGGCATCTAACATGGACTTGTCTTTTTTTTTGTTGTAGTTTTTGTGGGGGTTTTTTGGTTGTTTTTTTTGTTGTTGTTGTTGTTGTTTTGTTGTTTGTTTTTTTTTTTTTCTTTCAGTTGTTTTTTCCTACATCAGAGATATTGCTTAGGAAAAGCAATGTAAGCTCATACTAGCTCAAACAAGGTTATGCATTTGCATATGTCATGTGTGTTAGTTTGGCCTCAGCAGATGGCAAAGAAAAGCAAATGGCCTCATGCATAATAAAGTCAGATCTCTCTATAATATGTTGTTTTCTTGGGCTGCCATTACCCCATTTTGTCCTGCTGTGCCATGCTTCTTTGCCTGACTGTGGGCTCTATTTGCTGTTTCACAACTTGATCCATGTCTTCATCACCACATACCCTATGTCCAAGCAGTACCCAGAGTGATCCAAAGCATTCATGTGCTGGAATACGCTTTCTACACCCTTTTTTGGGCAGTGGCCATGCTTGGGCACTTGGCTTTAAGGGCTGCTGCTATCCCAGCTCTGTGTCTTCTCATCTCTGTTTTGAATGAACTATAGAGGTAAGGTCACCACTTCGAACATGCTGTATCTGTCCCCATTTAGAGATATGTTAGGACCTCACCCCCATCACCTTTCTTCATCCCTACATCGAGACAGGGTGAAGGATCAGCCCAGAGAGTGACTGGATTGTCTGATGGCAAATGATCTTTTCTCATGATCTCATTCCTATGCAAGGAACACTTTTGGTACCAATCACTCATCACCAGTTGGCTGACAGTGGACTGAGGGTGAGGAAAATTAAGCAGGGAGTTGTATGATGCCCTGCTCTACCTGCCCCCAACAGAACATGCTGTCCAAGGAAGCGCACCAAGAGCTCCACATCTATTTTAACAGCATGGTTTGGGATGTCACCTCTGAACCAGCAGCAAGGGCAGCAGAGGGAGGATGTGCTGTGGTCATAAAATTTCCAACAAGATACATCAATAGAAGGAGAAGGGACAATGAGAGGGAGAGATGGCAAAGTCAGACATTGGTCATCTCTACCCACAGGGGATGGGAGATGATGCCTCCATGGACATGGGGGTTTAACAGGAGTGAAAGGGAGCACAGTCCATGTCAGAGAGGAGCTGTCAGGAGCAGGTGACAGCCTTTAGTATAGGCTGGTGGAACTTTATGCAGCGGTCTGGTTTATACAGCCACTGAGTGCCAGACATGCTCCTGCATGACTCTAATTAGCACCTTCTTAGGCAGCCTGAAAAAGAGGATAAGGAACATACTGACCTGCAGCAGCAAGCAGCAGAACCATGGGCTAATAATGTGGAATACTGCCAGTCCACTACAGACAGGAGATGCCTCCCAGAAATGCTAGTTATGGGTGAGCTAGGGCATCCTTTCTCTCACCAAAACCAAATGTCCTCATTATGGTGTGAACTCTGGTTTATGTCTGCAAAATCCTCAAGATTATGAACTGGTTGCACTAGGAGCTGGGTCCATAGCAGCTGCTGCCCAAACTTCTTTTTCTAATCTTCAGCAAGGGGTATTTGCCCAGGAACACGTAGTGCCCTGTTTTTTTCATATACATCATTTACAGTGTAAGTCCTCAGCAAGAGTTGGATTCTCACAAGATTCATGCGCAACACTACCATTGCTATATGTACAAATTATGTGTAGGGAGTGATGCCGGGCTTTATCCTGATAGATAATAGAAAGAGCTGTTTGCTTGCTTTCTCTGGTAAGCTGATGAGCAGCTTTCTTTGCTTGTGTTTGAAAGGTATTGCTGACGAGATTCAGCCAATGTCCACACTGCTTTATGTCTGTGCTTAAAGAGTGTTTTGCTTGAGTTGTATTTCAAGAGGAAGCCCAAACCATTGTTTGCATGGTCTTGGCTTTCCAGGCATAGGTCAGGCCAAATATGCTATAGCTCAGCTCACCAGTCAACACGGTCTTTGGCTTTTCCTAAGTATGCTATGGATATCCTGAATCGAAGTTGAATATAAGCCCAGAAGGGTGACAGTGGTCACCAACACCTGTTCCCAGACTTAAAAAGCAAATGTTCTGGCTGTTACTCCAAAACAGTGGCCTGCAGACCAGAGACAATGCTCTGCTTTGACTGAATCCCTGTCAGAAAGAGATGTTCTTCTTTCTCTTTCACAGGAATACACCATTGATATCTTCTTTGCTCAAACATGGTATGACCGGCGTCTTCGTTTCAACAGCACCTTGAAGGCCCTCACACTGAACACTAACATGGTGAGCCGCATCTGGATCCCAGATACCTTTTTTAGGAACTCCAAGCGGGCCGATTCCCATTGGATAACCACTCCTAATCAGCTCCTCCGCATCTGGAATGATGGAAAAGTGCTCTACACGCTCAGGTACATCCAGAGGGCACTGTAGCTGGCTGCTGAGGTGAGCAGGTCAGGTGAGCAAGGAGCTGGTCAAAGCAAAGGAGGTTTCCAGGTGCCCTGGGACAGAGTAATAGAGATGTCTCCCAGTGCTGATGGGAGTACACGTGCAGTACTAGCTGATGAATGGGCTACCTCTTCCCAAGATGAAGGCTTCCAAAAAATTAAATGTTTTTTCCTTATCATACCTAGGAAAAAAAAATACAGATGGTTTCCTAAATTAAAATCCTTTAAAAGTTTATGTTGGTCAGTCCAATTATTTGATTCTGATAACAAACTTTTGGTTTTTGTTCCCATAAATTCTCACTCCCATAATTGAATCTGAAACACTCACTGAAAACAAAGGCTTTTTGAATGTGAAAATTTTTCTCACTTTAAAAATACCCAAGCATATGTTTTGTTTTACTGCTGTTTTGGAATGTTCCTGCAAACATACTGATCTTCAACAAATTAGTGTTTTTGTCTTGAGGAAGTGAAAATCCCTCTGTCACATTGTGGTGTTTGATTCAAACCACCTTCATGAACACAAAATCTCAATCTCTCTCTCTCTTTTCTTCTCTCAGGCTGACAATTGAGGCTGAATGTCTGCTTCAGCTGCAGAATTTCCCAATGGACACTCACTCCTGCCCTTTGGTTTTTTCCAGTTGTGAGTATACATATTTTTAAAATAGTTTTAGAAGGCAAGTAGAGAAACCTCAATAGAGTAAAACTCTTCTGGGGACACCATCCTCCCTTGTAGCTGCATATTTCACCTCATCTCTATGACTCTTTTCCTTGGCCATTACCCATCACACCCTGAAGCATCTTTCCACTCCTGGGCTAGCAAAGCTCTTTAGGGACAGATTCATAACACCTTTGAGTTTTTCCTTTATTTTGGTGGATGGTTGGCTGTGATTATTTCATTGACCTTCTGGTCACTAGACAGAATATATCCCTTCATCTGGCAGGCAAATGACATCCATCTTGACTTGTATCTTCCCCCTTCTCCCAGTCTCTGAGAGGACAGCTTGGCTTTCCAGGCCTCAACCCAGAGACCATCACAAAGGAGGGGTACTAAGATCTACCTGCTCAGTCTCCACTTGTCCATTCTTATCAGCAGAGAGGACTGATGATGATTGCATTTCTCCGCTGGTAATTTTGCAGAGAGCCTTTCTGCACCAAGCGATTCCTGTCCTCATGCAAAAATCTGATTTAGTCATCTTAGGTTGAGTTTGCCTCTCTCACTTCCCCTGCCACTGAAGAGAAGCAGCTCATGTAACTCTGAGATACTTCAGCGGGACGCAGTGTGATGAGGAGATAGCATCGCCTCATCTCCTACTATCCCTCATTCTATGCTAACTAACAGTACATGCCTACATAGCTTGATAAGTTGAAATACACTTCTAGTTGGCTGGCAAGCTCTTTGTCCTTCCCTCCTTTGAGGAACTATCTTGTTGGTGTCAAGGCCCCTGCTTCACAGAAAGACAGAGCTAGAAGAGGCCATGCTCCAGCTTGCAGGAACCAGGTCTCCTACTCTATGGAGAATGCACCCCTTCTTTTCCATACATAGATCAGCTCATAGGGAAAAAGGTACAGAGAGAGCAGCCACAAACATGCTACCACCCATGTTGGCAGCTTTGTATTCCTGGTGTACTCATGTCTAGGAAGGGAAGGTAGTCAATGAAGAGTAGTGAAGGCTGCATGTTGCCCCAGCAAGCTAAACCAAAGATTTCTGGCAGAGGGAGTCCTCTTACAGTAATCCAAATCTCATACCCACAAGCACAGTCCTTAGAAAACTCTGTTTCTATCACTGCTTTTACCATCCCTAGGATGTGAAGTAACCCACAAGGGGAGATCCTGTTCTTATTCCCCTTGCATGTGAAAAAGGCATCAGAAATACCCTCCTGAAAGCTTCACATTTACAAAACAGCTAAAGTGAGATGCTAGTGCTTTTGCAGTCAGGGTGGTGAATGAGATAGAGGCACATGACGGTACTCTATCACTGATGTCCTTACCCCTTTTTCCAGATGGCTACCCACGTGAGGAGATTGTGTATCGATGGAGGCGCTACTCCATTGAAGTCTCTGACCAGCGCACCTGGAGGCTCTACCAGTTTGACTTCACAGGGCTGCGGAACACCTCAGAAGTTCTCAGGACTGGGGCAGGTGAGGCAAAGGGAGACAACCCCACTACAGAAACACCAGAGTGTTGAAGACCTCATAGGAGGCAAAAGAGTCATCAGACAGCTCCACAATGGGCGGAAGGCCACAACAGCACAGTTAGAGAAACATAAGAATGAAGGAATTGACCTTTGCTAGAGGAAGTAGATGTGACCTCGAGACAGAGCGAGCCCGGCAGACCT
>VWZY01008244.1:226-27895 GCA_013399075.1 Chloroceryle aenea
CTGCTCCTGTCGGCCCAAGATGGCCGGACAGGGAGGAGAAAGGGAAGGGGGGGGTGGTGTAAACACGAAATAAATACATTGAACGAATATGTACGTCTCCAGGAGCGTGAACCCCCAGGTGAACATTGAGGGGAAACTCCTGCGTATTGGAAGTTCTTTCTGGGTGCTTTCCTGCTGCAGGCAGGGCGTTTGCAGCACCCGTGTTCTTATCAACCTGTAGCACATTCTGCTGCCCATCCGTAAGCTATTGACAAAGGCTGTGCAGCCGGAGTGTCTGCCAGTCGTATTTAAATGCTAAAGGCGAAGACGACGTTTAGGTAACAGAATAAGTCGAACTGTTTTTAAAATACCACACGGTTGAAGCAGGGGAGGGGACTGTGTTCTTTTGGTTCCTGCTTTCTGGCTTGTTCCTGTCAGTAGCGTTATATTTGACACTTTGTTCATCCTATTGTTTTGCCCGTGCTGTGTGGTGATATTTTCACGTGAAGGATTTCTATTTTTTTTTCCTGTTACTGCTCTTGGTTGATCTGAAGACCCGACTCTAAAGTGTGATGAATTTGGTAGCATAGGCCCTTACTTGTGTTTGGGTGTTTATTTCGGGCATGATGGTGAAAGCTCAACGTCAGGACATGGGGGGAGGGGGGAGAGATGGAAGGAAAAGCAAGTATACTTTTCTTTGTGCTTATACTGAAAAAAAAATAAAAATCCCGTGGTTTCCTTTTGAATTTCGGAGTTATTTGTAAAAATACTTAGGCCGATAAATCAAAAAGCTAGAGGAGTGACATGTCAGACCAGTTAAATAATGTATGTTAACTGTTAGTGCAACAGAATTAACGTCTGCTCTGTGAATGCTGCCGAGGCTGGTGGAAATATTAGAAAGAATCATATATGGGATAGACCTTAAGGATGCTAGATAGAGAATAAAAGCATCATACATAATTAGATCATCTGCCACGTAACATTACTAGGTTTTATTTTGCATACTGTAAAATTAAGTAATGCAGGCAGCAGTTCAGCATATTAGTTAAGTTTTAAGTCCTTTCTTATAATGCATTTTTTTATGCTAGTCAATTAAAGTTTTACTATATATAGTCTATTTGAGATGACTGAAGCTGTGGGGCATTTTGATAGTTTTGAAGTGTATTTCTAGAAATACCATTGTATGATCTCCTACTGCATTAGTGTATGAACCCATGTAGCAAATATAAATATTTTGTTATTTTGCCTCAGTTTTCTGATACTGTTGTTGACATTTGTGAATTGCACACTAACTTACAAAGCATACTGTTTGTAAACGTCTCTGAGAAAAGTAGATATATGTATTTTGTAAGGAAGTTCAGTGCAAAGATGTGCGAGAAGAATTTCTTGGCTTGAGATAGGCGTTGGGTTTTTTGGTTGTGTTTTGTGTTTTGTTTTTTGTGCTTTTTACTTTTGGGGATCGTGCATGTGTTTCAGTTACTGCTACCGATACCTCAGAAGTTATTGTTAAGATGTTTTCTAATTCCTTTTCTGTGTGTGTGAAGCTTCATACAGTCAACACTGTACAGGAGTATTTAAAGGAATTTATCTAGCAAATCACTTCAATTCCACATAACTGTTATTTTTATTGTAGAAAGTTTGGCCATATATATGTGCATTTAATTAATAGGTTTTACAGCAACAATTTTTTTCCTTTTGTGTATGGCGCAGCAACGGCTAACAAAGACACTAGACTCCATAATTATGAAATCCTAACGGACTGATTTAAGGATCTAAAAGCCAGCACATTATAAAGTAAAGTGAGATTTATGTGGAAGTATAGGAGGTAAGGAAACCATCGAGTCACGTTTCCAGAGGAAACCTTCACAAAGGCAGAAAATTTATCAGTACTCCCCTCAGTGCAAGAATAATACACTTGCTGTTGAACCTTTTAAAAGAAAGGCTGTAGCAGCGTCTTCTCTGTAAGTGCCTGACAATGTTCCCTGGTTACCTGTGGTTAAGGTGGTAGGAGCAGTGTACATGTCTGAGGAGACTGTTGGGGGTTGGGGAGGTGAGGTCCTGGGTTGCAAGTGATGAGGGAATGGCTCTGTTACCCACACGGGTACTTCTGCAGCAGCAGGATTCTGTTGGGGGTTTAAATTCACTGCCTCAATAGGAGGAGATACGACTCGCGTTTGTACTGGGACTCACTCAGCAGGAGGCAGTGTGTTGGGTCCAGCCACTTGCAGGCCCACCAGGAGGTTTCGAAGCCTTTGCAGTTTAGGGAAGCTGCACCCTGACAGAGCTTAAGAAGTCTGGGGTCTCTTTCAGGGATGGAGGAAGCTTCATTTTTGGAGTTTTAACACAGTTGTAGGCTTTATTTATGCTCCAGATCTGTACTGCAATCCCTCTTTTTTGTTCGTTTTGCTTTGTAGGATGTGTAGCTGTAGTATCGTGGACTAAACTGAGTCCTGCTGTTGGGTGTAACAAATCAAAAGAGCAGATAAGATATCAAATCTGTGGAGTTTTATGAATTACTAAAGATAGAGACTGAAGGGCAGGAATATTGTATTGTTGCTCCATGTATTGGATATGTGATAAGCCAGAAGAAATCAAACTTTCCTGTAGTGGTACACATGCTATTAGTATGTGCGATAGAGAAGTAGAATTTTCATTGGAAAATTTTTTGTATTTATTTTGCAGAACAGAAGCTTGCAGATCATAGTTTGCAGCCCGAGCAGTTTTGGGGGAGAGGAGATGGAATTTGAAAGAGAGGTCCCTTTTCAAACTGTTAGAAATACTGAAAATCCAGTGTAGCTGTTCTTGTATAGGAGAGAGGCTTCTGTAGTTGACAAGAACATGAATGTGAAGGGGCAAAAAAAACTCCAATAAACCCCCCTGCTGTTATCCTGATGTCTCTTTCTCCCAGGAAGACGTTCTTGAAGGAGGTGAAGTTAAAGATTACTCTGGGGGGGTGGGGGACTCGGACATCCATTGTATGGGAAGTGAATTGCAAAGCATTTCCTTTTCCTTCTTCCCTTCCCTTCCTTTCCCTTCCAATGTTTAGCCAAAGTTGACTTTCAGTGGCAAACCTTTGTTTCATAAGCTATAATTTTTTGGCTTCTGTACAGATTTTTAGGTTGATGTAGCTGGTCTAATGTATTGGGTATAACATGCTTGTTAATTCCTATTCATTGAGCTTGATCAGTTTGTCATATCCTGGAGACAAAATTTGAATCACGTTTCCATTTAAAAGTATTGATGTTTCAGTCAATTTAAAGAGAAATGAAGTAGTTCCATGCAATGTGCCTGTTTTCGGTCTGTGTGTTACCTCTTGTGGTTTTACAAGCCTTTTGTTTTCCAGCTAAATTAAAAATGGTATTTCCTTTGTCTAAAGCCTGCTTGTGTTGCCAAAATTAACAAAGTGATTATCTGTGCTTTTATTAAGCATACAAGATACGTGCACAGTGACAGTATTCGTTCATCTTTCTTATAATTGTAGGTGTTGCTTGGTTCAGAATAGTTCCGGACAGTGAGAATTAGTATATATTGACTTTGTCCCTTTAGTGTTGACATTAATGTTAATTTTCTACTAATCTATAATTAAATATCCTCAGTTTTAATTAAAACAGACTGCTTGAAAAATAATGATGCAGGAAAACATATTAGGAGATTAATCTAGGTGTAGTACGGTTATTTTTTTAATAACCTTGGAAATGTTTTGGCTTAATTTATTTTCATCAAAACAAAGGAATACTGCTTTTAAAGAATTACAGTGTTTGCCTTATATAATAGCAGTACTGGGAATTGAGAAAGTGGGAATTGGTACCATGAGACATTTGTAAAGCATTCCAGGAACTGGGCAGCCGCTCTGATGTCTGTAACTACATATCTGAGCTGTTCCTTTATGTCTTTTTAAAATAAATTCTGCATTTCTTATTATTTTTTTATTATCTAGTGTACTGCTTGTTAATGTGGAACAAGTCGAAGTTGGTTATTTTTCTTTTTAAATGGCATTATGGGTAGAACTGTTTTTTTTAGCCCTTTTTAAAGGTGTCTGGAAGTGGAAAGATTTGAAGTAAAGATGTTAATTGTGTTTATTGCATAACTGGGACTAACATACAGTTTTTGTCAGACAAGTATTTTTCTGTCTGCAATTTGGGCTTTGTGTTAATAGGGTGGGGGATTTGAAGATCCAGTAGATCCAGTTAAGGTGTCTATTCTATAGTTCATGGTTGTACCATGTTTATACTTTGCAACTTTGTAACTTATAGCAGTTACAGTACTTAAAATCGTAGTTACATGTTTGCCATATTTGTACTTCATCTGGTGTTAAAAACAACTCTTCCTTTTTTTTTTTTTTTCCCCCCAATGGCCATTGCACAGTGCTTTTTTGTTTTGTGTTTTGAGTTAATTGGCATGTTTTGATACTTTTAAAACTAGCATGCAAGGCATATTTGTTTAAAATAGTGTTTTTTATTGCTGAAAACATACATTCCTGAATGTTTTGGATCCTAAGTTTAAAGTGCAGTGTTGTTACTACTTTTCAAAGGCAAGGAAATTGATGAAGTTCTGAATGTTACAATTGTCATTTTAATATGTTAATGCAGATGCAAAGGTGGACCTCATCCCTACAAACAACGTGCTTTTGGAGAAGTATAGTTAAGATTGCAAGACAGCTAGTATTTTGGTATTGCATTTCAGTAAACTATGTTCACTATTACAACAAGTTACATTATGTATTGTAGCTTTAAAGTACGGGTTTGCTGAGTCTGGAGGCTGAGGTGCTCCCTTTCTTTAAGTGATAAATATGCATAGACTTCGGATATTCGTGCCCTGCCAACTTAATAGTCAAAGAGACAAGGTAGGCAGCAATTTGGGTTGAAGACAGAGAAATACTATTGTGTTTTAACAGCTGAGGAATAGAGGTTCTGATAAGTTCATTTTTGAAAGTGTGAAGAAAACATGTGGCAAGGATGGGACACAATTGTTTTCCTTTAAATACCATGCCAGTAATGTAACCACTGAGATCCTTCCATCGATTGATTTGTGCATCACAATACTCTTGAACTCTAGCTTTCAGATTTCTGTACAAGTAATCTCGGGTACTGTATGTGAAAAAAAATATAGTCCATCTAAGCTTTTGCCTATGCATAGCATTCAGGTGTGCTTTCTACTCGTGAAAAGCATGGTGGTCTGTCCCTTGCCAGCCTTTATAGCTGTTTGTTCACTCTAGTGGGTTGAGTGGACGTGGTAATTATAGAGGTAAGACTATCTGCAAATGTTGATACCATCTGAAGTAAGTGTTGAAAGCATGATCTAAAAGCTATCCATATGTTTGTTATACCATTTTAGAACAGAGTAGATGTTTCGTACTTGGATAACTCCATGCATGCAGAACTATTTGTTTTCATTACATTAAGTAGGATGACATAAAAATTAAGGGAAAGTCTTGAAAAATGTGTACAGCTATGAAGTAATTTTTTTTACTGATTGACATTTGTCACGAGACTTTCCAGAAACAGAATTATATGCCGTAGCCCACTGTTGTTTATCCCACTGAGAATTGGGCAAATCTGTGGAGAAACTAAGCTTTGGTTTCCAGCCTTACAGATTGATAAATTGAAATTTCAGGTTGATGTCTGATTAGTGAACACATTGTTATTCTTGGTCCTCAACTGCTATGATTTTGGGGTAATGGGGGAGATTTTGTAGTAGTTTCAGCAGACCAAATGGGAAGGAAATGTGTGTATTTGTAGTTTGACTGCACTAAAATAGTTGTGTAAAGACTAGTCAGCTTCTGCAGAAATGAATTAAGCAGATGGGCTGTGAGTCCGAGGTGGATGCGTTAGCTGAGCTAGGTGACAGGTTTTAGTATTGGTTTAGAGAATTCCAGAAGGTGAGCCGTTATTGGGCTCCCTCTGAACAGTCACAGGTATATGTATACAATTTCCAGTCTGTTAGTTTCACACCTGTCTTGTATTTTACATGTACAATTTGGGTAGGTTGCTTCTTGTTTTAACCCTTCTTGGTGGGGCTTGCAGCTATGATGTTTGAATACTGTATCTTCACAATTAAGAATTGAAGTGATGCTCATTAAGCTCAGATGTTATTAGAGAGGCCATTTGACTGTGTTGCCAATGTCAACAGTGTTAACCGGTTCTGTGTAGAGCCCTACAGAAGGCTGCCAGGATTTGTATAGGTGTATATGAGAGGATATCCTGGTACCTTACAGAAGTTTTTTCTTAGGAGTGAGAAGAACTATGGTTGATATAGTCTAATCTGAGTTTGTCAGACTAGGGAACTTCTGTAAAGCAAGAGAAAATAATTAAATATTTTGTGTTTCTGATTTACAGATAGGCACAGTGAAGAAACAGCCATAATGTTGTAATTCCTCTTGCAGAAAGGCTGTTTTCCAAACAGGCCTATTTCAGGACTAGTCTGTTCAAA
This sequence comes from Chloroceryle aenea, assembly GCA_013399075.1. Taxonomy (NCBI): domain Eukaryota; kingdom Metazoa; phylum Chordata; class Aves; order Coraciiformes; family Cerylidae; genus Chloroceryle; species Chloroceryle aenea. The sequence goes on from VWZY01008244.1 coordinate 6,635, forward strand.
GCTTCTTTTCAAGAGTAGTTCTACTGATACTGTCAAAAGTTGTGTGAGACATTTGATAGTTTGTTTATGGACCTAATAAAGTTTGTTAAACGGTGTATTTTTAAAATGAGCTCCTGTTTGTTAATGTTTTGTAGTGGATCAGGTATCATTCTTGATACTGACTGCTCTTCTTTGTATCTAAAGAATGACAGGAAAGTATTCCTTGTGTAAATAAAATACTGTGTTAATGAGCAAAGAAATCCTTAAGCATATCTGGGAGTTGAAGAATATTCTTTCTCAGATGCTTTCACTTTAGAGTATGAGAAGATGCATGGGTTGCCATCAGAGCTGTTCTGAGAAAATAGCTTCCTTCATGGTTCTTGTGTTTGCTACATAGTGTTCATGGAAGCAGCTTGTTAATTAAGATGTAGAATTAAGAGTTCACAGTTTTGTAAAGGGAGGGGCTAAAAGTGTACTATGAATTATAACCAGAACACTGTATGTCTGCATAAGGAGTTCCTTTGTGGTAAGTTGTTAAATTAATTGTTGTTTGTTAAAATGGCTTTAAGTCATTTCCTTTTCTTACAGTGGTGTTTTGAGGATTATGATTCACTTCTCAATATAGATTGGCCATTAAAGTCTCAAGTAGATTGAATTGTGAATGTCCTTTTCATTAAATTTCTGTTCTCATTTTGAGAATTTAAAAATTCTGAACAATTCAGGATATTGTTTTCAGCATTAGTCAGATTCAGTTCAACAGCTTTTAAAACAGAGCTAAAAGGTTTCTCTTTTTTTTTGGTAGTAGTATGCTACTTTCATTGCTGTTGCCATTTTATTTTTTTTATTTAAGTAGTGTTTTCATTATCTTAGGATTTAAAAACTTGCACAAGAATCTAGCGTTGAATAATGAATAGAAGTTGAGGCTTTATGGTTTTTGTTTTTTGTTTTTTGTTTTTTTCTTCTAGGTAACAGTATTTTAAATACTCTGCTTCTCCTAAGTGCTAGTGAAACCATTTTTGTGCCTGTGTGATGAATCAGACTGGAGGACTGGTTCAGATCACAAATAATCTAGTAAAAATGGAAAACTCATTAGTTTCAAATAACCAGTATTGAAGGGTAGTACTAAGACAAAGGTTTTAGGTTTTAGAATAGCAGACTTCAGCTTGCTCAGAGCTCAGTTGGGAGGGGTTCTGTGGGTAGCTTCCATGGAGGATAAAGGAGCTAGTGAGTGCTGGGAGTTTTTCAACAACACTCTCCTGGAAGCACAAAATCCATTCATCCTCTTTAAAGGTCAGGGAATTAGATGGAGGAAGGAATGCCCTTGTCTTAACAGTTTGTTTCTGAGTCTGCTCAAAACCGAAAGACATGTACCAGAGATGGAAAAGTGGATGAATACCTGTTGAGAACTACCAAGGCATTGTCAGGGAGTGGAACAATGCAGTTAGAAAAGCAAAAGCTCAGCTCAAATTGAAGTCAGCCAGGGATGTCAAATACTACAAGAAAAGGTTCTTCAGGTATATAAACAACAAGGAGAAACAGAAGGAAAGTTTTGGCCGCTGTTAACCAGGAGCAGTCAGTCAGTCACTGAGAACGCTGGAGAGGCACAGCTTCTCAGCACTTCTTCACCTCTGTCTTTACTAGCACTGTTGGGCTCCAGAAAGTTATGCAACAAATGCAGGTTGATGCAAACACAAAGCCACCACCAGTGCAGGAAGAGTATGCAAACTGTTACAGGAACTTGACTCTTACAAATCGATGGGCCCAGTCGTTATCCACCTGAGGGTGTCAAGAGAGCTGATTCATGTTGTTGTGAGGCTGTTCTCCATAGTCTTTGAGAAGTCATGGAGACCAGGGCCAAAGAAGATCGAAAGAAGGCTAATGTTACCCCCAGCTACCAGAAGGACTTAAAGAAGGATCCATTAAATTATACACCTCTCAGTCTTACTTCAGTCCCTGGGAAAGTTATGCAACAAATCTCCTAGGGGCCATCATAAGTCAAATGAAGCATGTGATTGGGAAAAGTCAGCATGGATTCACTAAGGGCAAATAGTGCTTGACAAACCTGGTCACCTTTTAAGACAAAATAACCTGCCTGGTTATGTGAGGTGAAGAGTGGGCATTGTCTGCCTGGATTTCTCCAAAGCTTTCAGTATGATTGCCTACAGTCTTCTCCTAGAGCAAATGATGTGTTATGGTCTAGATGAGTGGTCTGTGTGGTGAGTGGGGAACTGGCTGACAGGCTGCACCCAGAGGGTGGTGGTAGATAGCTCCTTTTCTAACTAGCACCCTGTCACAAGTGGAGGTCCCCTAGGAAATGCTCTTGGGTCCAATGCTATTTAATACCTTCACATACCATTTGGATGATGGGATCAAGTATGCCCTGATGAAGTTTGCTGATGATACCAAACTGAGTGAGGAAGTGACCTGGGTAGGCTGGAGGAGTGAGCTAACAAGAACCTGATGAAGTTCAGAAAGGACAAGTGTAAGGACAAGTCTTGCATCTGGGAAAACATAATCCAAAGGTACATCACAGACTGGGATCTACCTGGCTCTGTGAAAAGGGACCTGGGGGTCCTGGTGGACAAGCAGCTCAGTATGAGTGAACAGTGTGGTGCTGTGACCAAGTAAGCCAGCAGGATGGTGGGTTGCATCAACAAGGGCATCACCAGCAGAGATGAAGTCATTATCCCACTCTACTCAGTGCTTGTCTGGCCATACCTGTATTCAGTTTTGGGCTCTGCTAATATAAAAAAGATGCTTTTATGAATAGAGTGTTTATTTGTTAATTTGAATTAAGGAAAGGAAGAGTATAGTCTTTCCCTTTTGTAATTTCTACAAAAGAATCCCTAGTTAGAAAATGTTCAGATAATTTTGAGTCAGAATGGTACATACTCATCTATTCTTGCTTAAGAGATGTGAAAATACATTAAAAAAAAGTTTTTCATGAAAAGAAAACTCTCAGCATTAGACAGTATGAGGGATGCAAGTCTGAGCCAGCCTCTTCCGGTGCCTGTGTGAAAATCCTCAAATACACCTTCAGCGCTGGAGCGCACGTAATTTAATTGCTAAGTTAAGTTTTTGTAGTGGAGGGCTTTAACTGTAGTTACCATATGGAGGAAATGAATAGTTGAAATGGCTTTAATTTCTCTTCTGGTTATGTGCTGGGAGGATTTAGTTGGTTTTATGCTTAAAGCAGAGTTAATTTTTGTTGGCTAAGTAGGATGAGATCACAGAGACCATCAGAGTCTATGTTAATGAATGAGCAGAATAATGTCTTGCTTTCAACCTTAAAAGAGCTCTGTTAAATTACGAGTTCATGTGTTAAAAAATTTACTGGTTTTGACAGTTTTCTGGGATTAGTTACACACTGTCTATCTTAGCTGTCTTGGTGGGAATTTTTTCTATGTGTAGTCTCAACACAAGACATTTAAAATTGTTATTTGGTATAAGTAATTGGAAAAAAGTATTAATGGTTGAATGGAACCTGTCAAGGAGACATTTGTTTAAAAAAAAAACAACAAAACAAACCAAAAACTAGCACACCAAAAGCTGTATTACAGTATGGAAACCTATTGTAGGGGAGGCAAATGTATTTAAGAGAGAAGAATTGTGGATGATTGTGTGAGAATTCTTTAGATAGTTGTGTGTGGTAGGGATATGATTGTTGCATAGGACTGTGATGCCTAATCTTGAAGATTGTCTTCAGTTAATCTGGAAGTGAAGCTGTGTTCCAGACTGTGAGGAAAAAGTTGGAATATCGCAATCTATTTATCCCCTGCCACTAAAAATGCTGTCATCATAAGTTGTATTTTCTTTATTAGTTTTATTTTCTTTCCCCACGACAGCTTGTTTTCTGTTCTGAATGGTAGGATGTCTTCCTGTAATGCCAGTTGCAAACTTCAAGCTTGCTTGCATTGTGGCCAGAAATCTGAGAACAATGATAACTGCATTATATCCAGTGAGAAAGGAATCTTTTGTACTACTTTTAATTGCTAATTAAGTAAAGTCCTTGGTAGTTGGAAAGAATGGAATAGTTGATGCTCTCCACAGCAGTATTTGTGCTACTCAGTTGTGGAAAATAATGGAAGGTGTGATTTAAAAAATTTCTTAATTTGTTTTTTTTTTACAATTCGTAGGTGAAAGTTACATTCCTGAGAAAGTGATAATGGGTAAGGGCAAGAACGCCTTGGGTTTTGGGGACCTGTTGTGCCTGTGGAACTGAGGAGCAGTTTCTGTGTTGCTTGAGAAGGCCTAGCAATACCACCTGCCTCCTTGCAAGCTCTCTGGGTTTTGCCCAACTGCTCTGCTTCAGTTTCTCTGTTTAGAGATTAAAGGTATTTTAGTTTGTCCACACAAGCAGCAGGGAACTTCTAGATTGTTGTTCTTTGTTGATATTTGTTGATGTTTAGGGATTATTTAGATGTTTTTCTTTTTTATATATATATATTATTTTTTTTTAAGCAGTGACATTAGAATTAAGCTTCCTTAATACTGTAGCACTATTTCCACTAGTACTAGAACTCACTTATTTTACAGATTCTTCAGCACAGATAGGTAAGATAGGTTTTTGAATGCTAGGGAACTGTCTCAAAAGGAGTGGGTAAGCAGGTATGTAGAGTTACCAACTGAAACAGGAAAACAACTTCTGACTATAGGTCATTTCACAACTTTTTCCTCAGGGCTTTCTTGCTTCCACAAGTCAGAACTTTTGAGCTTTTGAGTCAGAACTCAAAAATGGAGCAAACTGATTGAAAACAGTTCATTAATGACTAGCTTAAGGTCTGTCAGCCTGCAGACAGCTGTAAAGGAGAAGGAAAGCACTTCTGCTCCAATGACTTAATTTGCATTATTTTTCTGTACTANTTCAGTTTCTCTGTTTAGAGATTAAAGGTATTTTAGTTTGTCCACACAAGCAGCAGGGAACTTCTAGATTGTTGTTCTTTGTTGATATTTGTTGATGTTTAGGGATTATTTAGATGTTTTTCTTTTTTATATATATATATAATTTTTTTTTTAAGCAGTGACATTAGAATTAAGCTTCCTTAATACTGTAGCACTATTTCCACTAGTACTAGAACTCACTTATTTTACAGATTCTTCAGCACAGATAGGTAAGATAGGTTTTTGAATGCTAGGGAACTGTCTCAAAAGGAGTGGGTAAGCAGGTATGTAGAGTTACCAACTGAAACAGGAAAACAACTTCTGACTATAGGTCATTTCACAACTTTTTCCTCGGGGCTTTCTTGCTTCCACAGTCAGAACTCAAAAATGGAGCAAACTGATTGAAAACAGTTCATTAATGACTAGCTTAAGGTCTGTCAGCCTGCAGACAGCTGTAAAGGAGAAGGAAAGCACTTCTGCTCCAATGACTTAATTTGCATTATTTTTCTGTACTATTTGAGAACTTTTCTGGATTTTTGTTACATGTTCTCATAAGCAGATTACTGGTTTTCCATAGCACTTTTTTTGCCAGTGATACCCTTTTCTAAATTAAAAATAAAAATAAAAAAATCTGAAGCATAGTATGTTACCAGGGTCTATAGATGCTTCTACTTGGGTTTAAGGATGAGTGTATTGTCAAATCCAAATAACTCGTGTTTATTTTCATGCTCAGATCTCAGTTGGACAGTAGTGTCTGCTGCTGTAGCTGTTGTTGGCATTTTCTCTACCTTGGCAATCCCTACACAGCGTATGCTGACAGAAGTTGTTCTGTTAGCATCACTGCACTGTTATGTGCACTGTCAGAATCCAAACCCATTAGAGCTCCCTACTGTTGTTCTGGTTGGAGGGTTGAACCAAGGTGTAGGATTTGTGCTTGCCGTAGTGTGTGCTAGAGCTGATGTTTGTAAAACAGCAGTGCTGTCTGTAGCTGTGGCATTCACATGCTGGTGTGATAGAACTTGTATTAACTTCAGCTTTCAGTCTGTCCATGTTTACTAAAGAATGAAAAATGCTGATCAGCCTTAAGTCTTTTTGCAAGTACTGTAATTTAGAGCCCAGGTCAATGTGATCTTGCTATTTGTTACCTCGCGTGACCAGAAGAACTCTGTTCTGTTGTACTGCACCTTGACTGCACAGGATTCAGTTCTGATTAGGACAGAATAGACTCGAGATGGTAACTATTCTGAAATGATAACTTTCACAGAAAGAAACATTTTCTTAGAGCCATTACTTTCAGTCCTTAGTAGACTGTGTTGCAACTGCTCCATCAACTTACATTTTAATTAAAGGTACTATTTTTCCTTGTTTTTTAACTTTGTTTAGACAAAATGTTGGAAAATATTTTCTAGGGTTTAAATCTGCAGCGTAGGAGGAGTGACTGGTATTAGACAGCAGATAGAAGAGCTTTATTAAACAACAGATACATTCTTAAGAAGATGCAACATTTATGTAGCTTCATATTGCTTGTTAAATTGGTAATTCATTTAAGTAGAACAAATTCACAGTTTGTTTAGAAATTAAAGAACAGACATTAAATGAGTAGGGCAGGTACCATGATACCGTCTCTCCTTCCAGTCACGTAAGGGAATTAAACTGAATTACTGCTTCTGAATAATTTTGGCTCTTGTTGTAGAGGTGAGTTGTATTACTCCTTGAAATGCACAGTAAAAATGAAGTGTTGCCTTTTCTTCTTCATGTGTATCAAAATCTTGGCATTTGATTATCCCTTTGGTTGGACCCCTTGCTTTGCACATAGAGCTTAAAGGAAGATTCTCTTATCTTTGGAGAAGGAATGCTTCTTGGGAGACACACTAAGCAAATGCTGTGCAATAGTATTGAGCTGGCATGAGAGGTGAAGTTTCCATTGCTAAGTGGCATTTGCTGCAGGAAAGTGCCCATGAAGTTGCACTTACATGCCTGTCTGAAGCTGTAGATGTGTGTAAGTTGTCTTTTCTTTGGCTGGTTAGAAACGGTTAAATCTTAAAGTTCCTCTGTGTAATGTTGGCCTCCTAACCTCTCTAGCAAGTTCATCCATACACCAATTATTTTTTTTTTTAAGTGTATCCCTCTTAGTTCCCTCTCTGTCCCTGCAGCATTTTTAGCTCTGCTTATCTTAAATTCTGCATGCTCTTAGCCTCCTGTCATGTAAGTGTTTTGATGTGTGAGGTGTTGGTCATAAGTTTTCATGTAGTGATATGAAAGGAGGTGGCTAAGGGGGAGACACGTACTCATTGATTTTAGAAAAGTTAGTTTGAAATGGTTTATTTTTAGTATAACTAAAATCTACAACTTATGCCTACTACTATCCTTTTCAACTAATATATGGACAAACAGGAAAAAAGAAATGATTTAATTGTGGTAATAGCACTAACATACACATCTTTTAGAATGATCCTCTGAAGTTTTCCCTTGGATACTATCATTCACTTATTTAGTGTTTTATTTCTATGCATGTAGCCTGCATTATCTCTGGCAATATCTTTAGTATCATCTACTTTTATACAGGTAGTATGTAAAAGCCTTCAGTTTCTCTTCGTCTCTGGAGACATTTAAAAAGAGACTTGATATGGCACTCAGTGCCATGGTCTAGTGACTGTGGCGGTAATTGATCAAGGGTTGGACTCGATGATCTCTGAGGTCCCTTCCAACCCAGCCTATTCTATGATTCTATGATTCTATGATTCTGACTGATGTTAGGTCTGAGCTCTTAGAAGTCTGGGTTGTGTTCTGTGTTCTCAGTGAATGATATGTTGAGCCCTCATGACCTGTAAGGATATATCTGAATCACCACAAAAGCTTTATAAGTATAGTTACCCAGATCTTTCTCCAGTGAGCTGAATTTAACTGTCTTATGAGACTTTGCTGTATGTAACGGGTGTAGGCCTTGGAAGTAGTTTTACATTTACTTTCTGGAATGCAAAATAACAAGAAGTGTGTGATTGAAATGGGAGGAGGGAAGAAAGGGCAGATAGATAACAGCAGACTATGAGCAGTGGAAAGATTTCTATCACATGAAAGAATAATTAGCCAAATAGTGTTTCTGGAGGTGTCTCAACAAGGTAGAGAAGACAATGCAGGTATGCAGTGGGTTGGAGATGGTATATAGTTTGGGCCACATAACTGAATCTGGAAGTTACATGCTTATCTTCTCTCTGATGTTTAAAACTACTATAAACAGTGGAAGGAGAATCTCCTGTGATTTTGGAAGTAGCCCACATTTGGGACTTAAATGTGCACTGTAAATATAGGCCCTCTGAAACATGAAAGTTTTTGTTTCCGTCAGGCTATATAGTGGATGAAGTAAAGGAGATTACAGGATGGAGATTGCTTGCAATGATAGACTTGAGTTAAGAAACACACCTTATAGTGGCATTGGGGTTTTTTTTTGGTCTCAGGCAGCACTACATTGCAAACATATTATTGTTGCAGAGTGGTTTGTCTCACTGCAAACCTGTATGTCAGATACAAACAGACCACTTAGTTGCATCTGTCACATGAGGTCATGTGGAGTAGGTGAGTGCCAGTGTTTACAAATGAGTCCTGGAAACGAATGAGATGCAAGCCTACCTTTTTGGAGGGAGTATTGAATATGCAACCATTAAGTCCTTCCCCTCCCCTGCAAATTCAGCGTTACCAGCACAAAATTTTGGTTTATGCCGCAGATTTGTTCTGCGGTATCTTGCGTCATTCCAAACTCATCTTGATGTGTTGTGTCCTTCCAGACTGGTCAAGGAAAACTTCTAAAATCAGGAAATGAAATTGCTGTGCCTATGGATGTAATTTTAGCTCTCACTTTTATGAGTGACACTGCCTTTTCTAAGGTCTGTAAGGTGCACGTGCTCATTTTGTCATTGTCTGCAACTGAAGAGGAGCTGCCTGTGGCACTCTTATGGCTAAGTCCTTAGGCTGCTTTCCAGGAGGACTCAGCTCTGCTTTCTTCTAAACTTGTTCTTTTTTTCCCATATCTAATGATCCACCTGTCTACACCAACCTTGAGATTTGCATGTCATACTTGTCTTATGCAACTGCTGATGGTCACAGTGGTTTAGGTGTCCCCGAGCCTTCCTCCTGCCTGTAAAAGGGGGTGCTAAATAAATCATAATGGTTCTCTTGAGGCACAGAAGTATTCTTTCATTTGGTCATGTTAGCAGTCAGGCTCGTGACATTTTTCAAGGGAAAGTCTTTCTGCATTGTGTCACTACTAACATAACCATGCAGATTTTTTATTTTTTTGCTTAATACCTTGACAATAAAGCACAGCTGCCTCTGGTGCAGCTGAAGTACTAACATCTGCTTTCCAGTGACTGTTGTTGGATCTTTGTGGACAGAACTGTGGTTACGTGTATTTCCTCTTTTCAGGATGTTATTTAGAATCATAGAATGTTAAGGGATGGAAGGGACCTCGGAAGATCATCCAGTCCAACCCCTCTGCCAGAGCAGGGTCACCTACACCAGGTCACACAGGAACGTGTCCAGGCGGGTCTTGAACATCTCCAGAGAGGGAGACTCCACAACCCCCCTGGGCAGCCTGTTCCAGTGTCCATCACCCTCTCAGTGAAAAAATTTTTCCTTATGTTTCTGTGAAACTTCCTATGCCTCAGGTTCCACCCATTACCCCTTGTCCTATCATCAGGTGTCACCGAGAAGATCCTGGCTGCATCCTCCCGGCACTCACCCTTTATATATTTATTATAAACATTGATCAAATCACACCCCAGTCTTCATTTCTCAAGGCTAAAAAGCCCCAGCTCCCTCAGTCTTTCCTCATAAGGTAGATGTTCCACTCCCTTAATCATCTTTGTGGCCCCACGCTGGACTCTCTCAAGCAGTTCCCTGTCCCTCTTGACCTTGGGGGCCCGGAACTGGACACAATACTCCAAGGGCAGCGTAGAGGGGCAGGAGAACATCTCTCGACCTACTGGCCACCCCCTTCTAATACACCCCAGAATTTAGTTGCTGCAAGACTTCTGGAAGGCCTCACCCAAGATTCTACTTGCTAACAAGCTATGTGTTAAATTTCATTGACAAAGATCTTTTCGCTTATTATTTTTTTATTTAGCATGAGACTCTGAAAACCTGTTTCAATCAACCTAGAGCTAAAGTTTCTATTTAAAAGTTATATTACATTTTCCAGTAAACTTCCCTGTGATAGTGATACCACTATCTGTAGTTTTTGCTACAGTAATTCAGCTGTAGCTTTAGACAGTGCTAGCTGTTTGATAGTGAAAGCAAGTAGTAGCATTAGGACATCAGTGCTGAAAAAATAGCACTTTCCAAATTTTTAAGTACCATGTCAGATTGAGATTTGTGTTGGTGAAAATTAGATTCTCGAGTCCTGAACAAAAATGACAGCAGTAATGTTGGATCTGTTTCTTCGTTTGTTATTTGCTTCTGATCTTCTTAATAACATTTCTGTATTGGAGAGAAAAAATGAAATTCATGGGCTTTATGAGAACTAAGACCAGTTAAAAATAATAGGTCACAGTGGCTGTTTGTATGTATTCTGGAAAAAAAAGAGTGATTCTCAGTTAGAAGCCTACCAACTAGATAAATGATGCAGCAGAAAGCAAATTGCATGCTTCTACCCATTTGAAGGTGGGTAGGGGGGGAAAAAGTGTCATGAACAGTTACTTGGAACATACTGCTTTTAAACAACTTTACACGGTAGTTTAGCATTATGGAACTTTTAAAAATGCACTTTATAGTGTAACAGCCATGATTCCTGAATGCCTGTTCTTACAGAATATTAGTGGTTCTTTCGGTGCTGTGCTGTGGGTGGCAGTGAGTGTTGGGCGTGAGATGTTTTAAGGAGCTTTCAAAGGGATACCCAGTCTCATTTCTGTTGGTGTTTGGGTTCGAAGCGGCTGTTGGGTTTTGTTTATTTGTTTGAATGTTTGTTGGCTTTTTAAATCGTTTGTTAACAGAAAGTTTTGAATAACCATGATTTTTTTTTTTTTTTTTTTTTTTTTTTTTTTTTTTATTGGCTTCAAACACGTTTTAATTTTCTAGAGTTTTGGAGGCATATCACAGAACATGTAATACTTCTGACTTCTTGTGAATATTCTTACTAATTTACTCTTTCAGGTTTTGGTTCTGGGGAGTTGCTAAACTACACATGTTTTCCAAATTCAGGAGTAAATAATTTCACAACTGAGTTTTGAAAAGCAGTTGCCATTGTGTAAAGGAAAGCTAGTTTATGTAAGGATGGGAAACATCAGTTATGTTAGGTAATATTGACATACCTGCAGTGTTAGTACTTGTTACAGTAATGCTGAAATTAAAGCCAAAATATAATCTGAAAGACCATAAGAGGTGGGTTTGGTTCTTAATAAATTAAATATATTTACTTAAATATTGCATTCCTTCATTAATTAAAAAGTAAAATTGCGACTCTCTAGAGAGAATCCATGCACTGAATCTCGCGTGTATTTACGTTGTCTGTGGGTTTGGGGTCTGTAGTTATACTCTCCACTTACAGACGATGTGTTTGCCTCCTGTCTGGACAGTAGGGATGTGGTAGTTCAAAATCCTAAGAACCTGGTTCAATCTTTTACCCAAGCTTCCCGAAATACTTTTATACAGAAGAGCCTGAAGGGCATAAACCTCTTGTTTCACAATTTAGCTCTTTATAGTAAGTAATTGGTATTGGTCTGTCTCATGCAGAAATGGCTTTCAAAAGTCCCGTGCAGACTCTTCTAGAGAGATCACAAAAGAGGAGATGGGTTTATGTGAGAGTTGCCAGCTGGTTTTGAAGCCTGTCCTGTCATGTTGCAGGCAGTTATGTCACAAATGCATAGATACATGTAATGTCTGTATGTTTATGAAAATTGCCATTGTAGAAGTGATGAAAACAAATACTTAAACGTGTGGGGTTTGCCTCTACTGTTTCCATTTAATGCTGTGCAAGATCTTAATGGTCTGTGGGGTTTTTTGTGTGTGGTGTGGTGGTTTTGTGTTTGTGGTTTTTTGTTTTGTTTTTAAATTTCTTTTTAGGCTAAATTTATAAACGTTTGTCTGTCAACATCGTTGTTAAGCTGAAATAGCTCTTCTCTTTACCTGGTGTTTGTCCTGTTAGTGCTTGTAGAAAATAGTTGTACTGGCTTTTAATTTGCTAAGCTAAATACCTTTTGCAAGAGAGACTCTCTTCTTCCCTGCAGTTCTCTAAATTTGTTTTTGTTTATCTTTTCTGCACAGGGAAATTGTATAGAATGCTGTTGATCAAATCTGCTGAGGTAGTATTAATATTTCTGCCTTTAGAACAGGTAGTTCCCTGTCTCTTCTACTGCAAGAGCTTGGGAGCATCAACTGATACTACCAGGAAGCAAATTCAGAACAAATGGAAGATGGTTCCCCAAAGTTAAACTGTGGAACTGCTCACTGATAAATATTGTTGATGTTAAATGAGTGGACATGGTTTTAAAAAGTGGTGGAAGGAAATGGAAGGAAAATCCATTAAGATCTGTTGAAAACAACAGTACCAGCTATGCCCAGGAAGTTCCTGAACTTAAATTGCTGTAGTCTGGGAACATATTAGAAAAAAAGAATGCTAACTTTTTTAGTGTTTCTTTTTCAAAAATGTGAGCTCATGTAAGAGCTGTGCTAATCTTTTATTATTGTTATTTTAGTACATGTGCTGTTAAAGTAAACATGGAGATAGGATGCTGCACTGGTCTAACTTATCACAATCATCATATTTTATCTTTGGAAATTTATCCTCTGTTGAAGTCCAGAATCATGTATGCTTTTTGTAATCTTTATGTTGGCTCAAAAATCTATTAATTAATGTAGTTGAGGTTTTTGTGAGTAGTTTAATAAGGCTGTTGCAGACTACAGGATCTTACATGGCTGTATAATGTTTTACCATATATGACTCTTAGATTCCCTTTGAAAAATCCATCTGTTGCAAGCTGTTGCATGTGTTTTCAAGCTATAATGTCTGCACCTCATTTGTAGTTGATAGACCTAGAAAAATACTGCAAATTCAGTCCAAAGGCCAGCATCTTATTACTGCAAATTATGGAGATAATGATAGGCTACCACCAGTAAGTATACTTAATGTTACAGCAGTTCACCTTTTATGTTGAATTTTGTGCTGCTTGGATGGTATCAAATACATGTGAAAATGGATTTTAGGTAGAGTTTAGACTGTCTCACCTGGGAAAAAAAAAAAGGGCACGTTAAACTGTGTGTGAAACAAGTGCGGGAGACCGTGATCCAGGTTCTCAAATCTTGTTCCATTACTACACAGAAGGAATAAATGTTGACAAATCTGTTCATGTCTGCTTGCGTGTTGTGCCGTGTAACCGCACTCTTAAGCGTTACAGTAATAAGGAGAATGGAGTTGAGGTTCTCCTTTTAAGTCTGACTGGGAGTGAGAGGGACTAGAGTTAGCAGCCAAGTCTGTACATCTGGAGAAGCAGGGAAATAAAACTTAACAAAAGCTGCAAACTTGATTTTAATATACCACAAAGAATCTCAGTTTTCAAGTAATCTCACAGCAAAAAAAGAAGTTTCAAACATATTTTCAGTATACTGCATTTTTTTCTTCCTAGCACAAAAGCAATGTACGATTTCTCCTACTAGCCTGCAAAGAGAGTAACAGAAAATATAAATCTTATGCCTACAGCTCGTAACACTCAGTTCAAATGTGGCTTCACCTGTCTCTGCTCTGACTCTAGGACTGCTCGTCATCTCTTCAGCTTGCTTGCACGTTTCCCGGTTCTGCTTTTTCTGGAGGACTGGACCTTTCCTGTATTCATCTGTCAAAGACTCCACTTAAGGAACTCTTCCTCTTGCTCAGCATGGGGAGAGTATAACAAGATGATCTTGAAGGTCCCTTCCATCCCAAACCTTTCTATGAATCTAAGGAACAATAGATGAGAGGTAGCCTGAGGTAGCCTTCCTGTCTGTTGTGCCCCTACCTGCTCAGTCAGTGCTGACTGGGGGGAGCTTGTTCTCCGGTAGCAATTTAGTGCTAATTGGCCAAGAAGTTGGAAGCAGTTGCAGCCTTTCCATGAGCTAAACAGCAGCACAGACCTCAGTATTTAGTTTTTTCCTGTAAGCCGCATGCACTTCATGAGATGCCAGTTCTCCAGCTGTGGCCCAGAGACAACATAAATAACCTCTCCAGCTACATGCAAGTGTTATACATGCTTCAAAGCGTAGGCATAATGCTTACACACCTCCTGCACAGGACAGGCCACAGATAGTCCAGAATGATGGGGTTTGCATACTTAAGTTATAAAATAAATCTGTTAGTGTAGAAAGCAATGAAAAATGGACCCTTTGTAATCCAGTTGACACTTTAAAATAAAGGGATTTAAAAGATTGACATTTGGGACTGACTTGCATAACCTTTTATGATTGCTTTAAAATGTCTTTAATTTAAATTTGATGCATTTTTAAATGATCTTAAACTCTCTCACCTCTGTATTTTTTCATCCTTCCTAAATATTCTCTTCTGAGGGCTAATCACTTGCTCTCTGAGTGACTGGCATGATTGAAGTGATTATTATGTGGAGATGCTGTGTGTTGGGTGACTAATAGTGGAGAGGCTGTTACGCTGCCAGGTGGAGCAGGGCTGGAATGATAACACAGGGAAGAGGGTGCTGTCCTTCAGGGCTTGAGTAAATGGTGATTCTTCTTGCTGTTCTCCCTTAAAGAATGTTTCATCTCTTACTTGCATGCTCCCTCTTGGTTGCTCCTTTATTCTGTCTGAGCTTTCATTTGCTGCTTCTGTGGCTGTGCCCAGTGTGCTCTATAGAACTTTATTCAGTCTGTGACTGTCATTCTTGGTTCATAGATTTTTGTTTTGCTGTTTTCCTTGTTTCCTCTCTAGAGGAATTGCTTGTTCGTGGTGACATATGGTTTTGAGAGGGATTTTTCCACTGTGTGTGTGTTGGTGGTTTTATGTATATTAATGAAGGTGAATGTAAAAGCGTGTGCATCTTTCCACATACCCTGTGTTGATGACATACTTTAATGATGATTAGTTCTACTTTTTGGGACCAGTACTTGCAAAAATCCAGTCTTCCATGGAAATAAGCTCTTCTTGCACTGCGAAGTGTTCTTGTTGATTGTACTTCTCTCACTGGCAAGCGGAAGATGTCCTATGATCACGCCACTGAGTGCTTTGAAAGTGAAATTAACCTTTAAGATAGGTTACTTTAGCAGCAGTGAATGAGAGATATGGATATGCCCCATTCATCCAAAACCTTTAAAAGGAAGTCAGCTTTTTAGTGTTAAGCAACTGCCTTTTTAATGAAAAACTCTTGAGTCACTTTATGCCCTGGGTCACTACATTGGTCCATTTTTGCAGCCTCAGTTTGTTGCATTTTGGAAACTCTGTTGCCTCTAAAACTGCTGAATCTCCTAAGGTTTTGCATTAATGTATTCTTGAAATTGATGATGTTTGCTACTCTAAACAATGCAAAATTTGATCTTTCACCTAAAGGCCCGAGTCATTAGAGCTTCAGTTGAAGAGTCAGGGAACTAACACAGTATCTCATCTTCAGGGACGTGAGTCCTGTGAAGTGCAGCATGTTCTTCAGAAAGTGTCTAGATTGTATCTGATTCAATTATTTCTGTATTTCTAAATGAAAACTCTACAGTAATATATGGGATGGAGATCTTCAGGGTGGTTAGTGTATGAATCACATACACAGGCTAGTTTCAAAGACTATTGGCACTACTTCTAAAGTGCCAATGTTAAACGTTGTCCTGCACATCTGTTCTTTTGGAATACCTTGTCCCGTTGGAAATCTCTGGTGATGGGGTTTGCACCTCAATGGGTTTGTAAGTGCTTTTTAGCAGTTTGATTGTTTAAAGATTTTGAATTTTATCTCTGCTTCTGAGGGACAATCAGTGTCTTTAGTGCTTAGAGATACTGCGTTAGTCACTCTGAAAAGTAGTGTGGGTGCAGGTTAAAGATACGGGCTCCATACCATGGAATTTCACTTGCATTGCACATTTTTTTAATTTTTAGTCTACAAATAAATGTTTTTAAAGAAGTAAATGGCCATTAGCTACTTTCTGTAAAGTTTGGGACTAGCAAATGTAATCAACTGTGTAAGAGTAGTGAATTATATAAACTTTGTTGTTTCTTTTTTTAAAATTTGCAAAGTAACTGCTTTAGGGGACTGGCATATGGACATAGGGGTGTTAGAGATGTGTATTGCTTCTGCTAAGGTAGTGATTTTTTTTTTTTTTTTTTTTTTTTTTTTTTTTTTTTGTTGGCTTTTNGCAGTTTTGTTATAAACTTAGAAAAGTCTATAGTTCATCATAGTTTGAAGATGAGGATGCTGGGTTTTTTTGAATTTCATAGAAGCTATTCCAGAACATTTAACCAATGCTATTAAAATTCAAATCTAGTACAACTTTAACAATTATTATTTTTTTAAAAATGCATGCTAAATAGTTAGGTGTCACTGGTTGCAGAAGCTGATGTTACTGAGCACTGTTCTACGTATAGTTTGAAATGGTGGCCTCTTGTCCACAAGTGCCAGAGTATTGTGAGGTAAGTAGTCAGAGTATGTGGTAACTGAAAGTTAACTCCAACAGAATTGGATATTGTACCTTTTGCAGCTAGGTAGAAAACAGTTATTTTCAAACCCTTCTGTAGAAAGGCAAAGCAGCATGATGGAATTGAGAACTTGTTATTTAGGCTGTGTTTGTTAGTGTTCAATCAAGACAGCTGGTGGTGTGACCCCAAACTCCTCACTACTTTCCTCTAATGAATTATGTTCTTCTTCATCCAATTTGTTGGTTTTAAATGACAAAATATATGTTGTCTACACAGGGTCACACTGTAGCTGTGGATAGGGAAAGGATAGGTGGAAATGAGTTCTTTGCATGAGGGTGGAAGCTTGGTCTCTGTCGTGCTGTGAATCATTCTTGTGGTTTTTGGCTTAAAAGTGAGGTCAGCTCTGGAATCTGGTATTTAAGGCATGTGTTATGAGGATGGACAACTCACATCTTTGTTTCAAATTGGACAAAGGCCTGAATCTTAGGTTTTTTGTATCCTATATGAATGTACTTATTAGATGGTTGTAACATTTTGTGTGTGTGTGTGCATTCCTCATGCCTTCCCCCAGCTCCCTGAGATAATAAATTGATTTCTGACCTTCTGTACTTAGCAGAAGCTGTGTCCTTTGGAGCAGGCTTTGTTTTCTAGTTGAGTAGTATCCCTGAAAATACATGGAAAATTTGCATTAAGCTTCATATCTGCATGTTTTTCTACTTGGTATTTGTTACTGTCCATTTCTATATTGGATGTCAAATTGGATGAGATTTGGGAAGCATTATTTGAGAAAGTCTTCCACCCAGCCCCAGAGGTACGTTAATGAATACAGTCTGGGTTGACATCCTGCATGGCATTTACCCTGCAGATACAGGAATCTTCAAGATGCCTTGCCTGTGAAAATTCAGTACGAAGTTGTACTTAGAAGGCTCTGTTGGCCAGCTTCTGAGCAGTGTTTGAGTGTGTTGTCACTTTGCTTGGTGTTCAGTGCATATTACATTGCAAATGCACACTAGTAGCTAAAATAATTTGGACTTGCATTTTGTAGTGCATAAATACCAATTCTGAAACCTATATGAACATACACCCCCCCTCCCCCATATCTGTTGCTGCTACATAGCACAAGCAGACATTTCTTTCCTGGAATTAAGTACACTAGCTCTTACATGCAGGAGTGATGCTGATCCTTAGTTGTGTGACTGTATCCAGAGGACTGTGTTCCTCTTGGTTCCTCACTGCAATAATTTTTAATTCGGACTGCCACATTAGGTGGGAAAGGTAAGGGATGAGGCTGGCTATTTGCAGGCACTATCAAAAAAGAGCTACAGCTCTTGATGGCAGTTAACTGTGGTGCTTTTCAAGGTACTTCCTGGGCATAAAGTTCTCCAAAACATTTTTCTTTGCAAGCTGGTTTTTGTGCACATTTAGTTCTGTTCAGCATTGCTCGCTTTTATATGCGAGTAGCACCTCCATTGCCTAAGCATAATTAGGCAGCCACGAGAGAAGTATATGAATGACAGTGGAAAAAGGAGCATGAGACGTGGAGTGGTAGCTGAATGTGAGATTTCAGTGATGGAATGGAAAATCTTTGTGAGGCACCCTTCCTGGTATACTGGCTATGCTAACTTTAGAAGCACCAGCATTCTGAGTATCTTTGAAATAATAGTATCTCAGTATTTGAAACCAAGTTCCTTCCATTTCTTTTTTTTTTTTTTTTAATCCTCCGTGTCTTAATGTACCTTTACCAATTTTATATCTCTTATGGCACTGAAAATTCCATTCTTCCCACCCTACTGGAATCAGTTTTTACACTTTATTCATAAACAGCTCCTGACCCATTTTCATCTCCATTCTTGAAAATAAGTCGTCTTTTCCTTATATTTTCAGACTAAGCTATCATCAATATTAATTTTGAAAAACAGGCAACCTCTGGTGCTTGAGCCCTCTTGATAATGAAGTTTAGACTGTGCAGGTTTAGCAGGGCAATTGGTGGTAGTTTTTAATATTTTATAATAGTTACTTTTCTGTATCACCTTGTATTTAAACAACAGGGCAGAATATGATTCTGTTTAGTCTGAAACTGTATTTTCACAGATATGTATTGGTTGTGTCAGTTTAGTGTTATTCATGTGTATGTACATTCTTTTCAGTTTAATATTTTTTTCACGCTTCTTTATTCATTGCTTCATTGTTGTATTTATGCTTGGTAGTTGATGTTTCCAAAGATTTGTGTTCAGATCAGGAGGTCTTTGCACAAATAACCATTACTCAGATTTAAACTTTTTTTTTTTTCCTTAGGTAAAAAAAGGCAGCTATTAGTGCATACTCTGGCTGTAATTTGTTTGTTTGTTTGTTTGTTTTCCTTCTTTTTCCTTTTTGTGTTGATTTCAGTTGTATTTCCAGAGATATTTACCTAATGAAATAAAACCCTACTATGTATTTGATGTATGGTATCTTACTAAAATCTACATGAAAGTCTGTAGCCTCCTAGATAAAACTGTTTTAATATTAAAAAAAAAGTGTATGAAAGTTAACTCTTTAAATGTTCTTAAGTATGACATGCTTGCACCTCAGCTGTGAGTTTCTGTATTGATATAGTTAAGAATTGTTAGAATAAACAGATAGAGTAGTCTTAAATCTTAGTATGAAAAATCTTAGTATGCAAACTATTCATTAGCTCTAGAACAATTGCTAAATTAAGGTGCTGCAATTCTACTTGTAATAGAATTATTATGGTAACATTAACAAAAAAAGTCCCTATATTCTAGATAAAAATCAGCCATTTAAATTGCCTATGGAAAAAAACCGTGCTGCTTAAAAAAATATATTTTTTTTAAAAAACCATGCAGAATTTGGAATGATGAAATTCCATACAAAATTTGACATAATATCCTGAGTCTACAGATTATGATTTCTTTTCAGGGACAGAATAGAGACTGTTCTGTTCCCTGGTAGTTTAGGATTTGTTTTAATTTCCTGTCTAAGGTAGGTGTGTCTGTACAAACATACATATCTGTGTTTGTAAGTCTATCTCACTGTATTTGAGAGTAGTGTGGGGGGGAGCTTGCATCCTAAAGATGATCCTAGAATTAATGCGGAGTGATTCACTACATTAATTGCATTCACCAATTTTTTAATTAAAACACAATTAGTTATGGACATTGTCAGCTGAACACAACTAAGCTTCCTGGAATTTTTTTTTTTTTTGAGAAACCTACACTATTGAGCTTACAGTTGTCTGGCAGAAAATACTTGTAAAGAATGTCTTAGAGTTGATAGCAGACGTCCTTTATTCAGTGGTGGCAAGCAGGGGTTTCTGCCCTCTTGGCTAATATGTCATTTTTCTCTATTTATCATTGATTTTCATAGATTTGTATTCTGCAGTTCTGTGTTTTTATGAAGCAGTATCCCTCATTTTTCAATGAGAATTGGCTTCAGGAAGAACTTGTTCAATTTACTAGGCTCTTCTCTATCTGATAGCATTTGTTTTAGACATACTAATTCTCCACAGTAGGTATCTAAATTTGTGGTGTTGTGTTTTGTTTGGTTGGTTTGTGGGGTTGTTTGGTTTTTGGTGTTTTTTTTTACTGTTTGCTTCTTAAGGTGATAGTGTCCTTTCACTTTAGTCTCTCTAGAACATTTTTGGTTTGTGCTGTTTAGCTTTTGTTAGTTTTTGTGTTAATTTTCACTTGAAAACTTAGCAGTTTTCACCTTATTTCTGCTGTTTGATCCTTTGTCTTCTCTTTTATACTTCCCTATTCTACTGAAGATGTAACAAGTTGGTTTATTTTTCAAATTATGCTTATGGCAGGTAAGTCCTAGACCGCAGTAGTGGATTTTAAAGAAAATTAATCTTAATTGTTATCATCAAGTCATGCGTGTAGCTACTGTGCACATTGCTTTTCTCTTCTATTGCTTGAACTGTTTATTCTTGTGACCTGTTTCACAAAGCAGTAATTGTAGGAAAATAATTTGGACAAAATGGATGATACACTTGTTGAGGAAATGTATGAAAAGGATCAGTTTCCTTTGTTCTTTATTACTTATTGTCTCTGCAGTATGGGCTTTGATCTTAAGTTCTTATATCCAGTATCTTAGGGGAACCTACGAGAAAGCTGGCGAGGCACTTTTTAGGATGTTGGGTAGTGGTAGGACTGGGGGGAATGGATCAAAACTAGAGGTCGGTAGGTTCAGGTCAGACATTAGGAAGAAGTTCCTCACCATAAGGGTGGTGAGAGACTGGAACAGGTTGCCCAGAGAGGTGGTGGAAGCCCCATCACTGAAAGTTTCTAAGGCCAAGCTGGATGGGGCTTTGAGCAAGCTGATCTTGTGGGAGGTGTCCCTGCCCATGGCAGGGGGGTTGGAACTGGACGATCTTTAAGGTCCTTTCCGACCCTGACAATTGTATGATTGTATAATTGTAGAAGAAGAGCCCAGTTCATGTTTTTCCTTCCTGAAGCCTAAGTCTTTTGGGGCCCAATTGCTGTACTTTTTCACAGTCCTGTTGAGGCTTCTATAGAATGTAGTCCATATATGAAATAAAAGGAGAGTAAACTTGTGCTAAATTGAGAGAAAAATTTTATAATCCAGTATGAGTCTCAGAAAAAGAGACACCATATAAAGAAGCTTTGAAAGCTCTAGTGGGAATTGATATTGAGTATAAAGTAAGGGAATTTAAGAGTATTTGTCATCATACGTAATACAGGAGCCTTCAGTGTAGGATCTGCTGAACTAATACAGGTTATTTTCAGTTAAATGAGAGTTGTATGCTTTTCTTTGGTGAAGTAAAGGAGATGTTCTTTTGAGTCATGTACAGACCAGGA
>VWZY01008247.1:18630-35032 GCA_013399075.1 Chloroceryle aenea
AGCACAAAAACTGCATTATTCAGAGGACTTGTGGGTGGAATCTTATAGGAGGCAGCTCTGAAGGGCAAAGGACCCCACCAAAGCTGTTGGTCTTTAAGGACAGCATTCTCCAAGTGCAAGTATGGTCCATCCCCAGGAAGATTTATCAGGACGCCAGTTTGGGAAACTAAGAAAGTCATGTCGCATCTCCAACATGAAAATACAGTGTACAGGTGGGGGACAAGGAAGAGTAAAAAGGAGGAATCTAGAAACACTTCCAAGGCATGTAAGGACAGTGTCAGTGAAGCCAAAATTCAGCTGAGGCTGAGACTTGCAAGGAATGTCAAGGGCAGCAAGAGCTTCCGCTGATGTATTAGCCACAAAAGGCTGTAAAATACAGGCACACTGGAGAATGGAGTGGGTGATTTAGTGGCAGCAGACACAGAAAATGCAGGTTCTCACCACCTTCTTTGTCATCACTAGCAAAGTATTCCAGTACTCTGTGCTTAGTTATGGGGCTTAAGGGGAAGAGGAAGTACTAGCTGAGGAAGATGGTCAAGTCAAGCATTGCTCAGGCACACTCAGTCCAAACATGTCTGTGGGGCAGGAACATAAGCTCTCAAAGTTTCTGGAGATCAGAGAAGTCCCCAACAACTAGAGAAAGGCAAATGCCACAACTACCTTCAAAAAAGGGTAAAACCCACCCTGAGGAAGCACAGGCTGGCTGGCCACCTGTCAGTGCCAGGTGAAATAAAGGAGTCCTGGAGCCCATGTCTGGGCACAGCAGGTAGAAGACAGTGAAAGGGAGCATTCAGCAAGAATTTACCAAGGGTTAATCATGCCAACCCACCTGACAACCTTCTGCAATAAAATGATGGGTATAAGAGGAGAGCAGCAGATGCCTCTGCCTCTTACCTCTGCTATAGCCAGGCTTTCAGTCCTGTCTCCACCAAGATTCATGTACCTGGGCTGTGAAATTATGGTCTGGGGGGAAGGGCATGTTGGAGTGTGAGGACCTGGTTGGGTGCTGGGCTCACAGGGAGGTCGTGACATGGGAGGTTATCCTCATGGTAACTTATCCATAGGGAATTACTTAGATATATCCTTGTGAGAACTATTTAGTTAAATCTGACTAGATAATCTCAGTTTTCATTTAGCTGTTATTGTCATGGAGACACACTGTGCTGCTCAAATAAAATGCCTTTATGTCCACTCTGCTTCTATATTTATTTATTATGTTAGCAGTTGTGACTATTTGTCCTTCTGGCTGTTAAACAAATAGAAGGAGGACCTGATTATGTGCCTTCATCCCCTTACCAAACTAGGAGGGTAAAACAGATGGAACACCCATTGCACATCTGCGGCCACATCACCGTGCCTCTAAGCACAGCAGCATATGACAGACTCAGTGTGGTCTCTGAATGCATAATCTAAAAGTATGCCCTTTTCATGCATAAAAGCTTTATCTGTTTTCATGTAACCTCGTAGGGCTTTAGTAAACATCAAAATTAGAAAAAAAAGTAGTGAATTTTTTTTTCCTTCCAGCACAAAGAAGTCAATTGCGTAATAAGGTTTTAAGAAAATATATATTGCTCATGAACAAAAGCTAAGATTAATAAATAATCCTAACATTTAGGTAATGCTGAGCTGCCACTGTTATTTTGCAACTAACAAATCTATTTCTTGACCATAAGACCAGCAGCATTGAAAGCTCCGCTACCATGCCATGAGAGTGATAGACCCCTGGAATGGGCTGCCCAAAGAGGGGGTGGAGGCCCCATCCCTGGGATCATTCAAGGTCAGGCTTGATGGGGCTCTGAGCAACCTGCCCTAGGTAGAGATGTCCCTACTTGTGTAGAGAGGTTGGACCAGATGACCTCTAGAGGTCCCTTCCAGCCTAAAACATTCTATGATTATTCTGTGATTCTATGCCCTTTATTGTAGCCTCTCAAGTGCTGACAGTTTATAGCATCCGTGATTATGGAGACTGAGGCCAAAAATCCCCTTCCTACCCTATACTATGCTTCCTTCAAGGAGTAATTTATACTATTAACTACAGATAGGTGGTATATGCAAACAATATATCTATATTTGTATTTTATTGCAGACATAAACTAAGAGACCTTGCTCCTCTGGTATACAAGATGCTTATGAATGCATTTAGGTGAAAAATGAGAAGGAAAGTCCTTTCCGTTAGAGAAATGAAGATATGGAATGGCTGCCACATCACAAGAGGCAGGACAGAAATCCTAGCTAGCTTTAAGATTGAAATTGTTGTTACATGGATATATAGGACTGCTTGAGGTGCTTTCAAATGGCTGATGTCAGTGACTGAGGAGGTCCTTCCTGGTGCTGTGTTACAACAAATATAACAAATATTCAAATTATTATAGAATTCAGTCTCGGATGACATTAACTGTAGATATATTAGGAAGAAGCTTACCTCTTCAGTTTAAAGTACAAATCTACCCTAGGATGTTACGGACAATGGGAAATATCTGTCTTTAAGACCTTAACTGAGATTTTTCATTCACTGTGCATTATGACAAGGCTCCTAATATAATGAGTTATTCCCTCCATCTGTTCCTTAATAATGACACTGATTGAACTACTTGATACGTACTGCAATAATTGAAATGAGCCTTGGTGGAAGGAGTGATTGGAAGGGACATAACTTTATCAAATCTTATGGGTTTAAACAGTTAACAACATATGCCTAAGCCAGCCCTGAAAACACACAGCAGAGTCAGCTCTGCTTTTCAAAGTAGTTCAGTAGATGAATAGTGCAAAGACAGTGGTGTAAAACAGGTTGGTTCATATGGGCATAATGCAAGAAGGGAAGCCATTCATTTGGGGAAGTATCAGCGTTCACTCCTATTTTGTTCCTTCTCTGCAGCAAAGGTCCTGGAGCTCTTCTGCTTACAAGCCTCAGTACAGCTGAAACTAATAAAAGGAGCAGGTTCTGGAGCTGTCTTTCTTGAAGTGATGTTCGTTGGTTGAAGCAAGCAATACTGTTAAAAATGGTAAGGAGAGAAGAGTAATCCATTGGTATTACGTGGTCATGGTTTCACTGAAATTCTCACTCTCTGGGCACCAGAAAACACTGCACTGAATTGATTTCATGCCAGCAACAAACACTTTTGTTGCCTTATAGCATCTCTTCTGGATAGTATTTGTTGCTGCATGAAACAGGTTCTCAGTAAAACTCTTAATCTAAGGAATTCATGTTGTGTGGAAATAAGAGAGGCTTTCTACTGCAGTAAACACAAATTGGGCTACATAATTTTTATTTCTGCTGTGAAATACTTACTCTTTCATCATAGGTTGGATGGCCAGAAAGCTTTAGCCAATGCCAACTTTTTGTAATTCCCAAGACCAGGTGGAAGGTCACCTGACTCTTTTTTGATTCAAAATAAAGGTTCTTTTGGTTTTGCTGCTTTATTCTTTTCTATGCAGTCTATGCTATGCAGGCTGCTGAAATACTTGCATAATGTACTAATGCTTAGGGTTCATATTATGCAGAATTCCTCTTTTGCTACTTTCTACCACGTTTCCCTGGATACAATGAATGATCATGCTATGGAACAGTCAATAGGTACCATCCTAGTAGCAGCACTAGCCACTCTCATTTCCATATAGTTACACAGAATAAAAAGCAAAGTGCTTTACCACTATTTATTTATATCAAATAGGAGCTGTAGAGTCATGGTTCAATAACAACACATTGGTTTTTTACAGAAGACAAAGTTCCAAAAAGAAAGAACTGTAATGATATTTTAGACCCTTGAATATATGTGCATCCTTTAGAGTTCACTGAGTCTTCAGAATGACTTATGTGGAAACACACATGACATACCTGGTAATTCTAGTGAGATTCCCTAATGCAGAGAGCAGTCCCTAATCTTTCAAGCACTGTCTTTCAAATATAAATTCAGTCAGTTCCTCAAGTATTTGCTTATGCTTCTAGAGAAGTGTGATGGGTAAAACCAAGCAGATTTACCCAGCATCCCAAGAGTGTAGTAAGAAAATTATATAAAACTACCCTTTCTTCAAGGACACTGGGCTGATTTTTCCAGAAAATAAAAAGAGCCAGCTTGTTTATTTGGTTGTACTTTATTGTGCTATTTATTTTACAAGTCACAAATCTTATAAATGCAGTCTTAATCAAACAACTCTTTCTATTGTGGCTTCAGAGATGTACAACTTGTGTGCATAGCAGGTGAGAATTGTAACATCGCCTTTTCTTATGGAATTTCTAGTGGGAAATAAGACATACAGTTTGCATGTGAAAAAGGTGAATAGCTTTTTTTTCTTCTCCATTCCCTTCTTGTCCTCAAGTTAATGAAAACCCACATTCTTAATTTAAAATTTATCTAACCACAGACTTTTGTAATTAAGGCCTTGAAATGGCTTAGGGAACAGACATATGATCTGGAGCCACATCTTGACATGGCAGAAATTGCTGGAGCTTTTGAGTGCAAGGGAACAGTGATTTCACAAGAACAGTTTATTAGCTGAAAGCACTAAGTGAAAGAACAATTGTGGAAGACACTCCATTAAACGGGTAAGGGTGACCTCAGTTTTGTCTTCCTACATAGTCCTGGAACTCTCTTGTGGAAGTAGAACTAAACTTTCAAATTCTTAAGTAAAACCTCATAAGCCCTTTAACAAAATACTTTAGTGACAGGAGTCACAGGGCTAGTATAGTAAATTATTTCACATCCTCCACATTGAAATGAAACCGCCTCTCTGTAACTTTTTATACCTCAGCTGGCAGTCTGTTATGCAGAAAGCTATTAAAACTCTTTCTTTTTTTGGAGGTGAAAGCAAGCACACAGTGGAGATTGGGCAGTGACAACAAAAATAATTGCATCTAAGTGAAACATATAATTTCAGAAGTTTATAGCAGAAAATAGGGAAAAAAAATGGTCTTATAAGCACTAATTAGACTTGCATGTGCAAGTTTAGCTACACTTCCCATTAAATTAGATAATCTTTGTTAGCAGATACACTTTCACTGTGAAGGTTTATAATGTGTTATCAGTCTTTAAAAACCTCAAGACTGTATTTAAACTGGTGCATCTGAGCATGATTTAAAAGAACGAGTTATGAACAGAGTGGGTGGCTACACGTGGGAAGTGAATGAAAGTATTTGGTGGTGAGGAGTTAATGAATACTGGTGGGTGTTGCTATTTTTGTTTAAGGCACGTGAACTGAGGTTGCTGTTAGTGTTAATGCAATCTTCAACTAATCAGTTGCTTAATATTTAACCATTACAGATTATTAGAGAAAGTGTCTGCTCAATCTCAAAACTAAGTTGCCTAGAAGTTGCGTCAATTAAGTTACCAGAAAGTGAAGTACAAGTTGGCTTTTCTTGTTAACTTCTCCACAGTCCAAAGTTGTTTCACAATATAAACATTCCTTATGAGTCTTTTCCCTGGAGAAGTAAATGGGTCTCTATCAGTAATAAAAAGGTTTAATACACACAAAATCTTGTTTTTCTACTCTATTTTCCTGCCAAAAGTATAGACAAATACAAGCCCCTGTTACTTTTTGTGATTGTCAATATTCTCAACTGACCACTTATAGTCTGCCTGTGGCAATGCAGCCTAGCTTTTTCAGTTCAAATTTCACTCTTCAGCTGTGTTGTGAATGATGCAAATTAGGCTCCCTGGGCAAGTCAGCCTTTGGCTTAAGTCACTACTCTTTTTAAAAAAATCAGCTTTTAAAAATTTTGAAGTTGCATAGCTAAGATAAAATCAGGAGGTCTAACAGTAATAATTTCAAAACCGCTATTCGTTATTTCAGTGCAGACAGCTCCAGCATGTTTCAAGATTCCCAAAAGTACAAAGGAGCTAACTTCTGCAGCAACAGGGTGTACTCTGAGGTCTGAGTCTGTGGATGACCAACACTTATGTCAAGTGATCTACAGGGGTAGCTGAGAAATTCATAAAATGATCTAGTCAGTAACTTGCTTGGATATTTTACATTTCTGAATAATTCCTCTGGTGTGACACAACACAGCTGTCATCACTGGTAATTTCTGTTTCAAGCACTCTAGGGTTTTGCTAGCACATAGATCTGGAGTAACCCAGACACATCTAACTTCTTTAGTCTCTCAGTGTTCCTTGGCACACTGACTGTGCTGTGCAAATGCCTCTAAAACATTCTACATGTTGCCTAGAAAACCAGAACTTAACACACCTCTCTTGATCCCAGACCACCAACTGGCTGATCAGTAGTTGCTTGGGATTCTCCCTGCATAGTGGCAATCCACTTCTGCATGGTGAAGATGGCCCTTCTTTCCTAAGCCATTGCTGCAATACCGAAGGTCAGTTATACTACAGTTTCAAAATCTCTCTAACATTGTCCTTGAATCCATCTACCCAGAGCCTTCACTGAAGAATGATACCCATACATTACTGTGATCTTGCAGCCTTGGGAGACTCACTGGGATACGTAACAGTTGCTGCAAGAACAGCTATGAGCTCATCTCATTCTCCCACTTTTTAGTAAGCAATGGTTTTACCTAAATCTCTTGAAAAAACAGTATAAAAGCAAAAACTAGAGTGAAGCATTTACTCTAACATCCATTTCTGAGAACAAAATTAGAAATTAATGCTGATACTTTGGGAGTTGTACAGTTTCACTTGGGAATCTATGGGAGTTCCTTTTCTTCTCCCTTAGTCCAGCAGATCCTTCTGCCAGAATCTGCCTTGGAAGTTGTAGTCTAGGAACACAATTAAAACTAGTGTGGCTGTAGAGTCAGAAAGTAGAAGTCCTCTTTCTCAAATAACACAGTCAAGGCAGAAACAGTACTGTTGGCTGGTACTTGCCTCTTATTCCAGACATCCATTTCTCTCACAGTGAAAAGGCAGTAGGATATAACTTCTTCCCCAAAATGATAAGGCACTTATTGATAATCCATTGTAGGTGCCTCCATTGTTTTTCTGCAATTCTGACTGTGTGGATGACTGAGAAACAGGAACCCATTTGATTTGCATAAATTAACTGCCTTTTACAAAGGCTTAGAGGTTTATTTTTCTTTCTATTGTATTTAATAATAATAAAAAAAAAATCCAAACCTAAAAAAATTACAGCAGTTTAAGGCTTACAAGTATGTGAATGAGTGTGACTTACCAGGGACCAAGATTCTCAAAGAAGACAAGCCACTTTGCCTGTTCTGTCTTTCTGTCACAGTGTACTATTTAAATCTTGTACTTGCATACCAAAAAGGGCCTATGAGTCATGACAGTACCTCTGAATCACAAAAACAATCTTGCTTGAGCCATGGATGGAAAAATAGCTTAGCTGTGAATGCTAGCAGGTGGCAGATAATTAGATGCATGTGTGTATGTGAGTAGGTGTCCAAAACTGAACTTTTACACTTCCAAAGAGAAGCTCACTGCTTGCCAGTTGCAACTAACATGGGGAACAGATATAAATTTTGGTAGCTCCTGGTCTAAACACAAGTGGCACACTCTGAATCCTCTAACATGAGACATGAGACACCTGTTCAGGAGCTAATCACACATCCTGCACACAGACTATTCAGGCTAGGAAAGCTGGGGTCTGAAAATGAGCAGGTAAAGATCCTAGCTGAAGGAAACATCCTGGAAGTGTGGGAGGATCCTGAGATCAATGAGCCAAGTGGAGATGAGAACCAAGGGATGCTCAGCATACTGAGCCAGTGACACCCAAAAGAGGTAACAGTCAGCAGAAGCACAGCAGCAGCCTACATGAATTTCTGTCCATCTGTACTGGATCAGCAGCGACCTCTGTGCTGGGGATGGAGGTTGAGATATTGGGAGCCTAATGCTGGGAGAATTGAGATGGTGAATGAAGAAGCCTTAAACCCATTGGCTCCTAAACAAACTCCAGTACCCATATCCTTGATGAGTTGTCATTCAATATGCCTCATCTGTGACAGTTTGACAGGTTGCTTCACATGTTTTTTAACTGATTCTGAAAGCATTTCAGAGCTGACATTTACTAGTGTGTGCTAGCTGATGCATGCAGCAGCTTTGGAGTGGAGATGTCACAGCTCTATTCCACAAGCATTGAAAGAACTCATGGAAAAAAAAGCATGGAAAATAATCACCCCAGAGTTTTTCATAGTTTTTTCTTTTCTTTTGGTTTTTTAATAAGAATTTTCTGCAATAGTGAAACAATAAAATGGAAAAAGAAAAGGAAAAAAAAAAAAGCAATTCTGTTTTCAAAATAATGAAAATGCAGAGAAAACTTCTCACTGAACGTTTAGCAAATCTATTTTATCAGATTACACACAGGACAGGGTACCAGAGTCTGCTGTTGACCACCACACCAACACATGTGAGAAAGCAGATGGATCTTTAGGCATACTGTAAACATGGAAGTACAACAGGGTGTGCCTCTGCTAGAATTGTATGGATACCACTGCTTGTCTCTACACTATTTTTACCAGCCATTTGGGAGAAATACAAATTTATCATTGGCAAACTTTGAAAAAAACCCGTGAAGGCAAGGAGAGTAGTAAATAATAGAGAATCCAGTTTTGTGATCTGGACAGCTTAACTGCCTTGTCTTAAACAAATAGTAAGTATTTCAACAAAAATAAATAAATACAGGGGGCGTGCTTAGGAATAAAGATTGTAGGGCGTATTTATTTGCAAGCTAACTGTGCCATAAGAATGACGATGATCAATAATTGAGTGAATATGACTTCTCAGTGCAGCAGCACAAGCAAATGTCAAATGTGCTGTTTTCACGTGTATAAATAGGGATGTTACATAACCTCTGCATTTGGGATTACGTGATTGCTTCTTGCATATTGTGTCCAGTTCTCAATGTCCACAAATAACACTGAAATTAGACAGGATCTAAAAAAGAGCCATAAGGAACATTTAAGGCTGGGAAAATAACTTGTACATTTAAGAACAAAAAACATAATTTGTTTAGCTTGTCAAAGAGAGAGTGAAGGTTTCTGCTTGATCTCAATGAAAGCACAGCTGTCTTAAGGGTTTTTTCTACTGCATATAAACATATTGTGTCTCTGGAAATCCAAGCTAAATAATTCCCATTATAAATAGGTGTCTTTCTTTTTCCTTTTTTTTTTTTTCCTAGGAAAGATAACTATCAATAAAAATAATTGGCATAACTCTCCCCTATTCCTTTTCTCTTCCTCTTTGGGGAGGAAGGGGGGTTAACAGAGTGCATCTGTTATAGGTCTAAGGGGTTGCCCTGATCTTAAACCATGACAGATTTATTGTCACCCCACTGGAGACAATCCTTAATNTTGTCACCCCACTGGTGACAATCCTTAATGTGAAAAACTGAAAAGGACTTTTTTTTTTTTAAATTTTACTTAAAGTTTTAAGCAAGTCTGAAGAAAACATTGTACAAATTATAGCAATCCTTGATTGCTGCAAGACAGCAAACACATCTGAAAACAAAACTGAATCTGATAGTATTCATAAGCAGCAGAAAGATTGCAGCATAAATAGGAATTACATAAAAACAGAACTAAGAAAGAGCTGTTACTTATGATACTAGTCAATAAATTGAGATGAAGAAATAAAGAATAAGCATGATAAAACATGTTCTTTGACAACCTTTGTCTAAAAAGAACTGATCCAATGCCTCTTATCACTAGTAATATAATACATGTCCCCTACAACATGTCTCCATGTCATGGTGTTCTGCTTTTTGGTAGTACGCTGTCTGCGTATGTGTTGATAACGTTCCAGTCTGTATGGAGTCTTCACAGCCTTTGCCAGGTGCATTTCCATCAGGACAATTTTGCCTTGGCATTGGTCTGGGGACAAGCCTTGTGATGCTTATGTGAATTCTGTCAGGATTCCTTCTGGAGGTGTTGACAACAACATGGGGTGTGCATGTGTTTCACAGATGTCAGCTGGAGGTTGAAGAAAAGGAACACACCATAAAATTGTGAACACTGTTATTACCTTCAGGAAAGAAAAAGACTACTATCTTCAGAAGCAGACAGATACTTAGAATCACAGAATATTTTGTGGTTTTTTGACCTTTAAACCTCATCTATTCCACCTGCCCTGGCATAAGCAGGGACACCTTGCACTAGATCAAGTTGCTCAAAGCTCCATCTAACCTGACTTTGAACACTTCCAGAGATGGGGTATCCACAGCTTCTCTGGGAAACCTGTTCCAGTGCCTCACCATCCTCACAGTAAAGTATTTTATGCCTAATCTCAATCCACCCTCATTCAGTTTAAAACTGTTACCCCTTGTCCTATCACTAAGGGCCCTGCTCAAAGTCTTTGACTTTCTTATAAGAAAAAATTACATATGATACAGATAAGAAAGAATAGATGTTGAAAGACCACAATAAAGTCTTCATTAGAGTCTTCTCTTCTCCAGGCTGAATGATCCCAACTCTCTCAGACTTTCTTCATTGGAGAGAGCTGTTCCAGCCTTCTGGTCATTTTTCTGGCCCTCCTCTGGACCTGCTTTATCATGTCTATGTCATTCTTGTGCTGAGGACCCCAAAGCTGGATGCAGTACTCCAGGTGAGGTCTCACAAGAGCAGAGCATAGGAGTAGAATTAATTCCTCAACCTGCTGGCCACATTTCTTTTTATGGAGCCCAAAATTCAGTTGGCTTTCAGGGCTTCAAGCACACACGGCTGATTCATATCTAATTTTTCATCTACCAGTATCTCCAAGTCCTTGTATTCAGGGCTGCTCTGAATCCACTTATCCCCTAGCCTGTATTTGTGCTTGGAATCGCCCTGACCCAAGGACCTTGCACTTTGTCTTGCTGAACTTCATGACATTCACATTAGCCCACTCCTCAAGCCTATTGAGGTCCCTCTGGAGAGCATTCCTTCCCTCAAGCATATCAACTGCATCACTCAGGTTGGTGTCATCTGCAAACTTGCTGAGGATACACTCAATCCCACTGTCTATGTCATTGATAAAGATATTGAACAGTACTGGTCCCAATCCAGACCCCCAAGGAGCACCATTTGTTACCAATCTCTATTTGGACATTGAGGTATTGATTAGAACTCTTCAGATAGTTAGCCAGCCAGTTCCTTACCCATCCATCAAGTGTATATCTCTGTAATTTAGTGATAAGGATGTTTTGTAGGATGGTGTCCTTAATGGCTTAAGAATACCACTGTACTGGTGTGATTCAAAGGGGCAGAGTTTTGATGTGATGCTTTCTGTTGTGGTTTTAGGACTGTATACCCAAGTTGTGTGTATCAGCAACAGAGTTCATGCTGGTCTTTGGTACACACCATGTGTCCACACCTAATAAGTGATTCCCAGATGAAATATGAGGATGAAATATCAGTATGTATGTCTATAGCTGACAAGTGAAAGTAGATTTCTGTAGTAACATCCCAGACTGCCTAGTCTTTACTAACTGAAATCTGTTCACATGTAAAGAGTAACCTACTGGAAGATGCTGTAGACACACTGCAGGCAGGGTCTTATTCCTGCATACAATGTCAGCATGAGTTCCCTCCGACCAGAAGCAAAAAACCATGACAAGCACAAAAGTAGTGCACACAGGTGGACACTATATGACTCTAAATGTAGACACAAGACAAATCTGCACCCAAAATGCCCCAAACCCCTATCTAAGAAATCTGCATGTCTAGTACAGTAAACTGCTAACAAACACTTTTATTGGGTTCCAGTGTGGCACACACATGTACTTTAAGCTATACCACTGAGTGCTTAAGAGTCAGCNAAGTCCTTGTATTCAGGGCTGCTCTGAATCCACTTATCCCCTAGCCTGTATTTGTGCTTGGAATCGCCCTGACCCAAGGACCTTGCACTTTGTCTTGCTAAACTTCATGACATTCACATTAGCCCACTCCTCAAGCCTATTGAGGTCCCTCTGGAGAGCATTCCTTCCCTCAAGCATATCAACTGCATCACTCAGGTTGGTGTCATCTGCAAACTTGCTGAGGATACACTCAATCCCACTGTCTATGTCATTGATAAAGATATTGAACAGTACTGGTCCCAATCCAGACCCCCAAGGAGCACCATTTGTTACCAATCTCTATTTGGACATTGAGGTATTGATTAGAACTCTTCAGATAGTTAGCCAGCCAGTTCCTTACCCATCCATCAAGTGTATATCTCTGTAATTTAGTGATAAGGATGTTTTGTAGGATGGTGTCCTTAATGGCTTAAGAATACCACTGTACTGGTGTGATTCAAAGGGGCAGAGTTTTGATGTGATGCTTTCTGTTGTGGTTTTAGGACTGTATACCCAAGTTGTGTGTATCAGCAACAGAGTTCATGCTGGTCTTTGGTACACACCATGTGTCCACACCTAATAAGTGATTCCCAGATGAAATATGAGGATGAAATATCAGTATGTATGTCTATAGCTGACAAGTGAAAGTAGATTTCTGTAGTAACATCCCAGACTGCCTAGTCTTTACTAACTGAAATCTGTTCACATGTAAAGAGTAACCTACTGGAAGATGCTGTAGACACACTGCAGGCAGGGTCTTATTCCTGCATACAATGTCAGCATGAGTTCCCTCCGACCAGAAGCAAAAAACCATGACAAGCACAAAAGTAGTGCACACAGGTGGACACTATATGACTCTAAATGTAGACACAAGACAAATCTGCACCCAAAATGCCCCAAACCCCTATCTAAGAAATCTGCATGTCTAGTACAGTAAACTGCTAACAAACACTTTTATTGGGTTCCAGTGTGGCACACACATGTACTTTAAGCTATACCACTGAGTGCTTAAGAGTCAGCACGCAAGGTAAAACAATTTTTTTTTTTGAGGCAGAATTACACTACTGAAATTCTTCTGTAAAACACAAGAAAAACATTGACAAAACTTGGTCTGAGGAAATGGATGCAGGAAAATAAAACCCATCAACATCTGTTCTTTTCCAGCCTTAGGAAATCATGTTTGACATGTCCGCATGGTTCTTACAGAGGATACTGACCAATACTCTAGGTTATAGGGCTTCTTAGCTAGTAGGCAGCATCCCATAAGAGTCAGCTAGGAAAAGGGTGAGGTTGGGAAGTATTTGCAAAACACTGAATATTTTGATCAACCTCTAAGTGTCAAAAATTCCATTTTTTTCCCACTCAGCTGTATGCATTTGCCTTTTTGGGAGTTAAGGGGGTTTTTATCAACTTCTCAGACTGAACTGGGTTAAATAATACTAACGTGCAGATCTCCATAATTGTTATCATTGATAAGTTACTTCCTTTTTCCACCCACTTCCTCCTTCCCTCTCATCCTTCTCCCTCTTCTTCTCTAAGAGGAACTATTGGGAAGCTGGAAATGTTTCACACCTTAAATAGGAGACTTCCTCTTTTAGACGGCTTAGAAACACTGTTTTGCACGGAAAGAGTAAACCTTCTGTCAACAGGTTGCAGACATAAAATCCTTTTGAATTCCAGAGCTGGTAATCTGTAGAACTATGCGACTGTGAAGAAATAAAATTAGTTATTTTAGTTTACAGAAATCACTATTACCAATGGAATTCAGTGTTTATTTTTAAAAATTTTCACAGTATATATCTTGATGGTTTAATATCTTCTGGAATAAAGTGATGAAAGAATAATACTGTGTTGCTATTTTATATTTTTAGTAGACTTCCTCCAACCTGATCATGAAACCTTTCTCGATGATTCTCATGATTCTCTTGACTGAACACTAGCACACATGAAGAGGTTCTTCACACATCTTGGAAATCCAGCTGCTGGTTAATACATTGCAATTATTAAGCTATTTTACAGGAGTAGGTTTGGACACATGCCTTATTAATTACATTTGTATGTTAGATTACTCATCATGGTTCAGAGTTCACAAATAACTCAAGAAGAAAATTAATTCCAGTATAAGTGGAAGCACATTGGACAGCTGAGCCCATCAGGATTATCAGTCATCACTCTCAAGCAAGGCTAGAGCAGAAGCAGTCTCTTTCTCCTCTTTAAGACAGGAAAGTTGTTCATGTGTGTACAATGTTAAAGAGGAAATCAATAGTAACTGCTCACTTTGATGTCTTATGACGATTTATTTTTGTCTACATTTCTTAAGAGTTTTATCTACTGATAGAAATGCAAAACACTAAAACAAACAAACAAACAAAAAACACCAACTAACAAACAAACAAATAGAAAACCAGAAACAACGCCACAAAACTATTGTAAACAATTGTAAACAGACGTTGATGATACAAACTTTTCAGGAATAATGAGGTGCTTGAAGTAGCCTGTGCTGGATTAACCTTAACTCCGAATTTAATTTCACATTAGAAATGAGGCATTTATCATGCTTCATTTTCTTTTTCTGAATAATCCCAAGTATCTGCTGCATTGTCAGCTCTTTTTTTACAGACAAAAATCACTCATTAGCAGATAAATCAATTATATTTTTTCTCTTAATTGACTTAGTTGCTATGTTACAAATTATATCCAAGGCACATTTGGACCATAAAATGCAGTAAGAACATTCACTACTATATGAGAACAATATTTTTTGTACCATGATTCTCAAACTCTGCAGGCACTTACCTCAGAAGAGTCCCTGACAATAGGCGCTTCTGTTTGGTGTCATGCACCCTATCAAACATTTTTTGAAAGTGAAGTGGGAGATAAAAGTTCCTTTTACTTATATTTCTGGATACTTTGCTTATATGTTTCAGGGTCATCTTAGGTTCTCTGAAACAAGGCATTGAATTCATGCTTTGTACCAAGTGGGGAAGAAGAAAGAAAACAGAAATTAAAAAATCAGGTGAAAGTGTTGAAAGTGTTAATGAGAATGAAGACACTCTAATACTGCTAAAATCTGTCCCTGTGCTCCTAGATGAACATTGACTGAGTGTTGCTTGACTTCAGGATTCAGCCTAAAGACCAATTCCCATAATTAACTAGAATACAATGATTTAGAAGACAAGGAAAATCTGAGAAGTTACTTAATGGTGAAACAAACTTTTTTTTTTTTTTTTAATAGCAGTAGATCAAAGTATAGTGATTACGTACTTTAATGTAAAGGTGTTAATCTGATTGTGATGATTTCAAGAAGATTCTAAAGTTAAGACTTTAAAATGCTATTCAAACAAAACATTGTGTAATTTGTAAGAAGAAAAACCTCTCTCCAGACCCTCAACAATTTTGCAGAAAGATGCAAATTATGCCTTATGTCTAAAAAAAATAGATTTTCTCTCATTAGGACTTCTTAAACTACAAGACCTCTCACAAGAAATTACCAATATCAGCATGTAAGAATCAGTTTCACATGTCCATTTTATGCTGGATATTCTTTATGACCTAAGCTGGTAGCAATGTCCAGATAAGATCATTCAGCTGGCATCAGTAAGTCCACTGTTTTTTCAAACTACCTGTGTAGCAACCTGAAGCATTCTTATGCAGAGAAGTCAAGATAAAGGCTGGTGACTTGCCCACAGAAGACTAAAATTAAATTTGTTCTGTGCTTTCCCACTGTGTCTTTCCCTCCTCCCACCATTTATCTGGGGAGCTTGTAGGAAAGATAATCTCTATGCATTCGTATAGCATCAGCAGAGTGGGAAGTGCAAAGGTCTTTTAATGATAAACTATGAGATAACAAACTTTGCAATTCAGCTTTGAGAACGATTGTGTCTGTGCCCCTGGTGCCAAGTTCACTCATCGCTTGACAACCTGATGAAGAAAGATGAAGAAAGAAGAAAGGACACTCATGGTGCTTTCCTTGGTGTACATCATTCTGGCCCCATCAAGCTGTGCCCCAATATTCTCACAAGCGATCATTTTAGCACATGTTCGTGATGTACTTTGACTTAGGCTGTTGCAGAATATGGTTCTGAAAGTGCAATTCTCTGGGTAAACAAAACTGATATTTCTCTGCCTTTCACTTCCTGAAGCTGTTACCATTTTTTCGTCAGACCATCTCCACTGTATGAGACATTTGGTTGCTTCCTTCTGGTAGTTCTAGTACCTCAGCTGGCATCTATTTTCTCTTCATATATCCTACTGACATACAGTTCAGAGAATGAGGATGGAGAATAGTCTGAAAGATTCATCTTGGGCGACTGAATACAACAGAAGTGGTGAAATGAAGCAGTAACTGCCACCTCAGATTGAATGTTTAAAATTTATAATATTTTAATATTAGGTCTATTCTGAAAACATCTAATAAGTTACCGAGTAGTCTGGGCACAGAGCAACAGGTTGCAAGCTGCTGGCAGTTTGTGACAGAGTAAGTTTACGAACTCAACCTGTAAATTAAACTTCAGAAAGCGTTTGCATCCTAGAGGTTGGTTGAAGAAGTTAGTTCGCAGACAGCAAGTAATGCCAGACACTTTGCTGGATCTCCCACCACTTCCCCAAAGTAACTGGGACACCAAAACCCAGCGGAAGACCCATCCTTGCCGAGGGGTAGGGGTAGGGTCAGACGGTGAGGAAGGGTGAC
>VWZY01008247.1:41173-53118 GCA_013399075.1 Chloroceryle aenea
GTCATATACCTAAAAACCCGGATGTGCACATAACTGCCCTACAGCACTTTATTGACCCTCTTGATTTTCCTCCTAAGTTCCTTTCTACTGCCATTTTACCACTATTTGATCTTGCCTTTCTGTATTTGGTGGGTGTTTTGTGGGTTGTTTTTTAAAATTATTTTTATTTTTTATTGCTGTATTAGAAACTGCTGTCATGAGGGTGATTCCCTCAGTATGGGAATCTTCACATGGCCAGAAGGATGTTGATAGCAGTAAGATTACTCCCTTGAACTTAGAGGAAGGAGATGTTATACCAAGGGAGTAAGATCATGAGTTGTTTTCTGTCAGAAATTGTTGCTAGGCAAGAATTCCTGAAAGCCAAGGACAGACAATCTTTGGCTCAGGGAGGCAGCAGGTTCCGCTAGCCTGTCAAGGTTTTTGGTCACCCATCTCCCACCTGGAGCTTGCAGTGGGCATTGCAGTTCTTAGACTCCTCACTCTTTGTTTCTTGGGAGAGTTGTTGTGCCTATTATTGCCAGACTAGAGAATTAAAGAGTTGAGAATTCAGCTGCTAAAAGTTATGTTGTAGATTAAAATACCATGGAATTTAAAACTAAAAAAAAGTGTGCTAAAATTCTGACTAGGCAACAGAAACTCAGCAGCAGTAGAGTTGATGTCCTCTAGGAGTCAAATGGNTTAATGACACAGGCAGAAAACTGGAAAATATTCAACTCAGTGCCAGTCAGTCTTAGGCAAAGCAATTC
This sequence comes from Chloroceryle aenea, assembly GCA_013399075.1. NCBI lineage: Eukaryota > Metazoa > Chordata > Aves > Coraciiformes > Cerylidae > Chloroceryle > Chloroceryle aenea. The sequence goes on from VWZY01008247.1 coordinate 41,920, forward strand.
ATTTCACACCTCTGGTTTTGAACACTGTAACTGAATTCCTGTAAGGCTGTTGCACACCTCCACAATGAACAAGCATACTGCTAACAAGGTGGTATGTTACAGGAATACCAGGAGACACTAAATTCTGTGAGATTCTGCCAGTGTATTACTTGAGAACGACTTCATTATTTTCTTACAAGTTACAAAGTGGGTGTGGTTGTTCACTGGATTGTGAGTACACATTTCAAAATCATGTTTCATAGTCAGGAAAAACAAGTATTTCCCTGCAAACCTATCACCTCTGTAGTAACTGTGTGAAATCTGTTTTAAGATATAACTTGTTTTGCTTTTGTGTAAAGCTGATGTGAGACACAGGTTTGAAGTATCTAACTATATTGTTTGTTTGTTTGTTTGTATTTTAGATTGTGTTTTTGGAACAAAATGACCAGCAAGAGCAACTGGCTAAGCAATGGGGGTTCAAAACATCTGACATAAGAGAACTGAGTAATCAGTATGTGTTTTGTTTAGATTAATTTCAGCAAATGTAGTTTATTCTCTGAGTGAAGTAATGAGAGTCTCTGTGAGGACATTCTGTCAGAGAGCACATTAAATCCAATCTAATGGGCAAAACTCCCTTTCAGCTCTTAACCCAAGAGATGCTTGTGTCCTGGATGGGACTTGGAGGGTGGACTGTCCATGTGGTGTCTGCATTTCTTGGTTTGGCACTGCAGCCATAGCTGAATTGTGCTGGCTGATTTACACTGAACAGAACAAAATGCCATATTTAGCTTTCATATATGACCTCTTCTGTGCTTACATAAGTAAATTAAATTCTTTCTTGTTGTTGCATATTATATAAATTTTGTTAGCAGTGGTCTGTGCCTAACTAGCTCAAAACTCTAGAGTCAGTAAATGTAGGTAACACTAACACTGCAGATATAAAAATCAGTTGCTTGGGCTTTGACATACTCGCTAATAAAAACTAACATAACTAGAAGATTTAAATCTTCTAAACGCAGAGCTTTGGATTTTTAACTGTATTGCAGCTACAATGTTTCTTTTTAGTTCAGCCAATGAAATACCCCACATTTCTGGCAATGCACAATAATTCTGGATTGCACCTACTATGCTTTGCATGTAGTAGCACAGCTGTAAATGACTTGTTTTAGTGTTCAGTTGTTAAAAGTCTGTATGCTTTGTTGGAAGGCTAATCATACAGAATGAGTCATCAGATGCTTTCTTTACTTGAAATAGCCTGAGGAAAATGGAAGGTGCTGGTAATATGGATCAGGCTGAGAAAGTTCTTCCAGCATTTCTAGCATGTAGGAAATGAGGAAGAAAAGGAACTGCAAACAGACAAAAATCACTGGTCATTCAGTAGTCAGGGAGAAGGGAAGAGTGAGTGAGAAATTTTATACTGTATGTAGTTCCTGTACAAACCAAAATAATTATAGCAACTTCTTGGTAATGATGGAATATTCATTCCTGTTACTGTATCAACACTGCCTGACTACAAACAATGCTACAGTTTCATTGTAAATATGACTTTTCTGTCAAGATACTGAGCAGGTATTATTTTCACAAGTGTCTGTGTCTGTATTTGTAGACACAGTGACAGTCCTTCCATTAAACATTGACTTTTATTGATTGAATATATATATATAGACACATAGGTAACTAGAGGCAAGCTAGGATACAAATGTTACAGTTTTGTAAACATAATGGTTTGGCAGCTAGAGGCATTCCAAATATATCCACACTAGGACACAAGACTGTCCTCAGATCTACTCTTTTTTAGGTGGATTCTATGGTATAGTAGCTTTAGTTATTGAGAAGTCAGTGTGGCTTTATTTGCTGGAATTTAGTCTGGGTAAATATTTAAGATAATTTGATTCATCATGATACTATATTAGTTTTCTCTCAGCTATATAAAATTCTGTGTAAAAGTTACAATTCAACAGCTTCATACTGTAAAAGAAGTATGGGTAGAGATACAGTAGGATTTGACAGGCTGGTGCTGAAAGAGGAAGGTTAATCTGTATTTTCCCAGTTTTACTCTGGTGGATTTTGCTCAAACATACTCTTTAAAGCAAAGCTACTCACTGTGGGATATTTTGTGACATTTTTGATTATTGTAATTTTCTTTTCTTTCCCTAGTGAATTCTTCATGCCAGGAATGGTTGATACACACATTCATGCTCCTCAGTATTCATTTACTGGTACAAGAGTAGATCTACCTCTCTTGCAGTGGTTGACTACCTACACATTCCCCACAGAAGCCAAATACAAAGACAGTGATTTTGCAGAAGAAGTATACACCAGAGTTGTTGTAAGTACTACAGATGCCATTTCCCTACTTGACAGCATTCATATTTGTGAAATACATGTATGTTTTCAGAAGATCAGCAGAGAGTAGAGGATTTTTAGCATCATGAAAAACAGATAAAACCACCATACAACCAGTGTTATAATTGCCAGCCAAGATTGTTTTCTCCTGCTAGTTCCAGTCTGATAAGGCAGTTCCTTGGATCACATGGTTAATGACAAACATCATCCTTTCTGGTATCTCAGTACAATTAACCATCTGAGTACGATGACCAAGAGTACAAGAGCACTCTCAGAACTAGCATAGTCTGCAGGTGCTGGCAGCCTCAGTGCAGAAATGACCAAGAATGTTAAAAAAAATTCAGAGGGCATTTCCTCTTCTGCACAAAAAGCCTCTGCACAGACTGCATGAAAGAGAAGGTGCTTCTCACAAACAACAAATCTGAGGTGTTTTGAAGTAATTAAGGAAGGCATTTTTACAGATGATGTCCTAGTAGAAGGAATATCTCACTGCAGGACTTTAAGTGAAGTTTAACAATGATACTATGACAGAAAGAGAAAGACTGTATTTGAGCTAGACTGGTTCTGAACAATATAAAAGCTTTGAGGTCAAATTCTACTTGATAAATGGTAAGGTCACATTGAAGAGTACTAATGCTGTCCTATAGCTGAAATGTATTATTTAGTGTGTGGACTGAAATATCTTCAACAGTTTAAATTATTTGGCTAGGATAAGTTGCCTTGCATTTGTCTAATACTGTGACAACACAGGTTGTCAAAATAATAACATAGTGAGTCTGAAATAAATAGCTATACTGTCCTTGCCACACAAATAAAAGAAAAAATAATTTTAAAAAAAATTTACTTTCTGCTATCTGCCACATTCAGGAGAAGCTTGGTCATATACTCTAGTGACAAGAACACGTCTTCTGCTACTTAAAACATAGAGGTGATCTTACCTTCCAGCTGTGTGTCTCAATATACTGTAACTGTCTCCATCAGTTCAGATTGGGTGTCATTAGCACAGCTGAAATGCTCACTGTGCAAGGTATTTAAAAGCATGATCTGGAAAAGAACTGCTAGTGAGAGATGTAAGCTAGTTGTAGGAGCTTCAACACAATGATTAGGTTCTCCCTGTGCGTATCAGATGAGACAAGGTCAGGAGAATGCCTTCACCCCCAAATGCTGCAGAGTACCAGCAGCTCTGCAATGTTTGATGGGGCTCGTAACAACCTTCAACTGTTAGAAACAGGACTAAACCTTCAGGGAGCAATTATTGTTTCATGCTGCACTTTTGGAGTTGTAATGAAAACATAGTGATTTTTTTTTTTTTCAAGTTGAAATTCTGTTTCTAATAAACACTTTCTATACTTTGTAAAAGAAAAAAATCAGGTGAAATTTGCCAGATTTTAGCTGGAACCTCCTCTGGTCCCTCAAATTTTAAGAAAGCCAGTTCTTCATATAGATATTTTGTAAATATAATTTTTTAGATTTCATTTAACAATGATAGGCATCTAGAAGTAGAGAATTTTGTGTTTTGAAAGCTACGAAGGACAAAGGTAGCTATTTCAGTAATTACATTGTTATAGTTAAGATTCATTTTAGGAAACATTAAAGATATATTCAATATTGTATGTAAAAGGCAGAGCTAAGCTTCTTTTTTGTCAGTTAACTCTAACCATTCTCAAAAGTTGTATTGCATGTCCTTCCTTCTTTCTCATTAAAAAAATCCTCAAACTGCACTGTAGTCAGAATCAAAAAATGTAATTTATCCCTGGATGCGTAGCCAATATAGGTATTAGTCCCAAGATGCAGTGAAGCTATAAATACTACCATGACTTAATGTAAATTCAAATGGCTCTTCATTTACTGTTATGTCCTCCAAAAGTAACAGGTATCAACCACCTTATCCTTTCAAATGTAATTAAATAAAAAAAAATAAATTGCACTTTGAGCAGTTGTTCTCTGTGTATTTTCACCTTGAAGTTTGTTACTTTGTCCTGAGGGATAATAAAGGTTTTTTTATTCATGAAAGCTTGGCTATTTTTCCCAGCCACATCAGGTGGCCAAATGAAAACCACTGCTTTTTCCCCAAAGCCTTGCTTTGCTAATGTTAGATAAGTAGTACTTCCCTGTGAAAATGGACAGCCTTTCAAAACAGGAATGACATAAATGACTGGTCATTTGTATTTCTAAGTGTAAGTCATAATTTATTTCCAGTTTGAGTCAAGGAAATATAGAATGGTTTCTATGGGTTTAGCCATTGTTAAAAACCTGTATGGATTTGGATTTGGAAGAGGAATTATTTTATTTATTCATACTCAGGCTTAAAAAAGCTATTATAAAATTAAAAATCTATATTTTACCTTCCCACTTCACTGCACAATTTCACGATAACTAAATGTTCTCAGAGTTTTAAATCAGATTGCCTGTTCTGCATTTTGGTAGCTTGACTATTTTTTTTCCAGACAGTTGAAACTGATTTCTTTTTATAGAGACGAACCCTAAAGAATGGCACGACTACAGCTTGCTACTTTGCAACAATTTACACGGACACTTCTCTTCTTCTTGCTGACATTATAGGTGAGACTAATAGTAAATTTTGAAGGAATTTGCACAGACTGTTTCCGGTTGAAGGAAATAGAACTTAGATGAGTTTTAGACTAGCAAGGGATCTGTCTTTCTACTAATTCATTTTTCATTTGTTTTATCTGTTATACTGTGTGCCCCAAATCCACCACAGTTACCCTTGTTCTGTCAGCTGCCTCTGTCCTATGGCTGTTTCTGCTAGTGTCTTTATTCTTAATTCAGCTACTGGCTGAGCTTGAATTAAGTCTGTTGGAGTTGCTCTTCAGCTTCAGTTCCCTACTCTTTCTAATCTTTTGCTATGTGAGGATTCAAGGGCTGAATGACAAGAGATACAGTCAGTGCATTAATTTCTTGATAATCTGAAGTTTCAGTTGACAGTCATCAAAAATCTCCACACACCCTCTGAAACCAGAACTGTGGGAGTTGTGTCAGGATTTTATCCTTCCCTTCTGTTCACTGTTGCAAGTGCCTGCTGTTTTAAAGCATTGATTCTTGCAGAATTTCTCAAGGCTCAGCCAGCTCCCAAAACAGAGGAACATAATGAGAATCTGTTTCCATCAACAATTCCCTAGTCTTTCTCATTTTGTAGGAAAAACTAAACATTTGAGAAAAGAATTTGTTGTTGTTGTTTTTTGGTTAGGGTTTGGTTTTGTTTTTTTTTTAGAAACATGTTTAAAAGCTTAGAACTTAATATTAAATGCATTTAATTTAAATCTTACACTTGAGCATAGATAAATGTCAAGAAAGAGTCTAGGAGTAGCCCTGGTAATTTTCACCGTCTTAACTGTAGGTGGGAGGCATGTTAGCAAGCTCATTCCTTTCTCTTAAGGAGAGATGTTTTCCTGACATCTTTCTGTCTTTTCTCAGCCCGGGGTAATCATCTACTACAGCTACTCTACTTTGATGCTTGTATTCCTCATCCTCTACTTCACAGTGGTCTTCTTCATACACTATCATGGTGAATTCTGGTTGTGGTTAAACTACAGTAATCAAGCCCTTGACTCTAACATTTTTGAAGTTGGGTACTGATGTGGAAGAGAACTCCTGGTTAATTTTTTGTTTCCTCTTTCCTTTTTAACATTAAAGGCCACACAACTTAAGAAAAGAGCATAAATCCTCTTCACCTTAAATGAAGATGGCTGAGATGGAATTTGCTATATTGATTTCAGTACAGGTTTTGACAGCAGGTTTTGAGAATCAGCAGTTCTGAGTTTTATATTCTTATGCATCTCAACAGATAAATTTGGTCAGCGAGCATTTGTTGGAAAAGTCTGCATGGATATTAATGACAGTGTGCCACAATACAAAGAGATTACGGCTGAATCTGTCCAAGAGACAGAAAGGTAAGGTGATTAAATTGATGGTGCAATCTGTAGAAATAAGAATTTTTCATATATCTGAGAAGTGAATTTAAGATTATAATATTAACTGAGAAGTGTAAATTTATTAGGAAAAGTGGGGTTTCTTTTGTCTGACAATAGTGTTTCCTGAAGTTCTTTCAGTTCCTGCATACCCAGCTGCTACACAGCCCAAGCTGTTTATCTTTTCCAAAGGCAGAAGCTACAGCTCTAGGGTTTGAAGAGAATATATGTGTACTGTTGTCTGTTTTCTGTTGATTCTTCCCTTCCAAAGAAAGGCAGAAGCTACAGCTCTAGGGTTTGAAGAGAATATATGTGTACTGTTGTCTGTTTTCTGTCTATTCTTCACAGCTCTGTGTGTGGAGGTGATGTGACCTGACATGGGATGGTGAGGTGGCAACTGGTTCCTTTGCCCCCATTTACTGAGCTATCTATTTTCTTCCTCCATTTAGGATACAGTTTTATTCATGTTATAGGCATCACTTTTTGTGTACCACATGCTATGGTTCTCCTCTCCTTTGGGATAGAACCAGTGAAGTTACTTTAACTTGCAGCTGAGAGAATGAAGGAGAATCAAAACAAGGCAGTGGGAGTGGGCCCAAGACTGGACTATGGCAGATTGCTTCTGAGTTTTCCCTTGTCTTTTACACCAATGCTCAGAAAATGCTGAAGCAGATACTCAGCTTTTCTCATAGGGCTATTTAGTTACTTGTATAAATATATCAAACATCATGCTGGAAGAAAGAATACCTAAGAGTAATATAAACATGTTATGGCACTTGTGTGAAGTTGCTACCTTGTTTTTGCGAATACCAGTAAAAGTTAGAAATGGTTGTGGATTTCTAACAGTGTTTATATTTAAAGACATTTTTAAAACATGTAGTATTAGTCATTCACACTCTACCAATATTTGTTTTCCTTCACATAAATGCCTAGTTTCTGTAATACATCACGACTCCTGCTGAATGGGCCTGAAAGAAGCAGAACTTTTTTAAGCTTCAGAATGATCTAAATAGCTTTCTTTTAAATACCTCTCTTGTGCCTCCAACTCCCTCTTGTGTGATTGTGTTAATAACAAATGTTTCTCAACTTTGGGTCAGAGTGTGCCACAAGTACTCCAGAGCTGTCTAGAAAAGGGAGCTGTGTGTCTTATCAGCATGGATCAGAAGGACTTATCTCATCAGGCCTGAATCACATCAGTACAATTGCAGAAGGATGAAAAAGCTCTTTCTTTAAGAGGGGAGGAAGTAAGAAAGATGTATGATCTGTCCCATTGTCAGAAAATGTATTACACTGATTTTGGTTCTTTACGGTTAACCTCTGGAAATTTTTATATTGCGTGCATGGAAATAATATACAATACCAAGTGTTTCATGTATGAAATCTTAATTCAAATAAAGAATTTGAATATACCCTTCTTCTGAAAAGATGGTTGAATAAAAATCTAGGGAACTGAAATTAGAATGTGTTATATGCTACTAATAGTTGTAGTCATCTGGAAAGAGGAGAACCTATGTTCAAATCTGTTCTGTTACAGAATACAGTGCTTTGAACTTGAGCTTCTTTCCTTATAGAGAAGTAAGAAAGACAACAAAGTATAGAGTGTTTTGAGAAAGGTATTTCAGTTTTGAAAAAATTCTGACGGTGTTCAAATAATTAGAAAACGAACGAAAACAGATGTCTGGAGGATTTGCATTATCACCTGAGAGTTATACTTAAGTTACAGTTTCTGCCTCGGTGAATATTTTATCATTTTATCATGTGAATCAGTAAAAGGAGTGACAGATGTCACCTAATTCACATTGCATTTGACTCTTATAGTTAGATAATGGTGGTCTCAAATTCCTTTGGTCATTGTAGAAGTTGAGCTTTGGTCTCTCACTTCCAGCTAATGATCTAGCAGCAGCTTTACTGTTGTGAATCTAGGCTCTAGTATTTTATTTTTAATCTGAAGATATTTGACAAATTTGATTCAATGATTGTTGTAGCCAAAATTGCATTTTTTTCTGAATATAAACTATGACAAAAAAATTCAGAGATCCTGTTAAGAATTCATCTCAAACTGGCTTTTGAAAATTATTTGCATACATTGTGCATTTGTAGATAGGTTTTTGTAGAGGTCCTTGAGGTAACTTATTTTATTTAACAGTGTAAATCTATACTATATTTTCCATAAGGAAGATAATCTATAAGCTAACATTAATATAATCATTTTCAGGAAATCAAGGGTACTTTAAGTGAATGAGTACATATGCAGCTACTGTAAGTGAGGTATGAAATGTTGCAGCATCTTTTAAAAATAGGATTTTAAATAACAGAATATATTTAATGCTGTAATTTAAATTCATGGAGAAATTTAAGGTTGTTTTTTTTTTTTTTTCTCTAATGCTGCAGTTGTAGCTTGTAATTATGTTTTCAATTAATTTAATGTAACGTGTTTGGTTTTCATTGAGAAGTCAGACTAATTACCATGTGTCTAATGGTAATTATAGCAATTTTTTTTAAAAAAATGCATATTCAGGGTCACATTCGCAAGTAGCATAATTGGGTGTAACTATCCTGACTTCACTGTGTTGCTTCTTTTTATTTCATCTGAGAATCTGGCCCAACTTTCTGTAAAAAAAATCATTTATGTCTGAAATGCTTAACAGAACATCTAATTAAATATTTTTGATATTTTTCATCATTTAAAACACAGGTAACAGATTTATAACAGATGGGTTTTTTTATTATTTTTTACCCTTTTTCAGGTTTGTTAAAGAATTACTGGAGAAGAAAGTAAGTAGAGTATTTGTATTTGTATTCAGTTCTGTGTTCAGAATATGTTGTGTCAATATATGAAATATCTGCTGACAAACTGCTGGCTTAATGACAAATCAATAAATATACATCTTTCAGTGTAGTAGACAGGTATCAGCAGTCTGAAAAATGTCTTGCCATGTGTTTGAGAAATGTACTTGGAGAATTGTAAATTCAGTTTTGTGCAGTCTGTGCACAGCAGAGTAATGTCCTGTGTATATTCGCTACTGATTTGAAAATATTCAGCTTTCTAGAAAAGACAGTTTTCTGCTAAAGAAAGGTGGAAGTCAACTGATCATTCTGTGGTTTATTAACAGACTAGTAAACGAAGTTGTCACCAGCAGAAAGCAGTGTTTATACAGTAGTTACTAATCCATTATGAAATTAGTATTTTGGGTCAGCACATCTTTCAGTGTTTTTCTATAGAAATTTAGGTTTACACACCTGAGGTAAAATAGACATTTAGGCACCAATTTGACAAGGAGGGATACTTCTCTGCTCAGCCTTGTGGCTTAATTTGTTGACGTTTGTAACTCAAAGTTTTCAAGAACAGATGCCTAGAGTTTAATGCCTAAATTGTATGTTTTACTAAAGTCGTCTGTTCTGCAGAAGTCCTGAGCTCCTTATATCTCAGAGATGGTGTAAGAAACTGCAAACCAAGTTATATACTATCTTCTAATGGTGCCACATGTACAACTATTCCCTTTTACTGATGGCATTACAATGCCATTGTCTGTATTTAATGAAAACTTTAATCTAGAAGTGCAAGCTGTAGCCTTTTTGTCTTCTCCACAGTTTGCTACTGTGTTGCCACCACTAATTGCCCTATCTAGGGAGTATAGGGACACTTTGTTGCAATCATGATTGGAGAAAAAAAGTTTGAACAAGAGAAGGTTCTGGTTTTACAGAATTCTGCAGTTTTGCATCATTATGTCTTTGATATTCACAGAAGTGTGACTCAGAAAAATACCTGGTCATTTATCTGACTCATTTCTTGTAACACATAATGGACTATCAAAAAATACGAAAAATCATCCAGTGCTTCTACTGAAGTCAGGTAAAATCTCAGTGACTTGGTTAAAGAGTTTAGTGAAAGCAACTATTTTTTACTAAGGTTCATTAAAACTGTTTTCAGAAAATTACTTTCATTCTCTATATTTCTGGAGTGAAATTTCTAGTAAGGATAAGGAAATTACTATACAGGTGGCAAGGACACAGTAAGCAATAAGTGATGGACTCAAAATATAATCACTGTGTAAATGCTTGTCTTAATTATCATTACTGATACATAGATACAGAATCCCAAGCATGTTTTCTTAATATTTTCAGTATCCAAGGGTGCAGCCTGTCATAACCCCCCGCTTCGGCCCTTCCTGCACGGAGGATTTGTTGCATGAACTTGGCAAAGCAGCGAAGTCTCATGATCTCCATGTGCAGGTAAGCTCTGAGAGCTTGATACACAATTTAAATAGGTTGGATAGACAGCATACAGAGCAGGGAGTTTTCATCAAAAAAAAAGCAGAATACCTAAACCACTTTCCTATCTTGGAGCCTGTCTTTTAAATTCCTCTGAAATTACAAATGGTACTCTTCAGAACACTGTGACCTACACAGGAAATGAGAAAGCTCATAGCTGGAAGCATGCACAGTTCAGGAGGTCCCACCTCATGGTCACTAGGAGACTGGCACCCAGTACTGAAAGTTATATTAACCCTTCAGTTGCTAACAGTTGATCTCCCTAGTCCAAGGTTGTTAAGTCTGTCTCTCTGACTTCTGTTGTTTCTGTACAGAGTAGATCTCTGTAGATAAAAGAATTGCTCATCTCTGTATCTTGTTTAACATTGTTAACATAGCTGTAGGATTTCCAATGTGATTAAGTTTCTGTGTTATAAAAAAGACATAGTTTAAAGCTTCCAGATCTGTTGAAACTTTGAGATGCTTCTATTTTTCATTATGCAATTCTAAGAATATACTGGTTTAAGCTATCCTACATTAGGATTTTTTTTATATTTAGAATCATTAGGGTTGGAAAAGACCTCTAGGATCATCAAGTCCAACCTTCATGCTAACATCTCTCTATCCAGTAGACCATGGCCTCAAGTGCTATGTCTGCTTGTTTTTTAAACACCTCCAGGGATGATGACTCCAC
>VWZY01008248.1:0-20371 GCA_013399075.1 Chloroceryle aenea
AGTGATGCACAGTGCAATTACTTCCCATCTGCTGATCAATGACCAAAGAGTGATCCACCCCTCTCTGACAACTCCCCCCAGCTCATATACTGAGCAAGACATTCTGTGGTATTGAATATCTCTTTAGCTAGGTTGGGTCAGCTGTCCTGGCCATGCTTCCTCCTAGCTTCCTGTACACCTGCACACTAGAAAAACATGGGAAGTTTAAAAGTTCTAGATTTCCTAGCAACAACAAAAGCCATCAGTTATATTGTCAACATTCTTCTCATACTTGCTCCCATCCTGAATTCAAAACACGTCACAATTACAGTTACTAAGAAGGAAAATCATCTCTACCCCAGTCAAAACCAGTGCAACATCTAACTCCTATTTCTGCTCCAAGCAGAAGTGACTTCAAAGATTGATCAGGTTGCTTAGCATGTAGTCTAGCCGTTTTTAAAGATGTCTGAAGATAGATATTGTACATCTCTCTGAGGAGGTATGTGCTTGATCACTCTCAATATGACATGTCTTCCTTCCATCAAGTTGGAATTTCATGTTGTAACTCATTACTCTTGCCTTTCATTCTCTCTCTGTGCAAGCATCTAACTTGTGTTTTCTCTTTAACACTTAAGAAGCTGATGGCAAAAATATTTCTTCTGTCTCTCCTCAACTGTGCTGTGCTTCAGCTCTCTAACCAATCTAGCAGTCATCTATTGTACTCTCTTCTGTTGCAGTGGGGAGCCTCCAGTAGTATGCCAAATGTGGCCTCTCCAGTCCTTATTAGAGAGAAGTAATGGCTTTCCTTAATCTCTCTTTGTGCTTTTGCAAATGCAGCCCAATATGTAGTTTGTCTTCCTTGTTGTAAGACAGTGATGCAAACTCATGTTGAGCTAATAGTCCACCAGGATCCCTGGGTTCTTTCTTGCAAAGAATTACCTCACCAATTTGGTCCCTGTCTGCATGGACCTAGTTGATCCCAGGTGCAGAACTTCTATTCATATTTGTTTAATGAGATTTCTGTCATACCATTTCTCCAGTTTACTGAAGTCCTCTGAACTGACAGCCTTTTACTCCAGAGCTCTAGCTATTCATTCTACTTGTCATCCAAGAACTGGTGAGGATACAGTCTCTCCTGTCATCCAGGTTGTTAATGAAGATGTTCAACAGCAGGAGAAGTATGAAGAGATTCCATGAATGCTTCCCAGTATAAGAAAGACTTTTCCAACCACATTTTTGTTATGTACACACCATTTCAGGTAATTACTTGGAAGTAAATTTTATAACTTATTTTCATTTTGTCATGTGTATAGTCCCATTAAAACTTAAGTCATGGTGCAAAATGGTTGCAGATCTCTAACATATTTTATTTTTTAATAAAGGTTTATAAGCTACTTTTGTGTGAGATAATAGTATATGTCATATATACATTGTGTGCATGTATGTGTGCAAGTACATATGTGGATATTGTAGGTATGTATTAGTTTATACAGCTTTTGAGAGCAAATCAAAGGAGTGTCCTCTTTTCACAGATTACAGGAGAATAGATAGACACTTGGAAAAACTTTTGGAAAGCCCTAAATCTTAGCTTGATTTTTTTTCTCTTACAATACTTTCCTTTCTCTGAAATATCTGTATTAATTCTAGTGCCTGAGAGATTTTCTGTAAGTCTTGGTTTGTGACAGATGAGCCTCAGACTGATATGGCTGGGCTGTCCTACATCATTTTGTAGAAAGTAAATATTAATAAAATGAATTACACTAGTTACACAGGTAGAACTTCCAACTACATGTTATAAGAACATTTTTGGCTACAGAAAAATATTGATCTCTTTAAGCATAGTCTAGTCATATGGCTTCTGTCTGCAAGTCAGCATAGACTCTTATGTTTCACATCCAGGAAAGTTCTGTACTCCTACTGTCAAGATGAAAATATTGTCACATGAGAGAGAGCACTTGTAGATTTCAAGTTTTCAGCCAAGAAAGTCTTTCTGACTGAGGATTGTGCCAAAAGTCATTAGACACTATAGAAATAATAATGTCACAGGCATTATCACTGGTTAGAACAGCGACTGATTAGGTCAAAATGTCCTTATTCTTGGTAGCACTGAACATAGAAATTAGGCACAATGTTATTCCTTATCCTTACAGGTGGGACGTATGTTTGAGTCAGTGGAAGGGAAAAGAATTTTGACCTTACTGAGGGCATGCCTCTTGATTTCTTCTACCTTGTGTCAGTTGACAAATTATTGTTTTTCAGCTCCTCTTTCTTCATAATCAAGAGGGAGAGTAATAACTCTGAGTAGCATTGGCTGGTTACTGAAGCCCTGCATAAATGAAACATCTCCTAAGAACCTTGTAGGACTGACTGTACTGGATCTGTCTGGGATGGAGTTAATTTTCTTCATAGTGGCCTGTATGGTGTTATATTTTGGATTTGTGCCTAAAGCAGTGTTGCTAACACACCTAAATTCTGGCTACTGCTGACCAGTGTTTTCACAATGTCAAGGCTTTCTCATCTTACCACTCTGTACTTTCTCAGGAACTGGAAAAAAGTGGGCAAAAAGTTGGAAGAAGACACAACCTGTACAATTGACCCAGCCTGACAAGATGAATAGTCCCCATCAAATAATGTGTTCAGAAATGATACTGAAGGGAAGAGAGTTTGGGGAAGTAGCCATTGCTCAGAGATTGGTTAGCCTTTGGTCTTCTTGTAGGAGGTGAAGAGTGATTGCCTTTGCATAACATTTTTTCCCTGCTCTTTCTGTGACCTATTAACTTCTTTTATCTTAGTCATTGAATTTTCTTACTTTTCCTATCATTCCCTGTCCCACTGGATGGGAGAGTTTTGAACAAGTGGCTGAATTGTGCTTAGATGATGACCAGGGTCAAATCACTACAAAGATTTAGAAGTTCTTGCTTTGCAGCTACTGAACAGAAGGACTATTATATTTCTCTGATAAGCTAGAAGTCAATCGGGAGAAATTGTCTGGTAATGACAATAGCAAATAAAGCTGAGATATCTAAACACCTAGACTAAAATCCCTTAATCTTTGAACAGGGAAATGTTACACTAAGGATTCTGGGACCATAATGGGAAGCTGATGGCCATCTTGCATCAGTGAAGATCGATTTCAAGAAGAGAAATTACTTACATTTATGAAATAACTGAAGTGGTCTCAGAAGCATTGCTTAATAAAACTGAGGCATATTTTATTAGCCTGCCGAATTTCCCTACCATGGGAACAAACTGCACAGCTGTCCCAGGAGTAATTATGGTGATTTATAGTTGCCATTGCCCTGTCAATCAGCAATGAAGACTTGAAGCAGAGAGCAGCTGGGACTGTATCTTGGTTGTAAAGGACAGCTGTGGTCCAGACATACAAAACCACTGCCAGTCCTCCTTACTGTTGCAATTGTCCTAGTGGTGTAAAATATGGCAAATAAAATAGTCAACTGTAACTGCCAGTGTGGTGAGATCTGTTAGGGAAAACCAGTTCTCCCATGCCTTACAGAACGCAATGTCAGTGCATCTGACAAGTCAAGTGGTCTGGGATGGATTCATAGGCACCATATTGTTGGCATGCTCTGGCAAAGGTTAGGGGAAACCTATCCTGGGGTGCCCCAGGGCCTGGTTTTCTTCTGTTTTGGCTGCTGCTCCATGGTTCCCAGGTGGCCCTGTGAGGTTACCTAGCAAAAATCTTACCCTGATCTGTTTGTGACCTGAAATAACACTGTCATTTCTCTATATGAGTGCACATTGAAGAAACATTTAGCCTCCCACTAAAGCAGAGTGAAATGTTTGATTCAGATGCTTGAGTTGGGTCATATCTTCCAGGTCTGTTGCATTTCTTCCTGTCACTTAGCACATGGCTGCTAGAACTGGAGGGACTTATTGGGACAGGGAAGAGTCTACAACTAGATCACAGGTATTCTTGGGTCACACTGAATGTACCAGGCCCCACCCATTTGGGACTGTAGCACCTGTTTGTGGGTTACAGAACCATTTGCCAAAAGATGCTGTCGTGGTCTTTGATGTGGGCAGACATGCTGCCTTCCAAATTCAACTTAAAAATGACACCATAAGTGGTGTCAGAGAAGAACAACATCCCTTCTGCTTTTTTCTTCATGAGGTGCTAAGGCAAGCTGTTCTGTAGCTGCAGAGGTTAGTTTTGTTCTGTTCTCATTCTAATACTGATGAAATTCTCCAGGGAATTTTAGGAAGAACTATTACCAGTACCTTGTTCTGGAGTGTTATGTTAAACTGGCACAGGAATCCCAATTTTAGTGAATATTAACAGTAACATTTTTCTATCTGTATTCCTTCTGCTACTGTGTTGTTGTGTTTCTCCTTTTATCTGCATAGGTAGGTATATCTGTACAGACATATAGAGATATCCTACTCCTTCTACCTGTTTTCCTTCTTCCAGCCTAGCAGTAGGTGCCGTTAGTTATACCACTTGTGATATATTTTGCCATTCAATGGCTGAGAAAGATCTAGTCATGTACTTTTAACATGAATTAAATGAGATCTGGAAGGTTTTCCTGTATTAGATGATCTTGTCTTTTTAGGTCAACCCAATAACCTTCAAAACATGTTTAGCATATGACAGGACATTACTTCAGCTGGCATGTAACATCATTCATGGTCTGTCCCCAAAATGGTACCTCACTGTTACACGGTCTTCCTGTTCTGATAGTCATGTTCTTCCAATACATGTCTCGGAAGGTTGTTTTCATACCTTGATGCAATATCAGTAGATGTTATAAGCATGTGATAGAAGGTTGTTTATAACTCCACATCCTCATTGCAAGAGTCTCTAAGGATGATGTCTTCAATATTCCCAAAATATAATTTCTAAGCAAACAGTAACATGCAATGACAGTTAAATGACAGTATTTAAAAATCAACATTTTATAACTAAATGGATTGAATTAAAAGGTTCTGATTTTTCTGAAAGTCTGGAACAAACCATTGAGACATCCAATTATAAAGGAAGTTGCAGTCAGTATAATTTCCTGCCTTGAATCAATATTAGGACCTCTCTTTAGAAAAACTAGCCTAACTAATTTTGTGGTATTGGGTCAGTTGCTTATTGTTGTTAAGTATCAGTTTCCGCATTTGTATAAACTGAGATAAATATGCTATGCAATCTGCTATATAATGTGAATTGTGATGCACTGTTTTACATTTGCTACCAGTTAGTTATTATAGTCAACAGGCAACCACAGAGCAGGAAAATGTAGCATCACAACTTTATGAAAGACATTGCTTAATCTTTATAGATAACCTTTCTCTAAGTAAAAGGAACTGCAGAAATGAAACATGGCACATTTTCAGTAGAATGTTTCCAACTTCTGCTGTATAAGAAGTCGAAATCCATTTTGGGAATCTCCACACGCAACTGTTTGGTAGAAATGGTGTCTGCATTTAGGAATGAGTGAAATAGTGAAGCATATACATTGAAAAATTTATAGATGTGAAGACAAATAATTATCAAAGTCAGATTACTGCTGATGCAATGAGAAGTGTGCAGTAGTAATGTCTTGCAGGTATTTTTTTAAATTTGTCTAAGAGTCTTGTAGATTTATCCACATTCTGTTAAAAAATGCCTATATTTTATGGGATGAATTTTATTTGTTTGTTAGAGTCATATCTAGATTGCTCTTGGCTGACTTTTCGTTTCTCAGAACATCCATCAATTTGCTGCTTAATCCTGGAGACACCTACAATACTAGAATACTCTAAATTTCTTCTTCTGGCAATGTCCAGAACGGGCTTGATTTTGACATCAGTGTGGTGCTTTAATTCTAGCCCTCAATCCCATAGGAATTCAGAAACTGGAAGTTTCCTAGAAATTTTATATGCTGGATATAGTAAATGTTCTCACATTCCATGTACTGGGCTGAGCTCAGAAAAATAATAATGAATCTAGCATGATTTTATTTTTGAGGCATGTAATGACATGGAAATGTCTTCAGGAAATTCTAAAAGAGCTTAAATATCTAAGTCTTTTTGAACCATTCTCCTTTGCCCATGTACTGTTTTTTCTGTGATATTCTTAACTCATAGGTATGCCTGATTCTACAATATATAACCTGCTGGCCATATGTGGCTTGTAAAGGTTTGCGTGATTCACTGTGAGACACAATAGTTTCTTCTCATCCTTCAACCAGCTGGTCGGCATGTATCTCATCTGTTGTTAGTCAAACAAGAAAGCAACGTGTCTTTTCCTCTCAGCAAGAAAAATATGGGGTATTGCATATTTAGGAGTGAGAAGCTGGAAAGATGGGGAAATAGGAAGGTTTATTTTGGGGTAGGTAGATGGGGAGTTTTAGAATATGGTGGTGAAATGGAAGAAGTAGGGCTTTGTGGTGGTACACTGTGTGGTACTCACAACAGTAAGGATCCTCGTTATATATAATAAGACATAAAGGATGATGTGGCAGGAACTGGGCTGTTAAAGTGGGATAGAGGTATAGTAGCTACTGTGTTGAAAAGAGAGGTAAGATGGAAGAAAATTTTCATAAAGATTTGGGACATCTAGCAAGAGAGGACTGTTGTGGTGGAGGGTGTAGCCACTCCACAGGCCTCCGGGAATTCTTGTAATATGAAGAAATATGCTTGAGGATATCTTTGTGGGAAAGTAACTGAGGGGAGAACAGGACAGAGAGATACTGCAATTGCAGGAACAGTGTTCAAATTGACTTGGACTACCCACTCCATTGTGCCATGTTTTCTTCTCTGAAAGAGAAAGACACTTCAGTGTTAATGTCTTCAAGGTTGTGGCACATACTCTTTTTTGTGCTTATAACTACCTGGCATTGTGCACAGCAGTACGAACACTGATAGAAAGAGAAATATGAAGTTACAATAGCATATACAGACACTAGATGTAAAAAGATTTTCATTATTTTCCCTGAAAGCTTCTTCTCCACACATCTCATTTACAAGACACAATGGAGCCCCATAACTTCACGAGGGTTTGAGTTTTAGATTGAACTACTTCCCTGCAGAAACACTATTTATGAAACTAGTGTCTGGTAAAAATATCAAATAAATTTTCAAATATGACTCAAGGTTTCCTAAGCAAAAAGTAATAAATAAAGAATTAAAAAACTACCTAGGAGAATGACAATAATCAAAAGATCTGACACCACAATGGGGAATCTTAAAAGGCAGCAAAAAAAGTTACATTACATTTACATTTACAACACAAAGAAGCAAAACTGCAAGAACATAGAACATTCCTCTATAATAAAACTAAGGCATCGTGGAGAACTATTTATGATCACAGCCATATTTGCTATTGAAGAAACAAGTCTTTGCTTAGTTTACATTTCATTAAAAATCTGAAAAGCTAAAGGTGTTTTCCAGTAATAAAAACCCATCCCTTCAGAATTACTAATAATTAGGTGGAGATGTAGATACCCTTGACTACAGTCTCGATATTACACTTGAAGCTCATCTCAGGATCAAAGTGAAGATAAAATGTGTAAAACTTATATTTATTGTGATTTGGCTTATTTTGCTGTTTTTGCTGGACATGAGTGGGAAGTATCCTTTTCATAAGCCCAGGGCAATGGAACTGGGCCCAGAATGCCTTAGTCTGACATTGACCCAAAGCCTATGTAAGATGAATGAATGCTCCACATTTCCCTTATAGAAGGGAAATGTGTTGTATTACTTTTAAAAGGTAACCTGCTGTATTATCTATAAATTTATAAAATTGGCAGAAATGTACTTTACGTTAAGAGTAGGAAGTATGCTTATGTAAGATAATAATCAGAACACAGACATTACATGGATGAGTGCAATAGCTTTCTATTAAAGTATAAACCTTGTGTGATTAATATTAAAGAAATGTAAGAACAATGTAATTACAATTGCTATCACTGTAAGTACCAAATCAACTTCTAATTTTTTATATTTTTATACAATACGTAAGTATTCCACAGGTTATTTTATAATTATTATTAAACTTCAGTCACTTTACAGTTTCATCCCAATGGTCCTTGAGTTTTATTTTTATGGCTGATTCACCATTTAAAAAGATAAATTGTGTTAAATTATTAATAGATTTTTGTTTTAAAAATAATTCTTTCTCTTCTGAACTCTTTAAAATAAGACATACTTACTAGTTGTAGTCATACTCACATGATTACCAGATTGCATGCTTTTAAAATATTACAAATACTAATAAAATCTTAATTTTCTTCTTAGTCATGAAAATAGTCTATATATTGTCATGAAGATATTAGGCACTTTCAAAAGGAGTTAAGTTATATGTGTGAATAGAATTTATGTAAAACGTAAGTATCCTTATGTAGGGATCCTCACATGGCATATGCCTAAATTAGTTCTAGGTTTTCCATTTTCCATGAAGTCTGTAATTTGTATATCTGATCTTTTCTAGATGTTTTCTGTAGATCTCAGGCTTGGAGACTGACAGATAGATAAATAAGTTTCTGAAGCTATCCCATGCTTTCAGTGTCATATGAAGAAATATGAAGTGACTCCTGTTCCAGGAAAGGCATTGGTTCTCACAGCTCACGTGCTGCTAGGATCTTCTGTTGTCACACCAAGCCCCTGTCTAGAATGAGACAAAAGAGGCAGATGATTTAAAACATGCAAGCTGGAACAGAAAAGCCCACCTTAGAATATCAGAGCAGGCTAGAATACCAGAACAGGCAGAACAGATGAAGCTGTCTACATAGTGTGTCCTTTCAGCATAATGAAAATGTTAAAGAAAATAAGAGAGACAGAAGTACGTAGAAGTAAAAAATAGCTCTGGCTGGCATGTAGATAAGCTGATAATAAATACATGAAACCTGGTCTTTTGTTGGCACTTCAAACTTCAGTACAAACAATAAATACACTACAAAACAAAAAGACATTGGAAAACTTGCTTATTGGCCAGGTGGGGGTAAAATACCTTGTTTTGGAGACCTGAATTAATTGTATTTCCAGTAAATGTAATGGTTTAAAAATCTACATAGAAAGTCAGGGCGATATATGTAAAATGCAAGGAGTTCCTTCATAAATCTTGCCCTAGAAATTGTTATTCTGTTTCAAAGCAACAAGGCTATATGGGTCAAGATGGTGAATAATTTAATTATTGTGGTTGCAGTCTTGAACCATGTAAGCATGGACAACTTCCAAGGTTTAGCTGCTTGGAAAACAGGGAATATCTCATTTTTTCATGTTAATTTAAGGTTTGTGCTAAGTGTGTATCAAAAACACATCAAAGAAGAAATCAGAGTCCATCAATGCCTACTTTTGTTTTGTATTCCATGTGCAAACATAGTTGAACCACTTTACTCTGCATAGGTAGCAATACTTCATTTCACTGTAACAAGAAAAAAGATCGAGCCCTGCAGATGAAAGGAACAATGATTCCAGGACAAAATGCTATCCTAAACTGTGCATGATCATATACTGATGTTTTTTTCTATGTTGTCCTGGGTTCAGCTAGGGGAGGGTTAATATTCAGCAGAGGTGGCCACTGAAGGGATAAACAACAGAACCAGCCAGTGAGATATTCAACACTATGCTGACATCATGGCTGCTATATAAGGGTGGAGGGTGGATCAGGCAAGGCAAATGGGTCTCCGGTGCAGGAGGCTGGTGCAGGTCTAGGCACCGGTGTGATTTATATCACTTGTTTTATATATAGTTTTATTACTATTATGTTTAATATTGTTGTTTCTTCTCCTGTATTGTTCTATTAAATTCTTATCTCAACCCACAGGATTTTGCCTTTTTCTCCCTATTCTCCCTCTTATTCCACTGGAGAGATTCTGGTGTGTGAACAACCAGACACATGGTACCCAGCTCCCAGCTGGCTCTAAACCACAACATGTGTCTAAGGTCTCCAGTGGTCTTCATGAACTAACAGATGGTAAAAATATGATCTAGACTAACCCATCAGGAATAAGTCCAATCTAAAAATGTCTGTAGTCTCAAACAATGCAGAGTTTTGTTTAATAAAAATCACACTTAGTTATTTGTGATGGCCAGAGGGTGGATAAAGAAAATATTACTCAAACTTACCCTCCTGCACAAGGTAATTATTAAGCTCTGGTATAACTCACATAGAAGTAATTCTTACTGCTTTCTCTTTGCCAGGTTTCTGAATTATCAGAACTTTTCATGCAAGGCATCTGGAGCCAAGTCATGCTCAAATCCATTGTATTACTGATAATGTTCCTACTATAAGAGTTGTGTAGCCACAGCTCAAGTATAGAAACTCATTCAGTAGCTATGTGTTTAGAGTAAGGGAAACTTAGAGAGTAAGGGAAACTGATGATGACATCACTATTTGGATCTACTTAAATAACCAAGGCACTATTGGTGTTATTAGCCTTATAATCTGGTCTTTCTTCTCAGGAATATTTTGAACATTAAGCAGATTCACTCAAATATTAATGTATCCTACAGAGTGATGCAATGTTAAAAGAGAATACACTTAATGCTTTAGTTCATCAGAAATCTCCTTACCCCTGTCAGTGCTGTAAAGAATGGGCAATAAAAAAAGTTTTAAACTGTTAAGGAGTGATAGTAATCTTAATTAGTCATCTCATTATGCCTGATGAGTCTTGTACTCAAGTACAAAATTGTTATAAGAATACTGAATGCAAAAATCTGCTTTCATGACAAGACTATAGACTGAAAGTTCAAAGCCAAAGGACCTCTATAATAAAATTTGTACCTTCCAAACTTTGAAGAAAGGAAAAAGACTTAGCATGACATTTTTAGTATAAAACGATGAGCAAGTCCACTATTCAACAGCTTCTTGACTCCACTTTATAAGCTTTAAAATTGCAATAAAGATGTTTTACTACCATTATTACAGAAATTACTGTTTTAAACAGCATGCATAAATGGAATTCTCAGCTTTTCATATTAGAAGTAGACACATGGATTTGTTCCTCTGGAATGGAAATTATTTCTAAGCTAACTCTACAGTTAGGAACATTTAACCTTTTTGTCCAGTTTGCATGTTTTCCATTTTTTTTCAAAAGTGTTTACTGTTTCTATAAATTTATCTGTCAGGAAATTGTGGAAATGCTTGATCATACACCAGTGATGTTCCTGGTTTGGGGTTTTTTTTCCACCTGGTTCGTGACAATGTAAATTACTTAATGGTGATGTAAATTTATGGTGGAGCTGACTGGAAGATCCCATTTGAGTAATATTTCAGAAAATTACAATTTGCTGGTAGCAACCAGTTTCATATTAATCAGTCACCTTTGATGAAAATATACTTTAATGAAAAGTAGAAGTCTTCAGTAAGTTTATTTTTTTTTTTAGAACAGAACCTAAACATCTTTTAATTCAGATTATCATAATCACATTATAGCAAAAACTAATAGTGTATATCAAATGGGTAGAAATACCTTTTCTGATTGTTTGTTGTTTTTTTTTTTCCTTTTTTTTTTTTTAGAAGACACCAATGAAAGTGAGCTGAAACTTTTTTTATTTCTTTTAAATGCTCTGTTTTTGGTAAATTTTAATGGCTCAGGTTTTTGTTGATTGCAAAACAGGTGACTATCTGACACCTTTAAAAATGCCTCCAAAATCAAAACTTTGGTTCCTGCATAACTGGGATGTAGTAGTAGTTACATCTTTTGAGGGAGAAGGTAGTGCAGAGACATTGAAGAAACAGGAGATCTGAAATTAATTCAATTACATAGTGTGTTCTTACTGCTTAACAAAGAACAGGTTAAAACTACATTTGACATCTCTGCTATGACCATTTACAGTTGTCTTTCATTGTTCTACACAGTGCGGATTCTGAATAATGTCATAAAAGACCTTTATTTTGCCTACTCTCTTTATGGTTGTTTATGACTTCTCATGGAAAACACTTTTTGGTCAGGTGCTGAAAGTTTGTTATTAAAGAGTGACATGTTCATCTTGTAAACGACAGGTTAAAAAGAAAAAACTATTTTCATATACTTACAATGTTTTTATTTTTGTAAGTGAATATACTATAGTTGTTCATACCAGCTTTTCAGGAAAATAAGTATCCTTATTGAAAAATCAGCTAGTGCTGGAAGGAAAAGAAGAATAAATATTTAACATGGCACTAAGATTTGCTCCTAGATACTAATTCTCATGCTGGTTAAGTAAATTCACTTGATCATCTAAGTTCTTCAAGCAAATGAAAAAAAAATAAAAAATCAAGATTTCATAAATTAAATACAGATTACTAAGGTGAAAACTGAATAAACAGGAATAGAAAAGCTTTAGCCTGAACTACTTCTTGAAATCACATTAAAAATATAGATTTATCTTAGTAAAGATATTGAAGTGATTTTTTTTTCATGGCAAAGCACACATCAGTGAACTACTATTATATATTGTGTTAAGAGTGAGAAAGTCTGGTAAATATCTCTGTTTTTTTAATTTCCTTTGTCCTACTGAAACAGGAAGTACACAATACTTCGTTTTCATATGCGTTGCAGCTGGTATGTGAAAATAGCCCCAAGACAAAGAAGTGGAAACTCTAGTTAGAGAGAAAATCTATTCATTCATGTTATATATTCATTATAACTAGAAGAAAGAAAAAAGCCATGCAAATTGCATCAAACTAATAATCTTTTGTGACTGCATCAGAAACAATGAGCTATGCTTTCAGGCCAACCATCTTCTGTTCTATAAATTCTGAAAATAGAAATATTTAGAAAGAATAGAGAAAGGGAATATATGTCTTATGGAATATTCCTTACCTCTTACAATATACTCCAAAATATAGTTTGAAGGTGATGTTTTCCACCAAATTTCCTCACTATTCATAACAATTCATTTGCCAGCAAAGGATTAGTTATATTGTGTGAAGGTTTGTTTACCAATAAAAGAGATTTTAAATCAGTACAATCAAATTAGACAGTAACTGAGACTAACATTAATAAAATCCTATAATGAAAAAAAAAGAATGGAAATAAATTTAATTCGCAGCATTTAAATACAAAGTATATCTAATCTCTTATTAAATCAGGAAATGCATTTCTGTAAACTAAAATGAAAAGAGACTACAAAAGTAGATACATAGATTTTCTGAAAGGTAAAATGTTGAAGAATTTCTGAGAAGTTAGATATCTAAAATTTAATTGAATTTTCCTTGTGTGTTGTATACTACTGTCCCAGAATTTCTGCTAGATTATCACAACTAGTAAAAAATAATCTATGAGCTCAGATCAATGGAATTCTGAGCCTGCTGTGTTCTAGGGAGTTAACATTGACCTCAGCCTTAAGAAGCAAAGAGTTGAGACTTTTAGGTTCTCTGCTGTGTCTTATTTTTAAAAATATGTGTTATTTATTCAAGCACTGTAATGCAGTAGCTTGATATATTGGCATTTGGGGAAAATACGTTTAACTGCATGCTGCCTTCATTAGTAACTGAAAAAATGATATCAGAACACTTTTGTTACTGTAGCTTTGCAAATCTTTCCTACAGAGTCCCTTTTTTTTTCCTTACACTACCTAACTTTTGGATCTTCAGTACCTAATGGTCTCTCTTTGTGCCAAGTTTCTTCTTTCTCTCTAAATATATATCTTACAGTCCCTTTAAAATTTTCTTTCAAACAAATTTAACTCAGCACCAGGCCCTAAGACATATTTATTTTTACTAATTTTTTATGGTGGTGTGGAGAATCATTTACAAAAAAATCCCATACATTTTACTTCGTTGGATGAAAGGTGCAAGTCTCAGTGGAGTGTATGAAGCAAGGAGTCAGAATTCATACTGAATGTGCTGCATCACATGATTCAAAACCTTGAAGTTACATCTGGGTTTTGTATTAATATGAACATTGGACCGAAACAGAACAAATATCTGGACAAGAGGTGAGAAGAGTTCCTGCTGCATAAAATAATGACATCATATGGCTCTGGCCATAAAACCAACTATGTGGATGTAAAATCTATCACTGCATAGAACTTAAGTAAAATATAAGGGCACTTGTAGGATGTTCACTGCAAAAATCACCAAATATTCATTTTTGCATGCCAGCAAATATATATATTAAATAGGGGGCATTTAGAGGACTTTCTTAGTACATTTTTATTGACTTTTGATGCTGTTATTTTATCGTACCTATGTAAAATTTGTTCTCATTCTCAATAAATACATTGAAGTAGGTTTGGTTCCAATTTAAAGAAGAGCTTTAAAACTCCAGAACAAAATACTTATCCTTAGGTTTTATAATATCTTATACCAAGACAGAGTAGGTGTCTTTCAGAAATTAACCAAAGCATTTTACTAACACAGTCTTCCTAAGACATACAACATTAGCTCTTTCCTTGTATATGGATTTATTTTGAAGACAATGGGGAGCAATATAAAATCTTAATATCTTTTAATTTGACAATGTGACAGTTTATGGAAACCCAGTGATTTAGTGTCTGTTTTTTTATGACACATACATACCCAATAAACAATAGAAGTATATTATCTCTTTTGCTTACATTTTTTTTGCCTTTGGCTCCCTTCTACCTGTATTTGATTAGGTACAGAAAGATAAAAGTATGTTACCTTAATTTTCACAATAAGAATGCAGAATTAAAGAAAGGTTTCAATTTCTCACAGTTTTCTTTCTAGAGTCTCCAAGCAGCTGCTAATCATTATGTTTGCAATATTAAAACAAGACCCCAGGTTAGTCTGTACTAGTTTATTTACAAGAATCTTCTGCATTTGATTAGAGAAGTATGGTTAATAAGGATGTCAGGTGGAAGCAATTGAGCCATTTATTCCTGTAATGTTATTAACTGTGTTCATTATAGAAGCATTTAGATTTTCTGCTAAAAAGCAGAAATGGGGCTATACATCCTAGTGATGATAGCCTTAACATACATTAGGCAGTTACATTGCTCAACCACTTACTTCCATGAATGGAATATTTTCAGGTGGCTTCTGTTTTGTGTATGTTATATATCTCTAGATATATAACATCAGTTTCTAATGACAATTAAAGTAATTTGATATGGCAAGAAAAATTACAAAATTGAAGCAAAATTAATGAATAAATAAAAGGGTTTTCTCCCTTCCTTTCCAAGTTTCTACGCCTTTGAGTAACTGCTGTGTTTTAAGCCCACCCAGATGACAGCAAAGAAGCCATGCAGCCTCTCACTCACTTCTACCTACCTCTGGTGAGATGGGGAGGTGAAAATGCAACACAAGGTTCAAGGGGGTTCAAGGGTCAAGACAAAGGACAGGGAGGGCTCACTCACCAGTTATTGTCACCAGAGAAAGACAGACTCACCTTGGGGAAACAAAATCTATTTAATTTAAACAAAACCACCACCAATATATTAACTGAATCAGAGTANGTTCGGAGGAGAAAGATCTGGGTGTGCTGGTTGATGAGAAACAGAACATGAGTCATCAATGTGCAATCCAAGACCAGAAAGCCAATTGCATCCTNGGACTAGTGCGGCGTGTCCCTGCCCATGTCAGAGTGTTCAGAAATAAATGATTTTTAATGTCACTTCCCAAACCATTCTAAGATTCTATGTGATCTGAAAAAACACCTTCTCCCCACACCTCCCTTCTTCCCATGCTCTGCTACCTCCTCAACCCAAGAAGTGCAGGGGCAAGGAATGGGAAATAACCATTCTAGGTTATTTCTGTCTCTCCTACATCAGGGGAAAGATCCCTCACCATCTTCCCTTGCTGCAATGTGTGCTGTGGGGGTTAGTCTTCCAAAAGTCTCTACTAGAATGGATCCTTTATGTCAGCTGTAGTCCTTTCAGCAGTGGGTTTCTTCAGAAGGGGTTTCATTCAGAGTCACAAACTTCTGGCTCAGTCCCCTGGTCTGGTGTGTGGTTCTCTGAGGGCTACAGATGGGGTTTTGCTCCACCATTGATCTCCAAGGGCTGCAAGGGCTCGGCCTTTAATCCCACCATGAGCTGAAGAGGAATGGCTACTCTGGCATGCCTCCTCTGACTCCTTCTTCTTTGAGGTGACTGTTGGCATGCTTGTCTCTCATTAGCTAGGCCATGACCAGAGGCAGTTACTGATTGGAGCTGATGGAGATTCTTCAAGCTTCTTACAGTCCATATCAGTAGCCCCCTTCCCCTGCCAACAAAACCATGCCAGATACAAACCAAACACACTTACTTGGTGGTAACCGAGTCACTTTCAGCTACCAAACACATAAAAATAAGCAAAAAATATATGTTTGGATCATGAAAAGTCCAGCAAAGTGGCATACACTGATGTTTAAAGCTGGTAGGTAAATCTTATGTCCATTTGAAATTGAAGTTGCAGAGGTCATAAAACTTGAGCTTCTGTTTTAAGTACCGTGTCTAGTAGAGAAGCATATCACAGGTATGCAAATGTGCAGCAGCAGGCAGAAAGCTTCATGATTGCTCCCGAGGCAGACATGCAGTTGTATAGGCAAGGTGTGATGTTCCCTCAGAATAAGAAAAAAACCTACCCCTCAAACATTTTTATTACTTGCCATTCTGATCATAACCTATTTTCATAAAAAACATAATTCTCCATCAGAATTGTATGTTTTTCCTCCTGAAAGTGCTTTAGGCAACAGATGGCACTGGTAATGATATGATACCTAGTGTTATTTTGTAATGGTGTCTATTATGGGACACTTGATCTCATCTTAAAAGCCTGCCACGCTTTAACCATTTTAGACAGTTTACATGCTGACTATATGCCTTTGTTTAAAGGGCACAAAAGAATACACAAACTTCATATGGTTATGCAATTTCAGATGTTAGTTTACAAAAAAGGTGTCATTTGCGAATATTCAAGCTACTGATTACAGAGTAATGTCCTTTGAGATTATAAGAAACATTGTCCATATTTAACCATGTATAACTGTCTGAAATTGCAACTCATACACCAGAAAAAAACTTATCAGAGACTGACTGTTAAATTGTTTTAGAAGAGTAATTGTCATAAGCATGCTGAATTTCTACTGAGTTATCTGTTCAGGAGACAAGCAAGGCTTTTTCTGTGATTTTTCCTCTAGGTTGCAGTTCTATGCTGGGCAGCATAGTACTGAGAATGGGGAAATTTAAACTGGAGTTTGAACAGGATTGCTGTCTGTTGACTCCTGTTCAGGAGGCTGGTTGTCTTAATGATCAGTGAGGTGCTTGCTGGGTGGAGCATAGGAAGGCAGAATTTGTTTTGCCAAAAGGAGGCAAGATAAAACTCTATGAGATGAGCTGTCAGAGAAAGGGGATTAGAACAGCAATCAGATTAGCACAGAAGACAGAGGGAAATCACACTGAGAGGAGCTGTAAGCAAAAGGATTGCAATTGAGGCACATTTATTTTCAGGATATAAATTTAAACTAATTACTTCAGTCATTGTTTTGTTGTTCACAAATACTGCAATCTATCAACAAAAATTATCTTGTTATTCTGTATCTCAGAAAATATACAGGACAATAGATAATGAATGGTCCATCATCCTGGTGTCCATGGTAAAAATTTGGCCAGTACTGGGACAGAGATGAAAATAGCTCTTTGGTAGCTCATAGTACTCAACAGGATGGGAGTGGGCTAGGCTTTCATTTGAGATACAGGGTAATTTTGTGATATTGACCTTAGAAACCTCTATTTTTTTCCAACAACATTTGTTACATCTCCATAGTTAAGTTTTGGATTGTTCAGTAGATAAGTGCTCCTCATATGATAAAGCCCTGTCATAACATTATCACTTACATGGCTTATGAACCTAAATCCCATACAACTTCAGAGCCATGAAGCTGCTAGACAGAAGCATGGGAATGCACTTTTGATAACATTTAACCTGCCAACATGGAAGATGCCTGTTGTTTTACTGGTGGCTGGCCCAAATATTTAGTGGCAGTCCCCACAGTTTAACAAATTGGGATTTTGTAGGGATTACACTTTCTAAAAAACAAATTGGAGTATAAAATACAAGAAAATAAAATTACAGGTAAAATTTAAAAGTTCAAAGGAGAAGCAACTCCAGAATATTATGTGATAGACATTTATTACATTCCATATTTTGCTTACCATTTCTTTACTTCCTTTTGATTTAGCAGATTAATGAAGCCAAGAGGATTTTCTGGTAGCTACTCAGCACTTTTATCACATACTAAGGTTTGGACTTAAACACAGGGGTGTATATAACTTTTGAATTCATGAACCATGTTTTCTTAAATTACTGAAGCCCAGAAAAAAAAATGCGGTAACTTGTCAAAGGAAGAGTGAGATACAATACACAAAAATAAAATCATCCTATGCTCACAGACAGGGATGTAAGGAAATAAAAGGGAAGAAAAGGGGAAGGGGAGGGAAGGGAAAGAAAAGGTCATAAAACTGTGTGGTTATGTGAAGTAAGCTAGTATTTATTTACATCAAGATAGAAAAGAACAACAGAAAATGCCTCCATACTTCTTAAATTTCACAAATCCAGTACAGATATTCCATCATCTTTTATCTTAACCTCAAGGCTGTGCCTTACCATTAGAGTGTTTGAACCAGATAGGTGGTGTCTTACTTTTGGACTGGGAACCACTGAGATCAAGTATAACAAAGTAATAGCAGTGAAGAGAAAAAAAATAATTTTTAGTGCTCTACTAATGGTCTCTTTGTTTCTCGGAAACTCCAAACTAAAAGACATAAAAGACTGATACATTCTCCATGGGATGTTCCTATTCAAGACAAATATGCTTTGCTTTGATTCTGAATAAATACATGGATAGAAAAATAAATGAATAAATAATCAATCCAGTCGGGAAATGCCTACATTTTTGTATTTCTTGCTACAGTTTTACACTTGGTTTTGACAAGAAAACTGACAGTCAGATCTTGCTCTAAATTTCATTTATTTGCTCCACAGTATTTCACAAAAGCACAAATCAGGCTAAGAACATCGTGGCCCTATATAAAAACATGGAAAGAAATTATCTGTATTCCAAGCGAGTTAGAATCTCTTTTCATTAGGTAACTCATATACTCATTTTTATGACCAAAAGGAAAAAAAAAAACAACAAACCAAACCACAACTAAAAACAAACAACAAAACAAAACCACAAAAACCTCAAAACTAATAAAAGCAGAATGTAGAGGCTTGGATACAAATTATAAGAAGTCATAACAAAGGTCACACACTTATGTGCACTGTGTAGGAATGCATGTTGGGCTAATTAGTATTTATTTAGAAGCTGCTAGCTATTTATTTTCGCCCTTTTCCTTTTCCTGTTTGGTAGGTTGTTTTTTGTTTTGCTTTGTGTTGGTTTTGTTTGTTTGTTTGTTTGTTTAAGAGAGGGAAAGAAATCCTTGAATAACTAATAGGTTAATGACATTGGTACTTATGTGAGACATCGAAACTTAATTAACTCACATTCTGGTTGACTGAAAGTAGAAACATGGATTCATGCTGTTTACTTCTCCTGTTGTCTACATAAGTCTTGCAGGTTTTGTATTGTTTTGTTTAGTTTTCTCTGAGTGCAGACTTGCCACTGACATTTTAATAGAAACTGACATTTCCCAGAATTTCCCTAGTCTGAAGTTACAACATATCTCATCCATAACTGTTTTGACCACTTTAGAGGATATACCTTCATTTATTAATATATTCTGTAAATGTAATAAAGGAAGTTTGAGTTTGTTGCTAAATAATCTATTTTACAGTAAATCCTTAAAGTAGGTTGGCATTTAAGGATTTACCAATAAGTGACAGGAATTGATGATATTTCAAGCATGGGAGTTCATGGCAGTGTTTAATCAATCTTGTGAATAATTATCTATGCTGAATCCATAAAGGATATAATTGGTATTGTTCTTAATCTGAATATATTATTCCTAAATTCAAAGAAGTAAAGGATAGCTTTTTCTTTATATTTTTTTGTCTTAAAGACCTCAGTGTGTGATCATGGCAGTACAGACAGCCATGATAAATAGAGGCTTTTCTAGTATTCAGGTTATTGTTAGCATCAGACTCCTAGGACAAACTTACTCTGTTGAGAAAAGATGGAGCGCTGGACAAGAGTCTTACATATCTTCTAGCATGTATGTGAGACTTGTGTAATTTATCTAATCTTGTCTTTTTCTACTGCTGCTGCTGAATAAGAATGAAAAGAAACTGTTTTGAAAACCTTTGTTGATTCAAGTTTCTCATGGCTTATCAGAAAAAGCATGTATGCATGCTGATGCAGAGGTATGTACAGAACATGTTTCTCACTTTTAAAACACTATTGTTCTCTTAGGAAGTCATAGAAGGAACATGCATTTAGGACCCTGTTTAAAGAACCATGGTAGTTTCTTATGCTTACGGTAATATTTCAATTAACATGAATGATGAAAATTCAAAATACTTCAGTGAGATGTTGAGAGGTATATCAATATAATCATGGCTTTAGAAACTGGTATATGTGGTAATTACAATGAG
>VWZY01008249.1:0-71472 GCA_013399075.1 Chloroceryle aenea
TCTATTCTATGATTCTATGACCCAAACTCTTTTGGAGTCAATGGACACACTTCCATTGCTTCAACAGTCTTCAGTCAGTCTTGTGAAATCCAGCACACCTTATTATCTGTAAAGAATAAGTATCTATTTAAAAAGGAGGTAGAAGAATTCTGTGAGAATCAGAGATAATAAGGTTTGATTGCCCTTGAATCTGCTGTTTGTGAGTTCTGCCTGAAGAACATGACCCCATGACTGGTGTATTTGGTAGCTTCCTTGCCTGTGTCTTGGGTTTTGCTAAGATATGAAACTCCTGTTTCAGCCTTTGTCTTCATCCGAGAGCAAAAAGGCAGAAATGTACACAAATTTAGTTATTTTAGTGTTCTATCCCTTTGCCACATTTGAACAATACATTGAAAAGGGAGTAGAGAAAGACACAGATAAAGAAAATACTAACATGATCACATGAGCCTCTTTTTTCTTTTTCTTAAAGAAATTGAGCTAAAAAAAAAGTATTTCTCTTCCATTTCCACGACACATACAATGGACTGGATAAGGGCTGGCATAATAGAAGTTATCCAGATCAGCATAGATTTTTTCATTAGCGTGAAAATGTGAGGAAAGAAACATGCTGCTTGAAATCCCCCAAGGCAGGTTTGACTAATATTTTGTCCTTACTCAGTCATACCAGTGTTCAGATAAATTATATTTTAAACTAACAACTATTTCTAAAATATGTTCTGCTGTTGCTATTGCAATTGCCTTTATAGGTATACCAATCTTAATATCTCCCAGGATTTGATTTTCAGTGTTTTTTTTCCTAGATGAAGGTTCCTCCCTCATGGTTGCTGCAGTTCAAAGGTTTGAATTATACTGGGCTAATGTAGTTCAAAACCTTCCCAGGCATTATTTAACAATGACTGGTGTAAACAGGAAAAACACACACACCCCTTGCAAAAAGCTCCAAGGTTCAATTCAATTTACACTAAGATGCTAATGACTATCTCATAGCAATGAATATTCATTTGCAGGTAATGTGTTAGTGGTCCAGCAATGTGCAGTAATCACATAAAGGTAATATTAAGTTAAACAGTCATTAATTTCAACTTGTTTTCAATTCATAGTCTCCCTTCAGACCAAGTCAAATGAGCGGCTGTGGTGACTCTACAGAGTGGTCATGAAATGGTGTGTTTATCAAAAGGAGAAAAAGGAATTTGAGTAACTAGAGCTACTCTACCCCCATACCACTGGTTTTTTTTTTAAGAAGATTCAATTTAAGCACATCCTAGAAAATCTTCTTGGCCTAAAATTACATGAATGTAAAGCGTATTAAAAGGCATGATCTCAGAGAAGTAACTGATCCAAATCATTGGGAATTTCCAAGGAATAATAAAAAAAGAGCAAATATAAACCAGCAAAAAGACATTGGTATTCTAAAGGTGAATTTCTGCAAGTCATTACACTGACATGATTTATGCATTACCTAAGGTTATAATTTTTTTGTGATATTTTTATGTTACTTCATCTCCCCCATCCCTAAAACGTGAATGACCCAGAAGGATCTCAAAGGATCGTCCAAGGTTTCCTAAGGAAAAAAGACTCCTTAGATAAAATTTGATGTGGATCTGAAGAATTATGCTTGGTAAGTCTTGTCTAAACAGCAGTGAATGCAAAATTTATGTGATTCCAAGTCTTCTTCCTAGCAGCTCACCCCTGGAGCAAAAAGGGATAAATCCCTTTGCCTCCTCTGAAGAGGAGAAGCATTCAGCCAGCATTCTCATCTCAAAGGATATTATGTCTTCTTTTTTTTTTTATTCTTATTATTTTTTTTCCTAGACATTTAACATATGTTATCTTACACAAAGTTGCTTGGGAACCACTCAGTTTGGAGCTGAGCCTCTGAAGCAGGCAGATTGCCGCTTTTTGTGACAGCAGAGCAGCTGCATTCTCCTAGTGGCTTCAAGGAATAGCTGAGAATGTTTTCGATATCCTGGAAAAACTTCTCAGGCAGAAACCCTCTTCCATCTTCACTTGCCTCTTTCCTTAAATTATTCTACACCTATATCCACTACAAGCAAGAAACACTCTCAAGTCCTCTGCTTCTATCTATCTAGTGTATACAGACAAGCTTCTACATCTTCTTTAGGTTCTTCTCTCTTACATATGTGGAGATCACTTCATAGCAATTCTGTGTGCAGCTGTCATAGCTGTCATGAGTGTGGGTTACTTGTGGAACTTACCACAATACTACTTAATCATTGATTGATATGACATAATTATTGATTGATATGACAATATAATTAAATGCATTTTTATTGAGGTAAAGGTAGCTTCTACTGGCACTGCCTTGTGTGGTGCAAGCATCTATGGAGCAGCTGGATCCAGCCACTGGATAAAATTATATGTAGGAAAATAATGCCTCATTATTCTTTTCCAGTAGTAAAAAATATGAATACTTAAAATTCAAAAAAACCCAAACTCGATAATGGTGTGTTTCTAGAAGGTAGTGATGGTGAACCATAATTCATATGCCCTAATGACAAGGATGCCTTTAAGGTTTACACTGAGTATTTCAAAGAGGCAGCAGTTTACACCATGATTAAAATAGTCTGTTTGCCTGGAACATCCATTTAAACAGTTCAATATCCATTTCTGTCTCTGAAAGTGATTTCTAGCATGAGTCTTTTGTAATTTCTATTAATATTGCAGAATGGAGAAGACTGATTCACTCAGCAGATCAGTTAATTTTTTTTCAAGTATGGATGCCTATTAGGAATGTGCCCATGTAATGTAATAAAACTCGCTCATTCCATTTGCAATCAGGTCTCAGTGCATATATTTTCCCCAGCATCTCCCCTTTAATAATAATTGTCAGAAGAAATGGAGGGCATAAATGAATACTGGATGATTCAGTGGCCTCCTGATAGTTCTGTCCATTCTGATACAGGAAAGCCTGAAAGCTCAAGAACAATAGTTGCTGCTAAGTGATGAGTGAATTCATTGGTATTGTAAGCTCAGTTTTGCTTTCTAATATGTAAAAAAAGTAGAAGTATAAAAAAAACCCCAAACAACTGAAAAAGTCTCATTTACAGCCTTGTAGATTTGCTCTTGTCAACCCTGGCCACGTATCTCTTGCTTACTGCACTCAACTCCATCTGTGCGCTCCACTTGTTTAGATACTTTTTTTTTTTTTTAATGATAAATAATACATAAAATAATTTAACATAACCCCTCCAAAACGTGATGCTTTTCTATTATCATGTCCCCCCTCCTTTGAAAATATTTTTTCCTATGCTCTTCTCTGGTATCTACAGCAAAGACCATTGTAAAGTCAGTGTTTTTCTCTGGTCAACTCCATGGAGTTAAAAAAGAAAACAGAGGGTCATAAATGCTTCTGCGTGACCGGCATTCACAAACATTGAGCTTTTGCCACTGTATCATTTTACCTGTTTAGGTTTATTTTAATAAACACCTTATCTCTACTGAAAGATTCATTCCAACATGCTTACAGCCACAGAAGTAAATTTTCCAGTTTATTACTCCCATTTCTTGTTTCTTTAACACTGGCACCACACTTAGACTTTCCTCTGGTCTTCTGGTGACACCTCTGATTTTAATGACTTTTTGTTCTATGCCAGAGAACAGGCTGCCTCCCAGTTTTACACCCCATAGTGAATCCCATCAGGTCCTGCAGATGCTGATCTGATGTTTGCTTGTTCCACTAATAAGCATTGTAGTTTGGATGTGATCCTGGCCTTCTATTCCCAGAGCAGTAGTTACCTTCTGCTCTGTCTGATCTGTTATGCTAATGTAGATTGTGACTAGCACAAACCAAAAGAGTAGTGATTTCCCCTTCAGGGGACATAATAGATTCATCAAGCCACTGTTCTGTGCTCAGTAGTCTCTGATACAGATACATCTGTTCAATAAATCATATATCCAGAACTATCAGTAGGACAGAGGCATTTTTTTTCTGAAAGCATAGGGTTTAATTGCCTTAACATGTGTAATTCCAGCTTTTATTACCACCAATGAAAAATGTGTCACCTTAAAAACTGAACCTCAGTGCTTGACTGTGACTATCAACAAGAGCAGACTCTTTGCCTTGCTTGTGTTTTACTGCAATTTATTTTGAATACAGGAAAAAATGCAAAAGCATCATCAGATTAACAAAAGAGATAGTTTGAAAGCACACCCCTCCTCAGCTGAGATGTGATAATAAGTCATGAGTGTGCAGCTGACCCACTGCAATATGCAGCAGAGAGAGATTAATTTAAACCAGAGAAAGTGGAAAGGCTGATGTGCTACTGTTACAGGCAGTGTGAGAGCCCCAGGAGGTTTTTACATCATCATTCTACATCACATGGCCTTTCCAGGTCAATAGAAAGCCCTGTTGGATATTCTGTCCATAAATGAATTAGCTCATAATGACATCTGCAGAGCCATGATGGCATCCAGAAACCTTCAGATCCTTTTCTAATATATTAAACAAGTTTTATTTTCAAGCTGGAAAGAGCAGAGATTCTCTCCCAGTGTCCTTTGAACACTGTTGTCTTCAATGTAATCTTTGGCTGCCGTTGCCCCCAAGGCAAAGATGAAATGACTGGTGTGAAAAACACCTCACTTAGGAAAAATTTCCAGTCATAGGAAATTCATGGTGTATGGAACCCACTGTGAATTAACTATTCCCCAAAGTGGTGAAAATACAGTCCATGAAATGTGGGTAGTGAGACCTGGGAGCAGCTTCCCTTGTGCAAGACAGCATTTCCTTTCCCTCATGAACTTGGTAGGAATGAAAGGCATGAAATTGTCCTTCCCAGAGACTGTGTGTTGCAGTGTGTTGCTTCTGTGGAAGGCAGTGGTGCTCCTGAGTTCCTGCAGATGCTAGAGTGAAACTCTTCTGCCTTACGGTATTTCACTGTTCAGAGCAAAAGTGCTGGTTTGCAACCCTTTTGTGCTTACATCATCTTGGGCTTCACAAGTTTGTGCCATATGTACCAGCACAGCCTTTTATCATTCACTTCTCTTTAGCACTTCTTCTCTGGGCTAAATAATTTCATTTGTTTAATCTTTCAGTTTGTGGCTTCAAGAAGGCAGAAAAATTCTTGTCTCTCCTTATGATCTATCAGCCTCAAATAAAAAATGCATAGTAAAATAAGATGATAGACATCTACTGTTCACAGATCATCCATCTTTGTGGGCTGGATTTTAAACAGAATTTCAGGTCTATGCAAGAAATCAGGAGAAATAAATAATATGCATTCTGTTTCTGCATGATCAGTCTAGTCTTCTGTTGGATCATGGGGAAACAGACTACACTATTCACCTGATTTCACACACCCTGAGTGTATGTTTCATTCTGTCCTTTGTATTTACTGGTCAGCATAGTTTACATTGTGGTACAGTGCAGTGTCAGCTATTCCTGCTCAAATGAGGAAAAAAAAGCATACATTGTTTGTATTGTCAACATGGCTGCTCTCTAGGTTATCAAAATCTGTGTCAGTTTGAAACTATCATGGTAATACATAGGAGTAAGTATAAGGTATATAAGGTATCTGCTTCTATAGTTTTCCACGTTTAATGATATCTTTTTTCTCCTCCTACAAGTTTTTAATCATATTTCTAAGGAAAGATCTTGTTGAGAACCCAGATCTCTGAGATTTTCTGCAAAGAATTGACCTGATTTCAGAATGGCCTATTGAGATGCTGCCTTACAATGATCAAAGAACTTGTGCTTACACATTCTTCAGCTAAATTCTTTAAGTCCTCATAATTGCAGTAGGAAACTGCTACCAAGGTTCAGACACTAATCTGGAGGTCTGAAGTTGTCTTTACTATAATTTTGTCACCATTACCTTTTATCTTAATTTGGTTTAGTATATAGACATATACTTTATATCTTTATATTATATTTATATTTTAATAGTATATAAATATAATAGTATTGATTTAAGATAAAATGTCTTCTAAATTGGTGGTAAGAATAATTGCTGGTCAAAAAGAGATCACTGTAATCCATGTTTTGTTTTTCTTTTCTTCTGAACTGCTCATGTTCCCCATCATGACCTCAAGCAACTGC
Organism: Chloroceryle aenea; assembly: GCA_013399075.1. Taxonomy (NCBI): domain Eukaryota; kingdom Metazoa; phylum Chordata; class Aves; order Coraciiformes; family Cerylidae; genus Chloroceryle; species Chloroceryle aenea. The sequence continues at coordinate 6,056 of VWZY01008249.1, forward strand.
TTTCACATACTTCTAGAAAGGGATTGCAGCACAGAAGTGGTGGGCTGAGAGCTGAAGGAGGTGGAATCTTCCTTACAGCTTCAAAGGGACTCAGCAGTAATATTTCTAAATACAAAATTCAAGGTGATCACCTGTTGTTTTCATTAAAAAAAACATTCATCGTGAGGGAGGGTTGGTTATACCCTCATTCTGAACCTGGTCTGCAGCTGTAGTTGTGACACAACCTAGCTTAATTTAGTTCTATTGCTTCTAACAATTTATATGGTGGGGATAGATCTGCTCATTCATTGCAGGCTTTGCTAATTAGGTTGCAAGACATCTTAGGCCAGGTTCACACTGGAGTGGATCTATAACTTCTGTACTAGATCTGAATTGTATGTCATTGGTTAAGAAAGGGAAACAAGGCATGATGGAGCTAATTTATTGTTGCTGAGAATGAAAAAGGCAGGTATTGTATGAATGGCTTGTGTAAAATCAAAGAACAAAAGAGAGGTTATAAAAATATGAGAATGAGCATAGCCCATGTATGTAAATTTAAGAGATCCTCCTTTTACTGTCTCAAATATTTGAACAAGAAAGCATCCAGTGAAATGAAAATGAGGAACAATCAAAGCTGGAAAAATACAAAATTATCCACAATTATAATTATCATTATCTGCAAAATGTACAATTAGCCTGAAGGACTCATTGCCACAGGAAATCACACATCTCCACTATAGAAGAAGGGGTGTACTAGGTTTGCAATAATATACAGAGTTATTCTAATTAATGCTAACAGTACAGCTAACATAATTAATGTCCCAGGCTACACGACTAAAACCAAGCACTAATACAAAGGAAATATGTTACCTTTATGAAGGGCACTTTATTCTACCACTGCCTTAAAAAAGTGGTTTTGTTCCAGTATATCTGCTGATGATATATGAAACAAGGTAGTAGGAGAACCTTACACCTGATTAATATGGTGGAATCACATTCATATAAGAATATGTCTGAAAACTAAGAAAAAATCTACCCAAGATAATTTAGAACTTGCTGCTCCCTTCTCCACTTTCAGTTAAATATCAAGAACAAAAAGCTCTGTCTTCAAAGTTACAGAACCTTGTTTGTGTTCTGAACATTTACTTTGATCCTTCTGGTCTTTTCCTGTCTTTTTTGTATTTATTTCTAAAGCTAACAAACACATATTTACAAAACCACCTTTCCTCTTCTTGATACTGCCATTGAAGGAGTTACTGAAGGGGTAATTTAAATTAGCATTTATAAGTTATTTAATGAATAAAATGGCAGACTTACTTGTCTACTTTTCAAAGAAGTTATTGAAATACAGTTTGAATATAGATCTGGAATAGTACAGCTTTCTTTTCTACCAGTGTAGTTCTTGTTAAAGTATACTAGGCTCCTCTCTGCTATCTTTGTATTTAAAAGATGTACATAATACATGTCATGAGTACTACATTTGAGCATGCAATCAGTACTCAGGCAAAGTAGGTAGCTGCTGATAAAAGAGATTTTTTTTCATGTAACACAGAGTACTTTAGGTTGGAAGGAAACCTCTGGAGGTCATTTGGTCCAACCTCCCATCCAAATCAAGTCTAATTAGATGATTTTGCCAGCAACCATGTCACATTGAGCTGGAATAACTCCAAAAATTGAGATTTCATGACATCCTTGTGCAGTCTCTTCTAGTATTTGACCAACCTTATGGAAAATATTTTTCCTAATATCAAACTGGAATTCCTCATGTTTCACTTAGCCTTCTCTTCAGGATGACCTAGCACAGCTCTCTTAGCCTCTCCTTGCATGTCCTGTGTTCCAACTTCCTGTCCAGCTTGATGGTCGGGGAGAGAGGCTGCTTGCACCATATATCAATGTCTTTCATGTATTGGGAAGACCAAAACTGAGCTCACTGCTCCAGATGCCCAGATGATGAACAAAAGATCACTAACCTGAATTTGTTAGGTACTACTTTACTAGTGCAGCCCAGGTGGCTGTTCACTTTCCTTGCTGTAAGGTGTATTGCTGGTTCACGATCACCTTGGTATCTACCAGGATTTCTATGTGGATGAGCTTTGTGGAGCTCCATCCTAGAAATTTGGGCCCCAGCCTGTACTGCTGCATGAGTATAAATCCATCCTAGATGCAAGACCATGCACATTGCTATTTATGAACATCCTGAGGTTTCTGTTAACCCATTTCTCCTGTCCTTCTGAGTCACGGCCCTGTCCTCTAGTATACTGACTGTTTGGTGTCACATCCAGATCTGCTGACAGTGTATTCTGTCCCTTCATTCAGGTCATTAACGAAGGCATTTTTAGATCCCAGTACACCTGAAGGACCCTGCTAGTTGCTCACTGGCAAGTGGATTTCTCACCTCTGATCACGTCTCTTTAAACCTGGCAGTATAGCAAATTTTCCACCTACCTTACTGTCCACTTGCTAGTTTGGTGATGAGAATGGGGAACTGTTTCAAAGGCCCTGATAAAATCAGGGCATAGAAAATTTACTGCTTTCCCCTTGTCCACAGCACCAGTAACCTCATCATAGAAAGGAATGAGGACAGCTTCAGGCGTGACTTGGTGTTGGTAAACCTGCACTGACTGTTCCAAATCACCCTCCTGTCTTTCATAAGCTTAGAAATAACTTGAAGTAGATTTGTTCCATCACCTTGCTAGGAACTGAGGTGAGGCTGATCACCCTGCTGATCTTGAAGATGTGTGGCATTTACCTTCATGCAGCGCTCAGAAACATCCCATGATTGCCATGACCTTTAAAAGATGATGCAGAATGGCCCTGAAATTACATGTGCCAGATCCTTCAGCACCCTTGGATACATCCTGTCTGGTTACGTGGACTTCTGTACGTCTAACTGGCTTTTAATTTTCCCTGTTCACTCACTAGTTCATCTAAGATTTTTATTATAATTATTTATGATTATTATTATTACTATTATTTTATGGTGTTACACAATATTCTGATGATGATATATTATGCACTAGATCTGAGAGAATATTTTTTATCTCTGTTTTAAGCCAGGACCTGAATTTACGAAGGACTCCAAGACATCATTCAAAACTTATGTGATCAAAACAGTAAGCAAACCAACAGTATTTACCAGCCTGGATATAATACCTGCTATTGTCTTCCATCTTTAGTTCTCTTGATTGATTTACTGATTAGTATATTCTCATTAGTACCTACTTTTGCTGAAAGCAAGTAAGGTTATGAAGCCATAGGTAAAATGCTTGAGGCTTTCACTTTGTAGAGTAACATCCTTAATCACCTCTATCATTTGTGGCATTAAGCAAACAGAGTTGCGCAAGAATAGTGTTTGAATTTCAAAGACCTCATGTAAGACTTGTATTATTAGTGCTCAGAAATGACAATTTATTTGGAGTGTACCTTTGTTACATATTCACTGGAGCTTATAGAATAGGCCACTTAGCATTAAGTGAAGCATGAAGACAACTGGAATTAGTAAACTATAATGATTGTGAGGCAACTACACTTGTAGTTTGACCTTTCTGTGGGTAACTAGCAATGACTGGGAAAAATAAAGTGGACATTAAAAAAGAACAATTAAGAGGTAGCAAAAAAGACTCAGAATTAAGCCAGTTGAAGGAAAGGTGCAACCACAAAAAGCAATTACATCCTTGTTGCCTTTCCTTTGTCATCTTGCTTTTCTGTTAGATCTTCAGTCCATTTTAAGAAAAGTAACTGAAGCTTGAAGCAACGTGGGTTGTTGATGTTCAAGACAATGGCTCTGCTCTGGTTTTACATGAGTGGAGAATCTAGCTACTTTACATCTAGGGTCTGGTGTACCTAAATTGTTAACCGAAAATCTGGGTTTATTCAGTAGAACAGAATAAAGCTTGGAGAATGTCTGGAAACAGACAGCTTTAAAAATTCTAACATGGCAAGACACAAGAAAGTCTGTGGTAGGATAAAGAATCAGATGATGGATTTCCAGGGATTGATGTAGCTAGAATAAAATTCAGTCAGAGCAGTAAAAACAAGACAATATTGCTCTTTCTCACAGTTCTTTCACCAAGAATTATTACTGTGTCTCACAGCCTTATGCAGACAGGCAACTTCAGACTCCATGTTTCTTTGCATGCATTGAAAAATGCAGTCAGGTGACACACAGTGCAACAGACAGGTCTAGTGACATTGTCACCTGTAAAGGCCTTTATATAAAAGCTGGACAACAATTCAGGTGATCAGGTGTCTGGAACAGCTTAGGAATTGCCCCCATCCTGAGGCAGTGAGATGGACTGAGGGTGTTTACATGATTTCTTTGTTGTCTCCATCATTTTTTATCTTCTTTTAAGTTAGTGTCAGTGGGATGCTGCACAGATATTCACCAATTATCTTTAGACAGTTCTTGATGAAATTGATAAACAGTTCCATGAAAAAAAAGTGTTTGGATTTGAGGATTTCTTATGGATGTATTATTCTCTATGGACCAGTGTGACTCTTGAGTGGCAGTATGGTTTATTATAATTCATCAGCTGTAGTGCTTCAGCTTTTCTTCTTAATGGTATTAATAATAGGATTAATAACAATATTGACATAGATAGGTAGAATTTATTTGTGATAAAATTATCTTTATGTATTTTATTCAAACAATGCATGCCATTTGAGGGTATTTGGATTACTTTGCAAAATTGAAAAGGTAAATTTTATAGACTGATTCCATTCAGAACACATTATTTGCTGAATTAATGACAAATCAGCTTTACTGGCAGATGGAGAACTTCAGAATGAGTAGAAATACTCACAGAAACATGATTAAAAGCTCAAGAAGCTTGTCTTAACAGGATGATTTTTTAATTCTTTGTTGGCTTGGAACAGACAAAGTTCCTAAATACTGTATGGTTGTTTAAATTGGTTTTAAGTATAGTCAATAGCTGTTTGTCTGAAAGCAGGAATAGAAAAAAGAAAGGATGAAATAAAGCAGGTGATCTTCTCTGTCATCTGACTGAAGCGTGTGGAAAAGGAAAAGGTATCTTTTCTTCTAGACAAAACCAAACAGAAGCAGAATTTAAATGAAAACCTTTATGGGTAAAGTTGGTTTATGTCCCTGAACACCTCAAGAGTAATAATAAAAAAAGACAAATGTAGAGCTGGAAAATATATTGAAAATATTTGAGTCACACCTTCAGGCTTGAACTTGGCCCACAAAACATTTATCAGCCGTGACTGATAATTTTACACATATGGAAGTATCATCTAGGCACAGTTGTATAATTAAATAATCTATTAATTCAATATCTGATTTTCTCTAAGTATTTACAAATAGTTATCAGAATTATTTATCCTACTGAATGAGAGGGGAAGTATAAATAGTTTGATTCATTTATAGAAGATTTTATTTGTCATGTTAATTTATAGAAGTGCTTTGTCCATGGAAACTCAGAGAAAATCAAGACAAAATAATACACTGCTAAATTTTATATATGAAAATCACTAGCTCATGGTGATTTTACTTCTATGACAATAATTTTAATCGTGTAGGGCTAACTTCTGTAAGAGGAATGTTACTAGACTCCTGAACGGAGCAAGTTGTTCTGATTTCTTACATGTAGATCTGATTTCTTAAATGGAGATTTTGTTTAAAAAATTTTTTATAAAACCCCCTAAATCTTATGTTTGAAAATATATTTTTTTTTTCTTTTTATGTTTAGGTTTGTCTTTTTAGTTTGTAGAACTACTTAAAATGCAGTATAAATTACAAAATACTGTAAACACAACGTCATTAGATTCTTATCAGAAAAAGTCAAAATGCAATGCCTTGACCTGGCTGAGGTGCTCCATTTAAATTTTCTTCAAAAACAAGGGAACACTGTTTTCTAGTAAAGAAACACTCTATGAGAAAATGTGTTTCTTCTAAGTCTTTTGGTGCTGGTAGTCATTTGCAGTGCTTCATTGGAACATGGGCATCATGGATGATCATGGGTGCGCAGTGGAGAAGCTAAGTCACAAGTCACATCTAGATGTCTGAAACTTGAGGCTAAATTTTAACTTAGAAATTGGTGCAGAAGGGTGAATCAGCAATGTACTGCATCCCAGACTGATTACTGTTTTGAACCAATTTTGATGATATGTGATTTTATTTTGTGATACTGTGAACTGAAATAACACAGCCTGAAGATCATAGTTATGTCCAGTATGTGTAACAGGATGGGCCCAATATCTGATTAGCTAGGATAACAGTGAGAATATTCCACCACTACAGCAGTATTGCTTATCTGTTGGCATGCTTTAGGAAAGTGGAACAGAGATCACTTGTGTATGTTTTAATTTTCTTTGAAGTGATTTGGAGTCCTCGGTTACAAGATACAAACAGAATGCATTTACAGTACAATTTAAATTATTTTTAAACAACAAAATAAAGACACAGCAATATATATAAACTTAAGAATCTATTTGGTATGTTAAAGCAAAAGTCTGCTTTTAATTGACAAAGAAAGGTGATACTAATAGCCTGGTAGATTTGGGACTTTTTTAAAATTCTTACACACATACTCAAATAGCATCCTGAGAACAATTCATATGTCATACCATGGATCCATGGAATGGACAAAACAGAATCAAAAGAACAATAACACTTCCTGGCATAGCTATATATTGCCTAACACAAGACAAGGATTTCAGGCATGGGTGCACAATACAAAATACACATTCCAATTCAGAGGTTTGTCTGATACAGTCCAGTTTAGACCAGAACATCATCACCAAAGAAAAGTAACTTCCCCTTTTCATACCTCTTGCTCCTCTTTCCTGTTCAGTATACAGCCCATCCTTTTATATCTTTACAATACTCCTGTGAACCATGATACTGATCATAAATACTCAAGCCCTGATTCAGCAAAGCGCTTAAGTATATAAAAACATGATTTGTCTTTTTGAGTTTAGTATGATGCTTGAAACATTCACCTTGTTTTTCCAAGTTCAGAGTCTTTCTCATGTGAGGGAAGCAGAGCTCCTTAGTAAATTGTTAACAACTCTAATGGGATAAGAAGCACATTTCTATAAACTGTGGATTACTATAACATAGGCCTTTAAAAATAAATACAAGTCAAAGTGCTGAAAATTCCAGAGTTCTTCTCTCGAGGGTTTGATCCTGCAGTGATGATTCTGTTTTAACTAGAACTGGTGGTGAAGATGTTTAACTGGGTGTTGTCCTAGCTGAGGGCACCCGATTTAAGTGTCTTGGAGACCTAACATAAATTAGTGGTCTCACCTTTGTAGCTGATGGATAGAGAAGTACTAGGCACATCTACAGGAATGGGGATAAGCCAACATGAGGCCAGGACATCAGGGGTCAGCATCAGGCCCAATGAGGGGAACCAGGGTCATCCCTGTGCAAACACAGCCTCATGGTTGCCAGCCATGTCCATGGGGATGAGGAAGGACCTAGGAAAGGCTGGGATATCAGCCTATTCTAGCAGTACTTTATACCAATACTAATCTTGCAATTTATACTAATTCTCAGTTTCTTTTACACTAAATTCAGTTAAAGGTTCTAGTCACCCCAACAAAAACTAAGCAATCTTATTTTATTTTTTTTCTAGTAGCAGTTGCACTCAAATTTGTGGCAAACTGCAGTGAGGACAGTTAATGTTAAGCCGTTGAGGCACTGTGAGGCTTCACAGCTTGACCTTGGAACCGCCCCATCACCACCAAACTTGCCTGATGCTGGGGGAATCCCCTCTCCATCCTGATCTCTGTTTGGGGGTGGTGGTATAGGCCCTGTCAGCAAGGGTTTGCCCTGCCAGCCCTCATGGGAAGCTCCCATTGCTCTTGCCCCCAGGGAGGTAGGTGCCAGCCTACATGCTGCCCTGGTGCATATCCTTCCACTTAATGTGAACTACCTTCATCAGCCTGGGTTCAAATGGAAGTTTCCCACCTCCATGCCTAGGCTCTTGCACCTTTATGAGTGTCCTACTGCAATTCAGTAGAAGATAACTAGGAAGTTTGCTACAGTGGCACCCCTGACAATTCCTGTAATCAGATTTTGCATGTGAATGTAAGAAATTGTTGTGGGAGACACACTTTGTGTCTGCTTTGAACTGTAAGTTTTGTCTTTTATAAAGTGAGTGAGTTTTTTGAGTGAACTTGCTTCTCTTTGGCTTGTTTCTCTCCTTGACTGCACTGACAAAACAGCTAACTATTGAAATATTCTTGGCTATGAACTATGCTCTTAGAAAACACATTTGATGTTCATATATGGTCTTTTGGCTGCCTAAACTGTTGCCCATCTGCTAGGATGGCATGATGCCGGCACACACAGTGGCACGCCAGGTTTTTTGGGCAAGGAGCGCCAACCACTAAGGGTTTCACACAGGCAAGCTGCCGAATGCTTCAAGCACCATCTCTTTTGGAAGATTCCTTTCTTTTGTTATAGGATTGCTGCCCTGTTGCCACGGGGCTCTTTAAATCACTGGTAGCTTTGTGTCCAAATACAATACTTGACAATTGAGGAGGAACATATGATGCTGGAGAGCACTTGAGACTAGCAAGTATCTTTTGAAATGTTGTCTGTCTTAGATTCATATGAAACATTAACTATTCAAAATAAAATCTATAGATATGTTAAACAGGAGCACTGAGTGGTTCTGGTTTTATGTACCATCTTTTAAAGTGATGAAAACAGAAATCCTAGCCCTATGTGACACAGAAGCACTTGCCAGCATGGTATACATGGTGTGATCAATTAATCACAAAGCTTCAGTGTTTCCACAACAGTTGATAACCAATTAAGTAATTCTGAGTAAAAAGTTGTCTCCATAAAAGTGGAGGGCATATGGGGACAGAAATGAGAGATCAAATCATAAAGAAAAATGAAATATAGCACCATATTTGAATTTGAAAAGAACTGCAGAAAAATAGCATGACTTTCCAGGAACTGCAGCTTGAGACAAAACAAGAGGCTTTCTTCACTGATGATTGATTAATGATGTTTGAGGATGTGGTGCTAAGGATGTAAAGAGAAGAAAAAATAGAATAATGCAGTGCAGATTTAATAAATTTATCATTTCAAAAGCAAGAAAGCTTACTGTAAGTAGGAAGAAGGTTCTTTTTACATATATTATCCATAATTTCTAACTGTAGAAGAACTGAGTTTCCCCTCTGCTTCAGGAATATTTTGCAGTCTGAAAGCGTACCTTGTTCTGCATTAGATGAGAGTCCCAAGTTCTAGACTAACTGCTGTTTGGGAATGGTAGAGCTGTCTTTCTCATTCTCATCAGAATTTTCATCCATAATAGTATTAGTGCATTTATTCTTGAAGAAAAGTTCATGTTTTTTGAACAAAATACTCTTGTTCAAAATGCCTCCGGACAGACAAAAATGTAATTGATAAATTCTACAACGAAAGTTAAATTCAGAGGAGTCACACAGTTAGAATCAGAGGAGTGACTAAGTTTTAGCAATGCAAAGGCTACCTAAGGGTAATAATAATGTCAATACAGCCACTTCAACTGTCTTTAAAATGCATTAGGAATTCACCAACTAGGGCTGGGGCCATGCCCCTTCCCAGCCTTCTCTGTGGTCCTAGAATGTCCTAAAGGAAACATATCTGTTTATTTTCTTTTCCTTTGACTTGTTTCTCCCTTTTTCCCTTTTCAAACCTATAATGTAGTTTTCTTCCTCACCAAATCATTCACCAGGTTTAGGGGATTCTGATAAACTGGAATTTTTTTGCTGAACTTGGTCTCTCAAACCAAATTATTTCCTTCTCAAATACTTCCTCAAAGCGCAGTGGCTTAGTGTTTTGCTCACTCTGCTGGGGTGTGGAAAACGTGTCTTCATGTCCTTTGCTTTGCTTACCTAGGCAATTCACAGTACCTTTAGAAAGAAATATCAAGGGATAAATGCTACTGAATCACTTGACAAAAACAGAACTGGTAAGAGGCATTTGGTTTCAAATTTTTCCTTTAAGTGGACATTCACTAGACTTAGAGAAATTTAGAGACCTCTAGGATGACATGGGACTTTTGATCTAAATTTTGTATTTTAGTATATATGACTCAAAATATCTAACTCTCAGCAACTACACTGAGTGATGGGTACCACATTACCCTTGTGGTTTTGGCACGTAAAGTGGTACCAGTCTCCTTCCTTTCTCTAAATTTTCTTGGTTACAGGATGTAACAGTATCTAACTCCTACTGGCCACAACAAAGACAGTTAGGATGCAGCTATAGAGGGAACAATGATGCCTATTATAGCTGAGATTCTGTAGCAGTTTCTATTCAACAATTTTCTGAACCTGGAACTGTCAGGGCTTTGTCCAAGAGTGGCCTTAATGCTGAAAATATACTCCATAGTAGTTCAGCAATTTTACAATATGAGGAGAAAAACTACTTTGTTATTATAAAAATTAGTCCTCATAACTTTTTTGAATAGTTATGCAGCCAAACTATCCCATAATATAAGTTGGAGGTTGGCTTAGAAACCACCCTCTCAACAGGAGGTCATTTGGATTAATTTTTCTGGACTTGTAACCTATGTAGCAATTTACACTCTGTAAAAAGCCCTACAGGTATTCAAACAGTTTTGACCCTCAAATTGAAGCAAGAGTTAATCATGTTCACTCATTACTTTTGTAAGTTCTTCCATTATATTTATTTAATTGACATAACCACAAAATGAGAAGCTACTTCTATGCATCATGATGAAGCATCAAACAACTTTTTTCCAAATATAATTATTTTATTCAAGGGAACTGAGAACTGAATGACTAAACATGGTGAAAGGGAAATGAGAAATTAAGTTGTTAATGGTCTGGTAATATGGTGTAAAAGAATAATTTTCATTACTGATTGTTGATTTAATTGGTCACGATCATCCCTTTAATGCAGTCAGTTGCACTCTCAGACTCCAAGACATATAAAAGACGGTGTTGCTTTTGTATTAAGATGAAACATGTTAGCTTTCTGATGATAGTTTTGGTATAAATTTACATAATTCCATCAAAGGTGATGGAACTACATTGATTTAAACTGGGAAACTGGATCTATGTGAACAGCTATGTGTTCAGCATATGCTCACACCTATTCCAGCACATCTCTCTTTTCCCAAAAACTTGCATGTGGCACCCTACATGACTACATTTATGGTGTCATTTGTAGCAAAAGGCCTGTACATTAGACTAGGCTCTTTAAGACACTCAAAGGTATTTCTGAAATGTGGAAAGATTTCTGAGTGGACAGAATAAGAACAAAGCATTCACTGTAGATGGTCATAGATGCCTACAGCACAACTCTCCATTATATTTGCAAAATTGTGGCAAATGGGAGAGGTGCCGGAGGAGTGGAGGAAAGCCATTTTCACTCCAGTCTTCAAAAAGGGCAGGAAGGAGATTCCAGAAAACTATAGTCCAGTCAGCCTCACCTCCATCCCNGATGTACACTTGTAAAGACTGGGATGTGATCTGCTGGAAAGCAGTCCTGTGGAGAAGGATTTAGGAGTCTTGGTAGACAAGAAGTTCTTCATGGAACAGCAATGTGCCCTTGTGGCCAGGAAGGCCAATGGTATCCTGGGGTGCATTAAGAAGAGCATGTCCAGCAGATCGAGGGAGGTTCTGCTCCCCCTCTACTCTGCGCTGGTGAGTTCTCACCTGGAGTATTGCATTCAGTTCTGGGCTCCCCAGTTCAAGAGAGACAGGGATCTGCTTGAGAGAGTCCAACAGAGGGCTACAAGGATGATTAAGGGACTGGAACACATGCCTTAAGAGGAAAGGCTGAGACATCTAGGTCTCTTTGGTGAAGAGAAGAAGAGAAGAGGAGAGGAGGTTGAGAGGGGATTTGATAAATGTTTATAAATATATGAGGACTGAGTGTCAAGAGGAAAGGGACAGCCTCTTCTCAAACATGCCCTGTGATAGGACAAGGAGGAATGGATGTAAGCTGTATCACAACAGGTTTCACCTTAACATGAGGAGGAATTTCTTTACTGTCAGGGTCAGAGAGCACTGGAACAGGATCCCTAGAGAGGGGAGAGAGTCTCCTTCTCTGGGGATTTTCAAAACTGGCCTGGATGTGTTCCTGTGTGACCTGTGACAGATTGTATGATCCTGCTCTGGCAGGAGGAGTTGGACACGAAGATGTTTAATGTCCCTTCCAACCCCTGACATCCTATGATCCCGTGATCCTGTGAACTCCTGGAGCAAAATAAAGAGGAAGTGTTGGGAAAATTAAAGATGATTCCAAGAAGCTTCCAAAACTTCACATGCAGAGATAGTCTGAAAACTTTAGCACTAGACCACCTGAGTATAAAAATTCCTACAGTTATGGAAACAGACTACTCTAAAAGCTGATATTTATTGCCTCAGGCCAACAACGTATCTGCTAGATGTTGTCCAGCCCCTCTGTCCGGATATTGCTGTGAGGTCTTTGCAATGTAATTCTTAGATCTGATTGACAGTCATTTGCAGAAGAAAATCTGAAGTAATGACCAGATTCTGTGCAGGCCACTGGTTCTACAATTACCTTTTTGAATTAAGCTTCCCCTGCCTCTCACTCATTTTAAAGACAGATAGGAGAGGCCTTATTTGTTCAAAAAGCCATTCCATCTGATGGAGAAAGAATGATCTGGACCATCACCCAAGGTGCCTTTGTGTATTTAGGTTTATATTTATTAATTTTTCAATTTAGTTTTCCTTTTCAGGATGAATGTATCCACTGTACTGTGCTGAGGAATCCTGGCAATACATTCCAAGACACAAGGTTGTTTTGAGTGGTAAAATTCCATTTAAACGCAATAAACCCAAAATTTGGCACTCCTTCTTTGACTTGTAAAGGAATGAAAAAGCTTTTGAATTCATTTGGAAAAGTTTTCGCTGACTGTGTTCCTAATTTGGTGAAAGGTTTGGGGTCCTAGTATTTCACTAAAGTATAGAGAAAGACAGACAGAAACAAGAGAGAGAGACGATAAAAATCCATGGGAGAGGGAGAAATAAATAGTCTGAGTATTTTTACAATGCAAACATAATATAGTTTTCTAGATATTTAGGTAATAATTACCTAATTATCTTTCAATAATGCATTCCTTATTCCTGCTCCTTTTGGTACTGACACTAATTTTTGTTAACTACAATAACATAAAAATTACTGCACACACATTGTTACAGCTTGAGCCTGCAAAAGAAAGATAATGTCTTATTATTTGTCTGGGGATAGTAAACTTATCCTATGTTTGGAGATAATCACCTCCACTATGGAGTGGAAAGACATCCTGCAATTACCACAGAGCTAAAAACAGTCCTTTCTTCCAGGGAAGGCAATGAGTAATGAAGGCAATGACACCTTTCAAGCCTTGGCTATCATTAAAGTCTTTTCAACACTGTAAGACTCCATTTTATGGAGGGTAGGCTTTAGCATATTTTCCGAACAGTAAACTCTGCCTTCTCCGTTCATTTGTTTCATAATGCAGTCTTAGAATTCCACTTCTCCGCAGGATTCATTAGCAATGTCTTTTTTATATACACACATGTGCTGGCCTCTTGTGTGGTCTCATGGAATGTATAAACCTCCTTCCTATCTGACTGAGAATTTGCATGCTCAGCCCATTAGCTTGACTTCTATACTTTGCTAAATTCTTATGCAATGTTGGAGACTCATCTACTGAGAAATACCTAGCCCATTTCTCTTCCTTTTGTATTTGAGGATAAACAGTAGGTTTAGAAATGAGTTTTAGAAATCTTCAGTCCTCCTGACATGTTTCTAAGATCCTGCTGCAGCAACCTCCCTGTTCTAGCCATACATGCAAGTACCTGTCAGTTTGTCTCAATCATTCTTGTCCCTTAATTATCCATGTTATATAACATGATTCAGATTCCCAGAGAATTCAGAAAAATCAAGGGAAAATAGGCATTGTTAAGGCAGCTTTACTAAGACCTCAAAGATACTAATAGTATGAATACCCATTATTGGCCCCTAACACTGGGGCCATTACCTTAGCTTGCTCTAATACTTAGATTTTTTTTGTCTGAGCTTGTCATTCTAGTTTTGTAGTCAATGGACAGTAGACAACTTCAGAGAATGATTCATTTCTTCCTAAAACCAGTTTCTAATATAAAACCCTCTGGAGCTGCCTATTTCACTTAAATGTAGTGTTGGGGGATATGGTCTAGGGGTAAACATGTAGAGTAGGGTGAAAGGTTGGACATGATGATCCCATGGGTCTTTTCCAACCTAGATGATTCTGTGATCCTGTGATTCTCTGTCTTGATCATAAAGAGAACCTGGGATACTGTTCTTATCAGCAAATGTCTACCTTTTAAGTGCTGTGGAGACACTGAGGCAAGGCTTGCAAAGTGGTACCACTCCATAGAGCAAAATGTCCTTCCTGGATGTTTCCTGATTAATCTCCTCACCAACATCTGGCAGTCATTATTGTTGCAAAATGACTATTAATCTGTAAATAGGAAACCTGTTTCTGTCAGGAGAGGAGAATGTCAAGGCCATGGTTTGTCAAGGGAATCTCAAAAAAACCCATTCAGGGAATAGTTGGAATTCCATTACCATTAGTAATTTAGCTGAAGATCTTTTCCAGTCATTTGATTCTGTGATTCTGTGAATCAGAGAAAAAAAATAATCCTTATTTCCTAATGCAGTTTGTTCATTCATAAGAATTGAATTGCTTTGTGAAAAGCATTTGGTTTTGAGCAGACAGGTCTTCTGAAACCCTGCCTGCTAGGCAGTTGTTAAAGCCTGTTAGCTTTTCTGTCTTGTATGGCCCTAGACCAGTTACTAGAAAATCTGTTCCAAGCTTCCCCATAAATTAAGCTCCTATTTATTATAATGTCTGGGGAATTCTACTAGCAGACCATACCAGAGCTGGTGCTCCATTTTCTTTCACAGTAAATTTAAAAAGGCTGTTTTAATTCTGCTTTCAAAAGTAAACTAATAATGAAGTCCTGAGATTCTCTATAAAGCAGAACTCTCTTCATTTCACTCTTTACAAGCCGTGGTCTATACTGTTTACATTGAATATCTAAGGACATATTTTACATCATGCTATGTCCTGGCTGTGACAGCAGTTTCATCTATAATATGGGTACCATGTACAACAGTTCACAGTGCTTTTGACCAGACCTTCTTTGGTAACTGTAGGAAGTGAAAACTAAAGCACTTGCAGGTAGAGTGGATGAGAGGTAACAGACACAAGATATAGTAAGGGATATTTTAATTGGACATTAAAATACTCCACAAATACTTGAAATAGGTTGGCTAGAACACGTTTAGACTCTCCATCCATAGAGATTTTCAAAGCTCAACAAGGCCCTGAGAAAACAAATCAATAAGTGCCTTGTTTTGAGCAAGAATTAGATTGGATGACCTTCACAGGACAATTCTGGTCTAAAACATTATAATTCAATGAATTAACAACTATGGGTGGAGTACAGTTCTCACATGAAATCCTGAGTGCTCCATTCCGAAGGTTTAGATGCACCTAGGTGGACTAAGGAGGAAGAATGTATCATGTCAGCAAGGCATTTTCTCATTAGCACTCACCAGTTATTGATTTTAACCTCTGTTATGGGCCAAAAGAGCTGTAAGATCTGTTTTCAAATTCTAAGGCTGATCCTGTAGGCACCTCATAGAAAGATATTTCTCCTTAAATCAGGACAAAATGTCACTGTAGAGATGGAGGAACTATGGAAGAAAGATTGTTTGTAAATTATTCTGCATAGCTAAAGAAGTATTTCAATGCAAAATAAAAGTTATTCTGAAAAGCTCTGTTCTACTCCATGAATAGGCAGAATTTTTGTCTTAAAGTGGAAAGTATTACCCTTTTGCTTTGGTATGTGCATAGGCAGTTGTAGATAGATAAATAGATTATAGTTATATATATTTACTCCATTTTCCAGGGTTAATATGATTATAATTTATATCAATCTGGCAGATTGCCACATGTTCTTTTCCTGTATGAAAAAGCCCTGATAATGATAAAGGCATACAAAATTCAAAGTGTTTGTTTTTTCTAACTAGAGATTTTAATAATTGCAGTCCAGCTTTACTGCAAGAACATTATCAGTGAATGATATTCATCTGAGATCTTGACCAAGGCACAGTAGTAGCTCATTCCACTGATTTTATTTAAGTACTATCCATGTAGGAGGGGTTGAACACATTTACTCGAAAATGAATATTTTTGAATTTCACATTTTAATATATGCCTGAAAACTGTACTGCAGATCTAGTAGGAAAAATTGTTATTGCTGCTGGAAATGGGCCATAGTGGGATACACTGATACTTTACAGTAAAAGATAAGCAATCATATTTTAGTTATTAATCCTGGGGAGCCAGCCAACCTAATCCTTTTTTATTCACAAACTTGATTATCAGTAAGCCATATATGTTGTTATCCCAGCACCACTGAAGGGTTTTCAGTTGTATATACAGCAAAAATTATTCAATCTTGGAAGCAAAGTCTTCTACATTCTAAGAATATACATGTTTTTGGGCTCTGCCTAAAAGGAAAGATATCTTAGTGTTAAAAACAGCTCAAGGAATGGTGGTATAATTCCTTAACAACTGAAATAAACTATAAAGGGAGTTTAAGAAATCATGGAAGAATTCTGGGCACTACTATGAAAAGTGATTCTACAGTAAGTGCCTTTATGTGGCTCCGTCTTTGTTGAAAAGACTTCTAGCATATGGCTACTTGATTTACAGTACATATATATGCCAGGATTGCAAGGACCTGATTGACCTGCCCCTGGTATTGGAATTATTCTGAATGTGTTTGTGCAGTAGTCCTCCTGATCTAATTGCCCTGAGGGGATATATGGAGTAATTAATCATAATGACTATACTTCCCCTGTACTCTGCGTTGGTGAGGCCACACCTTGAGTATTGTGTTCAGCTCTGGGCCCCTCAGTTCAGGAAGGATATTGAGGTGCTGGAGCGGGTCCAAAGAAGAGCAACCAGGCTGGTGAAGGGACTTGAGCACAAGTCCTATGAGGAGAGGCTGAGGGAGCTGGGGTTGTTTAGTCTGGAGAAGAGAAGGCTTAGAGGTGACCTCATTACTCTCTTCAACTACCTGAAGGGAAGTTATAGTCAGGTGGGAGTTGGCCTCTTCTCCCAGGTAACTAAAAACAGGACAAGGGGACATGGTCTTAAGCTCTGCCAGGGGAAGTTTAGGTTAGATGTTAGGAAGAAATTCTTTACAGAGAGGGTAATCAGGCATTGGAACGGCCTGGCCAGAAAGGTGGTGGATTCACCATCCCTGGAGGTTTTTAAAAAGAGATTGGACATGGCCCTTAGTGCCATGATACAGTAGTTGGAGTTGGATCAGGGGTTGGACTCGATGATCTTGGAGGTATTTTCCAACCCAATCTATTCTATGATTCTATGATTCTATGACAGGCTGCTGCCCAAAGCACTCTGCAGCTCATGTTAGAGGGGAGATTATGTTTAGACTGAAGTACAATAATTCTTACAATTCACTTGAAAACTGGTATTAATACATATGCAAAGGGGGTGAAAATCAGACTGTACATTTCCAGTTTTACCACACAACACTAGGTTTCCTTTTCCTTCCTTGGAGACTCTGGTATTGGAGAGTTGTGCAAGATGGGAATGCAGGCTTTTCAGTTTATTGTTTCACAGCCCTCACCATGCTCATTCTTGAGCACATTTACAACTGGTATACACATGTTCCCAAACTGATAAGTAAGTTGATCCATGTGGACCAATTTGGTATCTTGTTGAAACCCTGGCCTGGGCCTTAAAACAGTATAGCCAAATGCTGTATCCCAGCACAGATCCTCTCAGGGGGACTGTTTACTGATCTCATCATCTGTCACGCTAATGGCTTTTATGACCTGGTTACATGTGTCAGAGAGTAAGAATATATCTCTGTTCAGTGATGTGCATGAAGTTCTCAGTCCTGAGTTTTAGAAATCTTCAGTCCTCCTGACATGTTTCTAAGATCCTGCTGCAGCAACCTCCCTGTTCTAGCCATACATGCAAGTACCTGGTCAGTTTGTCCCAATCATTCTTAATTATCCATGTTATATAATGTGCTTTCAGTTTCCCAGGGAATTCAGAAAAAATCAAGGGAAAATAGGCATTTTTAAAGCAGCTTTACTAAGATACTAATAGTATGAATACACAATAATGGCCCCTAACATTGGGGCCATTACCTTAGCTTGCTCTAATACTTAGATTTTTTTTGTCTGAGCTTGTCATTCTAGTTTTGTAGTCAATGGACAGTAGACAACTTCAGAGAATGATTCATTTCTTCCTAAAACCAGTTTTGAATATAAAGCCCTCTGGAGCTGCCTATTTCTCTGTCTTGATTATAAAGAGAACCTGGGATACCAATCTTATTAGCAAATGTCTATCTTTAAAGTGTATTAATTAGGTGAATGAGATGGATGCTGTTCAGGTCTCTATCCTTGGTAGTCTCCATTTAGAAGGGCTACATAAACTGGAAGCATCATCTCTCAGAGCTGACTGGTTTCGAAAACAGGAGTCACATACAATTTTATCTGTGAGAAATAATAACATACAGGATATATAGTACATATCATATATGATATATAGTATCATACATGATACAAAAAAAAATATTTCCTCTGTACTTGCCATGTAAGTGTAACATTCAATATTAATTCTGAAAAAGCAGATGTCACAGTCCCAGGATTGACAGCCCATTCCTTACCTCAGTGTAGACAATTATGAAATCATCCAACCGTGTAGTGGGAAAAAATAGAAATATGCTATCAGACAGCTCCTATGGGGAAGGGGACATAAATCTTTCTGCTTTCTCTGCTTCAGTGGTACTCCACAATCCTCAATGTCCTGGTATTCAGTCCTACACAACCACTGCATGGCTCTTTTCCTCACTTAAAATCTGTTTAAATATAGGAAATAGAGACTTGTGTGGGCCATAAAGCCTATGCTACACCCTGCCTTAATGGAGGCCCTTCTTCCATTGCTTTATTATCTTTGCTTCCCTTCATTCTAGGAAATTTGGGGAGCTGGTATACCATGTTCCACAATAAGATTCATCCCAGTGATAAATTATTTTTTAATAACAAATATTGAAATGACAACATGAGACAAACACCAGGTCCAATGTATACAGCTGAAATGTCTTATGCATCACTCTGACAAGGAGAACGTGAGAGTCAGAAGGGTTGGCTGCTCCCTGGTACTTTTGTGGAAGAGGAGTATATCTTGCCAGTGCAACAATTAAAAAAAATAAAAGCAGCTGACATCAAAACATACACATATACATAGTGATGACCTTGGATGTTGTCAGCAACAGTATATGGGAAGGGGGCTGCTGACAGCTACATTTGTACTCTGTACTCTGGCTCTTCAATGTGGTTTTATCTTTTTAAGTATGTACTTAGCCCTCTGATGACCCTAAAAGAAAATGGAAGTGATAATTGGACAATCTGTATCCGTCTGAAACTGACATTTTAAGCAAAAGTTTGTTTGGCATTCTTTCTGCCTCCCCTCACCTGATATATGTTGTGTGCATATTTATTATTTCCTCTCCCAACACACGTAATAAAAATGATAATCACAGTGGGTGGAGATTGAATTTAATTTCCTTTTAATGGAAAGGACATACTGGTAAAAAATAAAATAAAATAAATAGAGTTAATTATTTAAATATAATTGCAAACTCCTTGGAGTTAAAATGCATTTCATACCAGCAGAAAATGCTATTTGCCATATGGTATTAGAATACTCTGGAAAAACATCTCTTCCTCCATTGTTTTCTGCAAAGTGAGCACGGACTTGGATTATTTGTGGCTTCTCAAGCATTGGAGTTATGTCAGCCAGCTCACTGAGTACCCCAAAGAAGCAGAGAACAGTGCTTGTTAAGTTCAAAATATGTACTAAAAAATAAGCAAACAAAAAAATCTTGGTTTTGCAAAGCTTTTAAGGGAAGTTTAAAGCTTCACTTTTCCAAGGTTTTGGGAAATTTCAGAAACTTTTTTGTTCCAGGTGTCCAGTCAAGATCCCTTAACTCAGTACTGAACAATGTTAGTAAGAGCAGTGGAAGAGTCTTTGAGGGAATATATCAAATACTTAAGTAAGAAATTGTTGTCTACTTCACATGAAAATCATTTAGAATAAGAAAGGTTAAAAAAGGGAAAACACAGGTGAATATTTAATAGCAAGGTTTTCAGACTGAAAAAAAAAATTAAAAACTGGGAGTTGGCTCTGCAACTATGCACATATATTTATCTAACCTTTCCGATCAAAAAAAAAATCAGGTTTGTCCGCTCTGTTAAAAAGTCTTTAAAAGTAGATTTTGATACTGGTCCTTACAAGTGATTTTCCACTGTTCATTTTTAAGATACACATAAACAACTTCCCTTTCTCACCGCCCTCCCCTCAGAAAAACCAAACCACAATCAAACTGATAAGCAATATCTATTCTGCTCTGTTAGATTTATACACCTCTGGGAAATTACTGTCCAATCTCCTAAACTTCTTATCTTGTTGTGAAAGAGGTACATGGTGACTCACAGTAGTGCTTACAAACTCTGACTTCAAAGTGAAATAAAAGCTCATTTTCAAGCTTTAAAAGTATATGTGGATCTTACAACAGCAACATTGCCTTAATTACACTTGTAGCTCAGGTTTTTGGTCTTTTCTTCAGTTTTATGGCCCTGTTAATGCTATCAGGTCAATAGAGTTAGCAGCCTTAACTGAAACATTGGAAGTGAATGTTTCTAAGCTTCCTTGCACAGATAGGATAATTATTGTGATGTGTAGATTTTCATCTCTTGAAAGTAAACACTTCTATCACATGAATAAGTAGGTCATCATTTTAGTTGTTACATCTATCAGATGGGCAAGTGTTTGGGTTTTTTCTCCATGTAGTGTGTAAACTGAAGATGTATTATACATATGAGCAAAGACAGAATTATGAATCTTAATTTCCTCCAAAAATAAACCCCAGACATGGGAGAACTCATGGCAATACTGCTAGTAGCTTCATAGAATCAGAAACGTAAAATAGTTTGGATTGGAAGGCATCTTTAAAGATCATAAGTTCCAACCCCTCCTGAAATAAGGAGGGCTATCTTCAACTGCAACAGGTTGCTTAGAGCTCCATACAACCTGACTTGAATATTTCCAGGGCTGAAGCATCTACAACTTCTCTGGGCAACCTGTTCCGGTGTTTAACCAGCATCACTGGAAAAAAATGTTTCTTCTTATATCTAGTCTGAATCTACCCTCTTAGAGTTTAAAGCCATTACCCTTTGGCCTATTGCAACAAGCCCTAGTCTTTCTTATAGACCCCCCTTCAAGTATTGAAAGGACACAATAAGGTCTCCCTGGAACCTTCTCCAGGCTCAACAACCCCAACTCAGCCTTTCTTCATAGGAGAGGTGTTTCAGCTCTGGGATCATTTCTGTGGCTCAAATCCAGACCCACTCCAACTGGTTAATGTCTGTTTCGTGCTGAGGACTCCAGACATGGAGGCAGTATTTCATGTGGGATCTCACCAGAGCAGAGCAGAGAGGGAAAGTCACCTCCCTTGATCTGGTCATGCTTCTTTTGATGTAGCCCAGGATACAGTCAGCCTTCTGTGATGCAAGCAACCATTGCCAGCTTATGTCCAGCTTTTCATCCACCAGTACCCCCAAGTACTACAGGGCTCCTCTCATCCCTTCATCCCTCAGCCTCTATTAATACTGTTTCCCCGACACATTTGCAGAACCTTGCACTCAGGGCAACCCCAGTATCAATCAGTTTCAGGGACTTTGTGATTCAAACCAGCAATAATCTACAATATATGGTACAATAAAATACATAATTTACAAATTAAGGGTGTCAATGCAGATTGGCTTATGATGTTTTCAAATTTTGAAGTTCTAGCATCTTTTTACTGAGGTTTTCAATGCTGTTTTCAAAATGCTGTATGTTTTTACCCCATTTCCCCCATTTTCTTTTCTGGGACTTAGCAATGTTAGGTTTCCTTTAAGACAGGTAGTCAGTATTATTAAAATATAAGGAGATAATACACTCATATGCCTCCATCATTATGCTTTCATTGAAGTCAAATTTTTACTTATTTTTAGAATGCTCAGTTCTGTCTTAGTGAACAAAAGGAATTAGTCTTAGGGCTCTTCCGAAGTCTTAGGTAAGTGATAAATTATTAGAACGTAGAACCTGTCAGAGGGGCTTTCTTAGCACAAGCAAGCTTTAAAAATATGATCATAATTTTCCATTTCCCATTAAGAAAATCACAGGTTATTTTTCTTTGGCTGTCCTTGAAGTCAGCAACCTAAATTTTAAGTTCTCAATTCTTTCTAAAGCAGTCTTTTTCAGGAATCATCAAAAATGTTTGCATTTATTCCAAAGGAGATGAAATAAAAAAAACATATGATCTTCAACATTTTCCATAGGATAGAAATTTCTTGCTTAATTCATAGCTTACCTAGCCTCTTGTTCCATTCATTACAAACAGAGTAAAACACCATCTATTGATATTCCCATGCTACTTGATGTGTCACTGTTATGCAGGGATGTGCATCATACCACAAAAATCTCAGTTTCTGGACATATTATTTGGGGACTGGTCTTAATACAGTTAGATCTGCTTCTCAACTTTGCTAACTATGCAGTGTAAGGTTAAAATGCATTTTCTGTAGGAGCTAGTGTCTGGGGCAGTTCCTTGAGTATCTTTTCCTCTATCCATATTGAAAAGTGCAGATATGCTCTTTGAATCTTTCCTGTCTCCAATCATGCTCTGCTCACAGTTCAGCAACACTAGGGACCAGCCTAGTATCATCAGCTTTATTCTCTGTTGCTTTGCACACAAGTTGTCTTTGCCTTCTTGGATGTTGTGCTGACCTGGTGGTGCAATTTACTGTAAAGCAGAGTAGTTAGCTGCCATTTCCAGTAACTTTTGTGTGAGGATCCTGAAGTGGATGCAAATGTATTTTAATCTTAAGACCCTTAACATAGCAGAACTGTACTGAGGTGTATGCCATCTGTTCTTCATACTATTTCAGCTATGGATATTTTCTTTTTTTCTTTTAACTTGCATAATGATACTCCAGTTCTATCTATGTGAGAGAATTCTATATCGAATATTCACACAATAAGGAAAAATTTCCTTTTATGTTTTCTTAAGCAAATTAAAATACCGTGCCCTGGAGTACTGGTCTGCTGAAAGACCCAGTTCAAGCACTGCAGATTCATGATACTTACTCTGCTGGAATCTGTCAATCTGAAATATGTTTGGTTTCTGTTACTATTATTATTGATTACTGCCTGACAATAAGCAATTATAGAATTTTCCATCCCTGCCACAGGGTACTCATGAATTTATTTGATCACAGTAATTCTATTATTAATTCAAAGTTTCCTGAAGCCCCTGAAGTTCAGACTGCTGAAATGTCACTGAACAAAAATACATTAAAAGACAAGTTTCTGAAAAACACTGATGTAGGTTAAGGTGAATGCAGGTAAACTGAGAAGATCAGCATCAGTCTGTGTAATTCAGAATTTACTCACTTGTCTCAGTTCAACCTTGAATACTAAATAGACAAGTTTACTTGCTTCTAGTGTTCTCAACCAAAAAAGATGGAAGAAAACTGCTCATCATCATTTAACAGTTGGTAAATAGAGGCACGAAACATTAACCTCAGATTTTAAAATCCATTTAGAAGCCTAGAGAGGCAGATGAAATGTTATGTCTGAGGTTAAAGTTAGTGACTATGTGTGTCATGGAGTGTCTACACTCTTTTAGAAATACAGCTTTTAGAAATTTAACCAAGGTCATTGAGAGATAGTCCTAGAACATGTGGTAGGACCAGTTTACAAACATGACCTATGAGTACAAGAATGTCTTTGCTGTCTTTAAAAGCAAAATACCTATTCATTTTGCAGAAATCCAGTAGTGGATCTCCATCCTCACTTAAGCATTGCAGATAAGCCTGAGTTGAAGCTCTCTGTGCCTTGGAGACAGTTTCTCCCATTGTGTTCATATTGCAAGGATACAGCCACAAATAAGATGTGCTTTAAGTAATTACTTATTTATTTACTTACCATATCTGTCCACCAGCAGTAGCAATGACCTCTCTCCTTATGTTTTGTTTCAGCAATGAATAGAGACATTATAGTGCTAAAACAGGTAAAATACATACAAAAGTAGACTTTTGGGGAAAAAATATTTTACAGCTTAACTTCTCCACTCTCACATCCTCTATGCCATAGAGCTGCTATGCACAACACAGGTGCCTTAATGTACCCCACCTGGGTATGCATTTCTCCCAGGTCTGTTATTCTGACAATTTCATGTATACTGTTAGGATATCAGGCTTTCAGACAGCCCAGGTGGCAGTAGGTCAGTATGTTAAACATCTGAATTGCTTCCCAGTTTTTAGACAGATTTATTTGTCTGCACCCTCATGCTGGGCTCCACCTGCCCATTCCTCAGTCCTAACAGCAAGGAAAGGGCCAAGGGTGTGTGAGGTGTCTGCTTTCAAGTGCACAGATAGATGTTTTGCTGTCAATCTCTGGTACTTTCATACAAGACCATTAAAGGAAAACTTTTCACTATCTTACTTTTTCTGTCTCAGAAGACCTCGATTATCCATGGAATTCCTTACAGATTCACATACAGATGCATATGACTGATATTCTGAATTTCTTCATTGAAATATTATCATACATTTCATCAGATCCGGATCAGAATTTATTGAAGATTTTTTCCAATCTTTCATTACATAGATTAAAAAAAAAAAAACCACAACATATTCTCAGAAAATTATAAAATCCAAGTCTCTGTCAATAATAACATACTGATATCTAAACATCTTAGTAACTTCTCAAAATCACAGTCGAATCTAAGTTTTACCAAGGTATATAAGCAAATTTTTGTGATTCAGATGCCTTTGGGTAGACTATGTCATGAAAGCTGGGATAGCACAATTTAAATTCCTCTGCAAGGGAATCTTATTTGTTGCCTTTCTGCAATTCTTTTTATTATTATTTGAATCAATGAGACTGCTAATTACATAATACAATGCCATTAAAGAACTCAATTGGAATATCATCTAGATGAGACTCTGAGCCTAAAACTCATTGGTAAATTAACATCTATGCTGTTGCTTCCTCTCCTCTGTTCTGATTTTTTGAGCCAGACCTGTCCCAGAAATGCCAATGGATAAAGGAAGTTCATAAAACTTAAGTTTTGCAACGCTGAGTGTGATATTCTTGTGTTAATAAAAAACTGTTGAGAAAAGATACTGGTTTACAAGAATAATGTCATAAATAATGCTCTACAGGTATAACTATATACAGATTTTACCTTAAGAAAATATGAAGGTACATTAGACAATAAAATAATTACGGTATTGTTGAAACTATCTCAGAAAGTTAAATAACAGAGGAAATCCAATTCCTTCATGAGAAACAATTAGTACCTGATTTAGAGAGATGGCTGAAGATGAAAGACCTTAGTTGTTGAAGAGAGAGCGTATCATTGGGTTAAGTTCTTCCAAGAGCTAATGCTTCCTACTTTGAGTTTAATGGTTGTTGAATGATGAGCTTTGGACTAGAAATTCAATGATTTTTTTTTCCCCTACAAGCTTTTCAAATTGTACTCACTTACATGCTGACCCCAACATTGTACTTTTCCCATAGGGTCAAAGCAGAAAGTTCTTTATAAACCTTCTAGCTTTGAAAAAGGTATGCTCAGAGGCAAGTCTGAGAGCCTTATGACTTTTTTTTTTCCCTCAGGTTAGCAAAGGTAGAAAATCTGAGACAGTAATTGCAACCTGTTTTAAAATATTCCAACTCATCTGTAGCCTCCCCACCCCTTTTCCTTTCTTTCCTTTGTGTTTTGTTTTCCCCTCTCCTCTACTGTGAGTTGATACAAGATGGTGAAAATGTTTGGATGATTCTGGGGAGCAAAACGAAGTGACTTATATGCTATAACCTGAAGAAACTACTATGTGGTGCCAGTCTGCTCTCATCTTTGTTGAGACTGTATTAAGAGAAGTGAGAGATGCCCGGAGTCTTCTGTGCTTCTATGTACATGAAGTGGCTTTGATTTAACTTGATATTTCCAAACTTAAATTTCACAGGCACCAAATCTCAGATTTGTTTGTTAACTTCTGAACTTTACTTTCACATATTGACTTTTGGTTTATAAAGCTCAGTTTCAGTTGTGCACTATAGGATGAGAAATGAAGCATGAAAGTCAAATGAAATTAAAAAAATATCTTTTTTTTTTTTTTTTAAATGTGCAACAGAATGACAGTTTATGCTTAATTTGGAATAAGCTTTGGATCAAGTAGAGATGTACTACTTGCCAGACATGCACTGTACCGAGGTATTTTGACCAAGGTCAGTAATAGTAGAAAGAGCAAAGATCCAGTAAGATTAGTGAGCTCAATGACCACAGATATGTCAGATTATAAATAAGAAGGAGGATGTGGCAGTAATCTTCTATAGAAGGCCTTAAGATCAAATCCAGACACTGAGGTAAAGCACAGAGAGTGACAGCAGAGAAAGTTCAAGGTATTCTCCTTTGCCAGGTTACTTAAAATAAGGATGAGTATATTGAACAATATCCACTGTGCCAAGAGATACAAAATGGTGTCTTGGTTATGCATCACTAACAGGATACTAAAATAAAAAAATTACATGTATTTGATTCACTTTAAAACACATCAGATTTATATCTGATGGAAGTCTTTGGAATAATACTGCAAACAACGAATTTGGCTCACATCCTAGGTGAGACACTGTTCAAAATGACTGTCACCCACATTTCTTTAGATACTATGGTTCTGAATGAAAATGAAAATCATGCTATGATGAACTACATCCCAAGGTACTTAAACTCTGTTGTTCAAGTTAAGTTCAATTTCAGAGTGTAATTCCAGAAAAATCCCACTGGGAGTTATTTAATTTTTTATAGAGGTTCAACATGTATGAGAACACTTATACAGCCATTTAAAATCAATCAAGTGAATACGGTGCTCATCGGAGATGAGGAATTTGCATTCTGCATGCCTGAGCTTTCACTTGCTTTCATGGGTTTTACACAAGTAACTCTGCAGTGATGTTTCTGATGTACAGTGGGATACATCAATGGTAGAATTGAGTGAATTTTTCATCGCTTCTATCAGTTGCATTAAAACCTTATGTGAGAAGTTACATATCCTATTTGAGAGTTTAATACAACCCCTGTCAGTGGAAATCCTGTATCTCAATCGTTCTTAGTTTTGTTTCACATGAGACCTAAACATCACATTTATTTCTGCATCTTGCCTGTTCTGTTTTCTTGAGACAGGTCATGGGATAAAGATCATTTCAGGAAATCTGGCATGATATGAAAACTGGCAAGAGAGATCTGTCTCCATAGGTCAGATACTAAGTGGGAAAGTGAGAATTAGGCTTTGCTTCAGTATTACTTATAAGTAAATGGGCTATGCAGTTGCTAAGCAAGTAGTATTTGTCATTCTGTGTACTGCAAGTACCATCAGCTCAACTCTACTCTTAGTTCCAATAACAGACCCCAATAAAAGTAACTTGTCTGAAGTTACTCTGGTGGTAAGGCAGTGCAATGTTATTTCCCAGTCACAGATGGTTTTCAGCTCCTCCCAAACTAAAATATTTGCTTTATTGCTCTTCAGAATATGAAAATATAGAACAATTCATAATGTGAAAATTCAGCTTCCAAAATCCTTGTTCCCAGTATTTAGGCTATGACTTTGAAATTAAAAAACTAAATGACAGCTGTCTTCACTCTACACGTGTTTACACATGCATTAGTTAGAACATATGAATAATTACAGTAGTTAGGGGGATAATGTGCATATTAAATCTTTTGGGAGAGCGCCCACCAGCCTGTAATGCTAGATACCATGTGGTTTTATCAGCAGTAAAAGATGATTATTTTTCTTAAGTTAATGGGTTACAATACATATCAGAGTGTTTGACATACCCATGTGGGTCAAAACCAAATATTGGTTTGAGCTCTGTAGAAAATCTCTCACTCCAAACCATTCTATACTGTGGAAACCGCATATGGGGAACTGTGAACAGAACAGATGATCCCTAATGCAGGATTCAGTAACTGAGAAGCTATTACTCATTCAGTCAAACAGATGAAAACATTTTCTGTCCAGAAATGTATCTTCTGGTTAGCTTTCATTGTGGCTTTTCTCGCAAAATATGTCTATTTGTATGATTAGCTCCTTGCACTAGTTTTAACTTAGTGATAATGGATTGTAGGCGCCTTTGAGATTTTATTGCTCTTTATCTTGTGAAGAATGCTCAAGTAATTTTACTGTCAAACTGTAAACTGAGAACCCTTGGTGAGTTTTTCCCCTTGGTTTTCACACGTTTTTTGTCCACTTGCACTTCTTTTTGATAACAGCAATTACATCCTTTTTCCTTCCATGTGTAAAATCCAAGGCATTTTCATTATGTTTTGTTTTTTTTTTTTTTTTTTTTTCTGTAACATGGTAGTTCTCTAGGCTTTAAGGCCATAACTGCTGCAGTTTGCACACCTGGGCTTTCAACAAGACCTCCATTTACACCTCAGGGCTTGTCCTCCCTATCCTTTGAGTTCTGTGACTGCTTGTTCTGCAGCTTTGGCCATAGTGAAAAACAAAATGTAGGAAATAGCAATAAAATTGAGACAAGAAAAACATTTTTCATGTGAGATCATCTGTCTCTTCCATTGCAGATCACAAAGACTGAGCTAGATAGTAGCTGTTGGCACAGATAGCTCAATTCTGTTTTGGAACATTGTGTGTAATGCTTTACCCCTTATCCTAAAAAGGGGAATAGGAAAGAGCTGAGAGAAAAGCAACTAGGGTTAAAAGATATAGAAGGCTTCTCTATAGGCAAGAGCAGAGTAGGTGAAGATTTCCTAGTTCTCAAAGCAGAAGACTTCAGAGGAGACATTATAAATATAATTAATGTATATAATTATGAGTGGCATAGAGAGGGTAGATATGACTTGATTATGTATCAGTCTTCTTTAAAGACTAAAACTATGGATCATCAAATAATGATATTAGAACTTATCTAAGAAAAAAAAGAAAAAAGCAGTGGTTTTACATAGAACACATGCTAGCGTGCTAGCACTATGAACCTCCCTGGGAAAGAATGCTGTGTGCAGATCAAGTTTACATTGCTTTAAGACCCAGTTGGGTAAGCAACTGGAAATAAAATCCCTGAAAGATTATAAAATACAGAGAAACTCCCCTGAGCTGATAATAGTTGGGAGATGAGACAGTATTAAAGGAGCAAGTGGACAGGCACACAATGTTATTTTCTTACAGATCTCTAGACACTGATTTAGGGTCATTGCTCCTGGTTATCTTCTTCTGAAAAGACATCAGCTCCTGCCTAACAAAACCAAAAGAAAGGGTCTACACAAAAGAATCAGAGCAGAACAAAATAATTTTGCGAAGCATTGTATGGTAGTAGTGAAGGTCATAGGGTCAAAAGTGAGAAAAAAACAAACCCAACAGCTGAAAGGGGCAAAGAGTGGGATTCCTTGGCAGCATCTCCTTCTCTCTGAAGGCATTCAAGGAGCCAGTAGAAGGTCATGTGGCAACCTGGCAATACACAGGAACAGAAATGTACCACATACCTGTTATCATGCCATTAGCTTTCCTTTTCTTAGAGCAATGGCTTGAGTAAGTCCAAGGGCTAAAGAGGTCCAGAGATTAAACAGAGGTTTGGATGAAAGATGAGAGGCAAAGCACAGATGGAACCTTAAGAGATTTTGGTGAAGCAGAAAAATAGACTGTATCCTGGCAAACTCACTGTACATTTGTGCAGGATTGTCTCTTGCCACAGGAGGGTAAGTAAGGCAATCCTATGGCACATTCCATAAGCACTCCTTTATGTACTGCTCCATGGAGATAGTCATCCATTATGGGCACTGTCAATGAACTTTTGATATTAACCAGTACATCTGCCTTTACCTTGTAAATGGAAAAATACTCAGTAGATGAGATAATGTTCAGAAATAGAGTAAAAATTTTTAAAATAGCAAGTGATTTTCAAAGTTATCTTTACATGTCTTTAGTTTGAAGTAATAAATTTTTAGCACCTTACAGAATTGAATTTTCTATAAGGGTGACACATCATGAGTGATCTTTGCACATAAGAAGCATTATCATACATAGCATGTGACTTGATATACAATACATCCAAATATAAATTCAGCTGGAACAGCGTGTATCAAACACTTCAGTTCTTCAGCAGAAATGAGTTTGAGACACGGTGCATTCAATTCCTTCACAAGAGGCTTTTTTTTTAATCTGTCTGAAATACAGTACTGTGAGATGTTATGTAAGTTAGAATTTTGTAAGAATTGATATGGGGCAATGTCAGATTACTTTTACTTTCTGAACATGTCAGATTCTTGTTTCCTCCTAGTCTCCACTATGACTAGTGGGACTGGTTTCCTTTGTGGTCTTTTTCTTTGCATCAGTTTTCTTCTTGGACATAGGGAAAATGGATTTGAGTATGCCTGGAAACAACAGAAATTCCTGCTGTGGCTTACAAAATAAAAGTAGCAGCTACTATAATGTAAAACATATACTGATAGTTTCACATGGCCTGGTTTACATTTTCTTTTGAGGATACACTGAGCATGATCCAGGTTTTAGACAGAGAGGAGGCACAGTGTTTTCCGTTGACTTCAAAAAATAGGTGTGAAGACAATTGCAGACAATTCTGCACAGCTGTAAGTCCTGTTGACCTAGACTTTTTAACATTCAGGCTACTGCAATTAGGTCAAAATATGAACATGTTCCCTATGGCAATTCAAAATGCAACCTTCAAACAAATGAATTTTTGCCTGTTGGTGATGAATCTTTGCCACCATGACAATTTTCCTACTCACCATATAATTGTAGATTAAAATTTCAGTGAAGCAATGTCTCTGGTGTTACACTGTTTCAAAATCTGCTGCACCTTGTCATATTAGATTTCTGATCTTTTACACAATGGAGCTGTTTCTATGTGAGCAGGCATTGTCATAATAGCGAAAGAGATACTGGTCTATCATATACTCAAGGTTCACAGTTAGTGTGACAAATAACATGGAAGAGAGGCTGTAGTCAGTGTAAAGTCCTGTACTGGGTTTGCATGGAAAGGTTTTGGTAGATGGTGGTGCTACAGAGGTGGCTTCACATGAGAAGCTGCTGAAAACTTTCCCAATGTCTGATAGAGCCAGTGCTGTCAGCTTCAAGATGGATCCACTGCTGTCAAAGGCTGAGTTCATCAGTGACGGCGGTAGCACCTCTGGGATAACATATTTAAGAAGGGAATAATGAAAACCACAACAGCAGCAAGAGAGAGAAATCTGAATATGTGAGAGAAACAGCTCTGCAAACACCATGGTCAGTGAAGAAGGAGAGGGAGGAGTTCTAGGAAATAGAGCAGAGGGTCCAGTGCAACCCCAGGGGACCATGGTGAGGCAGGCTGTGGCACTGAAGCCCATGGAGGTTAAGGGTGGAATAGATATCCACCTGCAGCCCATGGAGCAGGTGGATGCCTGAAGGAAGTGCTGAACCCAGTTGGAAACCTGAGCTGGAGCAGGCTCATTGTAGGACCTGTAGCCGCATGGACAGGTTTACTCTCAGAACTTGTAACCTTGGGGGCATCCACAATAGAGCCGTCTGTTCTTGAAGGTTTGAACCCTGAATCCCTGGAGACAACCAAGATGGAGCAGTTTCTGAAGAACTGTAGCCTGTGGGAAGAACTCCTGTTTGAGAAGTTTGTGGAGAATTGTCTCTCCTTTGGGAGGGACCCCACACTGGAGCAGAATAAGATAGTGGGGCATACTCCTCCTGAGGAGAAAGGAGCAGCAGAGACAGTGTGTGAACTGACCACACCCCCTGTGCCACTTGCAGAGGAAGAGGTAGAGAAAATCAGGAGTAAAGTTGAACCCTGAAAGAAGAGAAGGATTTTTTTATTATTATTTCTTATTACCCTACTCTGATTTGATTGGTAATAAATTAATATCTCTGTGCTGAGTCTGTTTTGCCCATGACAATAATTGGTGAGTGATTTCTTCCTGTGCTTATCTTGACCCATAAGCCTTTCGTTGTATTTTCTCTCCCCTGTCCAGATGAGAAGGGGAGTGATAGAGAGACTTTGAGGGGCATCTGGTGTCCACACAGAGTCAGCCTACCACAAGAACATACCAACCAGTAAGACCTCCTATACCGGTGAGCTGTACATCCCTTGACTGCATCCTAAAGGATACTTCTCTACATTTTGCAGGGTAGGTAGAGCTGAGGAATAACCACATTCATGATCTGACTCAATATGTGACCTCTCACCAAATATGTAGAAAGATGCAAGGGGGAAAGTTGCATGGGTCAGCAACCAGTCTTGGCACTGGAGAGACCTGATGATTACTAACATAAGAATAGATGTACTTTGCTAAAGAGTTTTAAGTAGTTTAATTAGACTGAGATAGGTTATTCGTTTTGCAGAAAAATAATGTTGAAAAATACATCATTCAGCATCTTTCTTGTAATTGTGTCTTGAGCAAGAAAAAACCTCTTCTTCTTCCTCCTAAAGAAAGAAAAAGTTATTTTATTCAAATATACATGGAATGCACAGATGTCCTTCTTTAAATGCATATCCAGATCCTCTAGTATAGAGGAACTATTTTTAGTTAATAAAGGAAAGAGTGGCAAGGTGTGGAAGAGTCTTTCTAAAATAGCAGAAAAAATAAGGATATGAAAATGAATGTGTTCCAGAGAGCAGTCTTCAACTGAAAGTGCTCCAGGCCATGCAGTATATGTTAATTCAATTTGTAAACTTTCTTTTTTGTACAAATTTATCCCTTTTCAGCTCTAATGCAAATCTGTACCATAGCCCAGTAGGTCCTTAAAGCTGACATAACAGCTTGCTGCCATTGCTGAGGAGAAGGAGGCCTATTCCTCCCTGTTACATTATCCACTGTTGCTCCTGGTCATGATTATATTGTACTGGCTCTGTCACTTGTCAAATCTTCAGAAACTCAACAGAATATGAACACAGTCCCAAATGTATGACTGTGCTTTCTTCTTGAATGAGTTAAACTAGTTTACAGAAGAATACCATGGTCACTGTAGGGAAAGAACAGGATCAGTAGCAAAGAGGGAGAAGTAAGATCTAGCATACATATTTGATGTCAGTGCTCAGGTCTGTATCTCAAGGAATCAATAATTTCACACTAAAGGCAATCCTTATTAAATGAAATTTAAAAGCTGGGATTCGGGTATACTAATAAACTTCAGCAGAAACCAGTAATGTCTCTAGCATTGTCCATGATCAGTGGAGTCTTATTTAGAAATCCTACATCTAATGGGGCTCTCCTTCAAGGAAAATCCTTACTGTAGCATAGCACTTGCAGAAAGACTACAGACAAGCCAGTGTTGTCAGCAGAGACCAAACTCAGTTTATACCTGTGGTCAATAGATGATCCAGAAAGAGTTTAATTTTCTCGTGTCTTCTATTTCTAAACTTTTTAACAATAACCCCACAGAAAGGACTATAACAACCTAAGAACATCCAGGGAACTAAACAGCCAGGGCACTAATGTCTGCAGAATAAACCCAATGAAAGATCTCAGCTAAAACATGACATCAAGGCTTGTGAAATCAGTTTAAACTATCAACTAAACTTCAATCTTTGAAGAACTTAAGAAAAAGCTGTAAATTTTAGCCCTTTTTACAGATTTCTTTTTTTTCCCTGCATATAGATATTTTAAACCTATATCCTAAATGCAATAGCATCAACCCTTCAATATTTTTTCTTCAAAGTCTTACTCAAACACTGACCTTTAGAAGATCTAACTATAACTACTTTTGCAAGGCTAGCTCTTTCAGGAAACAAGGCTCACTCTGTTTTCTACTGGAAATATCGTAACCAGGACTAAATTCAGCGCCTTGGTTACTTTTCTTGTAAGCTTTAATTCTACCATTAAGCAGAGAGAGGTGTCCAATACTTAGTGAAAAACCTCACAGAAATTATGGACCTCAGCAGAAATCAAGCTACAGTCTAGTCTGCTGGGCTGCACAGTATCCAAGAAAAAAAACAAAACAAAGCCAGAACATACTGCAAAGAAAGCTCTTCTTTATGTTTCACACAACATACAGGTGACTATAAAAACAATACAAAATATTTTTAGTTGCTACCAGCTGGATGTATAATAATAATAAGAGATACAGGTCCTTATTTTCCCATCTCTAGCTCTGTTCCTGTTCTCAAAATTATCAGTAATGAAAGATATCTTATGCAGACATGGGCTGCTCTCTCTTGGAAAACATATCCCCCGTACTTGCTTTCTAAGCTATAAAGGAGATGTCTATGAATTGAAGTTCTTAATAAGGCAACTTGCCCACACTTAGCTCATAATCTTTCAAGAACCGCAAGGATCCCCCCATCCCCAGACCACTGCCCACACATATTTAGAGCAGGTTTAGCTGTGATTCTACTTCAGTTCTGACATGTCAAGCTCTGTCCCTTACTTGATGTTCGACCTGTCACATTGGAGACAGAGTAGATGAAGTAGCCTTACTTTGTAGGCATACATGACTTGACCACAGGATACATGAAGAAGAATCCTTCTAGTCTTGAAAAGGTAGCATGGATATCCAGGTTTCCGTCACTTCTACCTTGTGCTTGGCAAAACACATCAGCTTTTCATCTGATTTCTTGCCAGGACTAAATCTAAACCAGGTCTGTCTTATCCACCACAGTTTGTTGGGAGCTTTATGGTCTGGAGGGTTAGTCCACCAAAGGATGATTCTACAGGTTCTGAGAAAGAAACTCTCTGCTGCATTGAAAGGGCTTTCTCACAGTTTGTTTTTCTGTGTTGAAGAGAAAAATCTAAGATGGGAGATGTCTACTGTTGCTGACATTTAATTGTTTTGATGGAGTTGGTTTCCTGGCTGTCATCAAGGCAAGGATTAGATATAAAGTGTGCTAAAAAAAAAATTATATATTTTTTTTAACATAAATGATGCATTTGACAAATTTAATTCTTCTCACTGCCAGACACCCTGAACTATCCATAAACTTAGCCATGATTAACCATAGTCATTAAACCAGTAACACCATTATCTAGTTGTGATGTCTCTGCACCATGACACCTGTAAGAAGCTGCCTGAGTTCTAGATAATCCCGCAACAGAAAACTGTAAATTAATTGTGTATTTTGTCTTTCACCCTCCACTACAGTTCTGGCTGTGAAGCAATAACAGAGGCACTGCAGTTTTAAAATAAGTAGGTTTATAAAAGATATGTGACCCTTATTCCAGAATTATCCTTTAAATTACATAGTTCCTTTTCATTCCCAATGTTTATTCCTCTCACAATACTTTAACATTATGCTCCAGACTGCTAAGTATGTATAAAGGCACTCATTTTTTTAAATAGTTATGTTTTGCTTCTATCTGCTTTTATGAAAGTCTTTAGAGTTACTATGTTACTCTCTCTCTATATATATATATAAAAGGATTTAGAATAGTTTACCACAGTGAGAGGCTGAAATAAATATTGTTTATACGGTCATGAATGTTATTGATTGTATATTTACAATAACCTCCAGAAAGTAACTCTTAAACCATTAAACCTCCTGGCAAAGTATACAATTTCATAAATCTGATTAAACATTCTGCAATAATAATTAAATTAATTACTTGGAAAAAACAATGCATTTGATGGATTTTATCTTTAGGAAAAAATGAGACATTTCACTACTGACTTAATTCAAAGTGCCTGTTCTCTCCAGCGTGGTATTTGCAAAGGGATAGAATACCTTTTCTTTGGAGGAAAAGACTTCACAAGGAAACGTAACCCAAACAGGATTAATCTGAAGACAATTGGTTTAGTTTGGCCAGAATATTGTTTGCAATGTTGTTGACAGAGGGCAACTCTGAAAAATGCACCCAGATGTCATTGTTTGGATGTAGAATATTTACATGTGACTATAGTAATTAATGACTCCATCCCCTTTAAACCAAGGTTCACAGGGAAATTTGGTCTAAAAATGAGTACTCAAGAACTCCCAGAAACAACACAGTTGAGGAGCGCTTTACATTAGTTCATTATGTTACATGTAAGTGCCTACTAGAGAATTGTTTACATTCATAAGGCATTTTCAGTACATCACTGCTGAAGACAGTTTTCAGTCTTCTAGAGAAGACTAATAAAAGTTAAAAAGAAGTTCAGACATGTGAGGTGATGATTCAGAACATTCTGAAGATTCAGAGTTTATCACAGGCAGAACTGGGGCCCAGGATTCAGATCTGCTGAGTTTAGTCCCATGTCTTAAAAAAGAGAATAGGTGACTTAGTCTTACATTTTGTTTGAGAGCTGTTTAAGCAGAAAATTACCACTGAGAAAGATCTAAATCTGTGAGAAGTGTCTATTGAGCTCTTTTGAGTATGGCTGATTTATGAAATATTAAAGAATGCAATGATTTCATGGCCATCTAAGAAATGAGAAGATTGTTTAGAAGCCATTTTGCAACTGAAGTCCATTTTCCTTACCACACGGGGTTCCCATAATTTTCTCATATTTGATCTGGCCAGACTCTGCTATCAGTAAATGAACCTATGGATTTTCATGATGCAGGGTGGCTATAAAAGAAATGGGAGCATGGGGGTTTGTGGGAACCTGACTCTATTGAGGTCACGAAACTAAAATAAGGCACAAGTAGAATTTTGGTATTAGGAGAAGAGACAAACTAAGGGTTTGGGAAGTATTAATACAGACAATTGCAGACAGATTTAGCTTAGGCTAGTAGGGCAAAAGAGAGAGCCAAATTAAAGATTATCCCAAAAGTGAGGTTGTGGCTGAACCCTGATCTCATATTAGTACTTAATCCACAGAAATGCTTTTTCCTTGTGTCTTTCTCTATTTAACTTTTTTTTCTGATACATTACTTTGGATCAGTTACTCTTATTTCCCTCCAGACCCATCACCTACAGCTGGAGCTTCACCCTTCCTTCTTCGTCCCTTTAAAACTTTTTCTAATTGGCCTTAAAACAGGAAAGGACTAGAATTCAGATTTATAAGATAAAGCTCATAGGAAGAGCCTAACTTAAGGGAATAAGAAGTTCCTTGAGAGATCTTGTCTACTGTCACATCAGAGAAATCAGGGAACAGTAGTAGTCCACAGTGTTAAGCTTTAAGCAGGGAGTAACACAATTGCAGGATTCCTGGAATTTGGTCTGCATGAGTATCAACCAAGTAAAATACAAACAAGACAAAGTAACAATATCTTGAAAACAATGCAATTTTACTAAAAGACAAACAGAAGGAATTAATCTATTTCCAGTAAAGTCCAAGACAAAGTTATTAATTAGCAAGACTATGGATAAATGTGGAATATATAATTTATCTAGTGGTTGACCTGATGCAGTTTTGATCCAAAGAGTTTATATTGCTAAAAATCCTTCTCTTGCATTGTTAGAAAGCCATGTATCCTCTATGCTTTCCATTTGCAATTTTACTGTTCTGCTGAATCACCCAATATTCTCCTTCATATTCCTGGCAGGCTTTAATGTGTTTGCTTACACTATAATTAAATGTTCTGCATTCAGTATTTCACAGCTCTGAATTACATTTTGTCTCCTCAATGTAATTACTCCACTGTGTACATTCGGTCAAATGTGCTATTCTGTGCCTGTCCAAATTTTATTAAACAAGGGTATATGTCTGGTCAATTACACTATTACACATACAGTTGTATCTGTCCTTAAGAGAAGCTCTTGAGACTCTAGTGTACTTTCAGTGATGTGAATTACAGGCCTATAAATCCCCCTTCACACTCTTTTCTATCAGTTCTTGCATTCTGTGTGCTATTAGTGGCAAATTAATTGACTAGGGAAGAAAAAAAACAAAAAACAACAAACCAACAACTGAGAAGCTCTGTGTTAATGATTTCAGATGGTGATAAAAGTGACAGAGAGAGGATCCATAGGGTTAATTATCCTACACAATCTCACTTTCTCATTATTCTCTGCTGTAATATTCCAACAAAACAAAAGAGAAAGACTAGGCCAATCTCCCAACACCTCGTTACCAGAAATACTGTGGTTCTAAGCTGTTATCCTGTCAATCCCATATGTAGATCGTATTGAAAATCCTCTTTTGTAAATCAAGCTCCAGAAAACAAAACCAAATTAACTGTAAGACTACGTTAGAAATCTTGAGGCTTTTTAAAAGATATTCTCAATTGCTTGCTAAAATAAATTATCGGTAAGACTAAGCTTGGAATCTTGATAGTCTTTTTAAAGACCTTGAAATTTGATATCTAGTGTCTGATTGTTGTAATCACATACATGTCAATTTAACGTAGACAGAATTTTATTTTTTCTTCCAGATGAATTTTGTGTTTCTGATGTAATCTCCAATTGCTGCAGACTGTGAGTTCAGAGAAAAAAAAAAATATTAAAAATTGGTTTAATATTACTTTACTTTAGTTAGATGTGTAGTCTTAACTACTTGTCTAGGCATACAACGAAGAGAAACAGATGCCTCTAGCATGCAGTAGAGCCCCTCCTAAAAGAAAATATTGAAGGTAAACCAGCATCTCTAGGTAGTACCTGTTCTTCCCCTGTCAAAGGGAGTCTAAATCATTTATTTGTAGAAGATCTATCTCTAAAACTAGATACAATGCACCCAACCTCCAAACAAGTGTATTCAAAGATAATTTGACTTAATATAAGAATTTATGATGAATTGCACAAAATATAGATTTTAATATCTCTGTATTTGATGCCATATTCTCAAAAAAGAAATGAGTATTTATGTCATTTCTTTTGTTTCTTGAAATCATAGAATCATAGAATCATTAAAGTTGGAAAAGACCTCCAAGATCATCAAAGTACAACCCTCCACCCAACATGTCCATGACCACTAGACCATCTCCTGAAGCACCTCATCTACATGTGCTTTCATCTTGTTTTGCAGAATATCCTTTGTTAGAATGTGACAGAAGAAAGACATGACTTCCTTGTCTTGCTCTAAATTAATAGCTTTTAGAGTAGCTATCCATACTAAAGTGAAATTTTCTAAAATAAGCAATAAACCACAAAGAGACAAAACCTAATTTATAAATAGTTTGGTTTGGGTTGAACTAGCATCTAATGAGTTTCATCCTGAAGTAAATTTATATTGTCAGATTTAACAGCATTTCATAAACTGGATTTATGCTCAGTGGGCTAAATTCTCCTTTGAATTAATTTTCATGAATGGAGTTTGCTGTGGTGTAAATGAGAAGAGGATCTGTCTCTAGATGCCTGGAGGCTTTTATTGAGAGTTTGCTGATGATACATACAAGGATACTGAAACAATGTTATTTTCATCAAAGCATAGCCTTAAAATTAGATAGCAGTTAAGAGATTTCTTCTTTTATTCTGCTGATTTGGAAAATGGAATACATTTATTGGAAGAAAGGATGCAGATTAGAAGTTAATGAAATTTTATTGCATCACGGATAATTATTTCCCATTGGTTTGCCATTATTTCTTCATTTAAGAAAAGATGATTCAAATAATTATCATCTCAGTGGATTTATGTTCCACATATAATGCAAGAAATTGGAGTAAATACAAGATTTTCAATAATGGACCTTTAATTCCTAATTTAATTTTCTTTTTAAAAATTATGCTATATGCATATATAGGAAGTATAGTACATGCTTACATCTATAGTAACTGTATATATATATATATTTCAACAAAAATACACCATTAATAGACCTTGCCATTGATAACATGGCAGTAGATGAAAAGTGTCTGAAATTCAGTTACTCTGAAAGTTGTTGTACAGTTAGAAAACATCTCTATTTTTTTTAAATTATTTTTTACCATCCAATAAGCAGTACATGCAATATAGAATCTAAACGAAATAAAATATACCATGTCTACAGTAGGATCGCACCCCTTATCTCAAGTGTTGCTAGAAGTTCTAGGCCTCGCAGAGAAGGATTCTGTCAGTGCAGGCAGCACTAACACGCCCTTAAATATATGTTTTGATGGGGAAGGTACTGCAGGACAACCTTAAATTATACTACCTTGCAACTTAGAAGTGAGGTTCTGAAAGATGTCCTGGAGCCACTAGAGCCTTCTTAGCTGTGACATTTGTGCTATACCTCTCAGAACTCTCAGCTGTGACATTGAAGAAAAAGCTACCAGAAAATGACACGACTTTTCTTTTTATAAGACCTTTTTCTGCAATAAACTGGGAGATAATATGAAGCTGATATATCATCACTTATTAGCCTCAATTTGGTCCACAGATCACTCAAACACCTCATGACATATGCCATGGCTATCCTTACTTTTTCTTTTTTTTTTTTTCGCAAAACACCGCATATAATACTGAGTTGCTTTGTATTGTAGCACCTAGACAATTTTTAACACACCATTATTTATGACAAAGCTCGCAGTTGTGAAATAAACACCTACTACAACCTGTTTCACAGGGCTGGGATGTTGTGCTTGACTGTGATTTTGGCTCAGTTCATCTGAACTGGAGATAAGTATTGTGAAAGCCATGGTGATTTACAGATACATTTAAAGCTACAAAGTGTAGGTTACAAGCCTAAATATAATTCTGTTGTGTTGAGGGATTGTAAGATAGCCTCAAGTGGAAACTTTCCTACAAAATTATGTCCTTGTTAGGCCTTATGTATTAGGTCTCACCTGCTCTCCTACACACATTCCAAATTCTTCCCTATCCCTTTTTGGAGCTTTATGCACCATTGAGGGTTTCTGTGCAAAGGTAGACAACAACATATAGTCTGTCCATACTACCACAAATAAAAAGTGGAAATGAAATGCAAATCCAGGTCAATAAGAGAGCAAGAGGATTTAGGCATATAAACAGTAGTCCTGTTTCTGACATTATGCATACCAGGACAAAACTGGAGTAACTTATTTGGCTTAGAGGAGTTATTCTAGATTTGCATTTGAATGAGCTGATAGAAAAGTGGGTAAATCAGTCTGACTCATTCTAATTCAGGAGATACTGGCTTTTAACCATGTGTTGAAGCCTGCCGGTACATCCAAATGTACCACACAGCTTCTTAGAAAAATAAAGCCATCAAATGAAACAGTATTAAGATTTTAAAACCTCTTATTTCCAAATCTGGATACTGTTATTTATTTTTAGAATGTAAAGAAACTGTAGTTCACACTTTTGTACAAAAAGAGGTCTCAAGAATTAAGCTACTTTAAACTAGATAAATAAATGACAGAAATTTCAGCAGATATTTGCACTACAGTGTCTCAGGAGCAAATCTTCAGATGGCTTAATAGTTCAGCTGTATTTATCAACTACTACTTTGCTGAGAAAGTCTGCATTTCAAGCCCCAGTGATTTGGGGTATCATCATATGAAAACAGTTTATGCCTCTCTCTACTAACTCTCACAAGATTAACTATCAATAGCTAATAGAGATTACACAATATATTTTATCATCAGCATTTACACTTTCCAGGGTCACTCTTATCCTTCCAATGAGATAACACAATGGGAAATGCAGCACTATATTTACTGGTAAGAATGCAAATCTCAGTTGATCAGTGGGTCACATTAGCAGTTTGGAGATTGATGGCAGCTCCAGCAATTCAGAAGATTCAAAAGTGTATCCATAAGGTCAAAATGTAATTTAGTACTTGTTTTCGTACAGTGATGCTGGTGGGAAATGCCATTTCTACTACTCTGGTTTACTTCTTTAGTGGGCATGCCTTAAAGCAGAGAATTTGTTGCTGTTGTTGCTGCTAAAGCTAAAGCTTCCTTATAAAAATGCACTTAATCTGAAAGCTGCAGTATTTCATCTGCTTTCAGTCTTTTAATAGAGTGGAGGAATTCATTAAGTCATCTGAAAGCAATTTTCAATTATGAAAATACAATTTAAATAAGGGGAAGAGGAGCCTTTGAAGATGACAAAAGTGGGAAGTGATTGACACACTCTGTTGTCAGCTGGAATCAATTTCACACTTGGGGAAAAATACCTTCAGTAGAGAAAGATCATTCGTCAGCAGGAGGCAAACTGCAGGGAAGAAGGAAAAGAGAGAGAAAGTAAATCCCATCTTAAGCAAAATATTCAGCAACCTGCACACTCTTCACCTTGACAAAATGGAACCTCTTTAATTTAAGTACTGAACCTCATAGCATTTGCTCTCAGGGCAAACGCTAAAGAATTACAGAAATATAACTATCTGTCCAACTCTGGGTCTTATACAGGCACAGTGCTAGCTTCAAAACCAACTTTGTCTTAGCAAGCACTGCAAGATATCCCTAAATGTTTTCACAGCTGCTGAATAACACAGTATTCTATATGACAATGTACATAGTGTTAAACATGCAAAGTCTCAGGCTATGCTTTGCAGTCTGTTGTGGGTCTGAAAATCAGCTGTTACTTCCCCACAGAGCCAGTTGTTCATATGGTACCAGTTCTTTCTATCTCTAAGTTAAGATAAAAACATGAGAAGAAATACCCTCTTTGATGCCCTGATCTCCCATGCATATTTTGCACAGTTGCCAAAGTGCTATTGAGCTCTTAGTCAACTGGAAATATCCTGAAAGAAAATAGTTCAGAAAAGCTTCAGTGACAAGTTTGTGCTATATCAAATGAGGGGCCAGTTCCTAGTAAAAATCAGCATAGGTCTGGAATCTCAAAAAAGCCCTAAAGTCAGCTTTCAGAGGCAGTAACTGACAATAAGAGGTTCTAAAGGATTTCATTCCAAGTAAATACTGTGGAGTGGTGCTTAGGAAAAATGATTGATAACTAGAGAAAGCAGATTACACACATGGGTAGATGGGGGACATTCCCCTGATAGTTTTGCTAACATATTGCTCCCTCCTCTTTGTTACCTTGGCTTATCCATCTCATTCAAGCAGAGGCTGTCATAAGTGGCAAATCTGCTCACATGTATGTTCATGCACCAAGGCAGAATAATTTTTCTGAAGAATCCTTTCAGTGGTTTTTACTACATTAAGGTGGAATGACCAGAATTATTAAAACCACAATTATACTCATAATAGCCACCGTTTAAGAACACTGAGACATGCATGAGTACTTGGGAGACTCAGACACTATGGAAAATTAATACATTAAAATCCGTGTAGCTTTGAAAGTGTATCAACACAACAGAGAGCACTTAGCAGTGGAGTTAATAATGCTGGTGTAAGTTGGAACAGTCCCTCTCCCTCCCTTTGCTGTCTCTCCTCAAAACAGCACAGGCCACAACTCTAGTGCTTGGCTTTATACATGTAGTGTTACTATTATGTTTGTTGCCATTTTAGACTCGAAAGGTAGGCTGGTTCTTATTTATTTTTCTCAGTCTTTTTATTTATTTATCTCAGTCAACATCATTCAAAGATGTGCTTGAACACAGTGACATGAAGTTGCCCTAATTGCTAAGGATTTAACTTGAGGGAAACAATCACTAGGACTAGGCTCAACTCTGATCCACACAGATACTCTTTGGGCCGGAGGCAATTTTGAAATTAAGTTTTTTTTTGAAGACTGGTATATTTATAGTTGCCAAGATATTGAGAATACTCCTTAACAAAACACTTACCTGAGTTTATGTGATGGCATTAAGAATATGTGCTACATGCAGAAAGGCCTGAGGTAAGCCTACATGAAGTTACATCCTCTGCTAGGATAACAATGGAAGAGTGGGCCCATCATGGGAAAGGAATTATAACCTGTTCCATTTCTGTTGTCCACTGTTGTGGTCTCCAACCAACCAGGAGACCTCTGGTTTTGCTG
Organism: Chloroceryle aenea; assembly: GCA_013399075.1. Lineage (NCBI taxonomy): Eukaryota > Metazoa > Chordata > Aves > Coraciiformes > Cerylidae > Chloroceryle > Chloroceryle aenea. The sequence continues at coordinate 49,830 of VWZY01008249.1, forward strand.
GAAAGATTCCTTATTGTCCCACTCCAGAAAGGGCAGACTACAGACCACGACAGGAATCAATTGACCCCCATCAAATCAATGGCATTTAGGTGCTCAATTAACTTTGAAAAATCTTGTTCTTAACAAGAGAATTGAAAACTGTCATCGTATGCTAACAATTTTATTTCAGTTTCTGTGGCAGTTAGGAGTGATTTATACAAGAAATGTCACTGCTTTAGGAAATGTTTTTAAATAAACAGGCTGCCTACTGTAATAGACTTTCGCAAAACTGAACTTCAAATATAAATCTTTATAACAGAGGGGTTATGTATATATAATTTCTTTCTCAGATGTCTAGGTGGTTAATAAATCTAACCCTGTGGTGTTAACTTCAGAGTGCATTTATCGACCCTTCTACTTTGGAGACTATACATTTGCATTGATTTTCTTTTTTGCCCTTTTTTTTTGTTCACTTGTGTCTCTATCTAGGTGGGTCTATTTGGCTATTATATGACAGTTTTAAAACAAAAATTTGAATCCAGAGTCTGTCCAAGGCACATAATATTTTCATTTTAGAATATTAATTAGATCCTTCAAATTGTTCTTGCTTGAAGTGAAGATAATTACTTGGCATAAATTTGTTAGGGAACTGTATGTATCTTGCTTTGCTGTTGTACATAATCATGAAAAATTGCAGTAGAAACATCTTACATAGTAAAAGGTAGACAAAATGATATTCCAATCAATATACCATGCCTTTCGGTCCATTTTTCCACCTAGATAGCCATATGCTACATGATAATAAGTCTTTCTGGAAAATAATGGATCAATTAGACCTTTTTTTTTTTTTTTTTTCCTGTTGTAACAGGTTTATAGGTATGATGTAGCTCTATGATTATCACAGCAGTGAAAGTTATGCCACTTATGCGGATGATGTACTGCTACAATCCTAAGCATTGCCATCGTGTCATGTAGCTCCAGGCTAATATAAATTACTTTGAAATGATAAAATCACTGTTCTGGTTTGTTGCAGGAACTAAAATGAGACCCCAGTGGTTTCCATGCAAATCATTTCTTGTGAGACATTTGTCAGTGTCAGAGTTAAGTCTGTTGAATTCAATGTCCTCCAAATGAAAGTTTCATTAAATGCTTTTTATTACACATAATGACCTATTTTACAAGTGTCTAATCTAAAGATATAAGGAGCACTAAGATATAAGAAAATATTTCTGGTCATAAACAGACTGCTGATAACCACATTTTCTAATGTATTAATTCTTAGGGAAATCTAGAGTAAATGTTCTGTTCCCATGTCACACAATGGATTGAATTTCTAATGTTCTGATATTTTTACAAGCAGAGATCTGCTATCACCTCAAGAGAATTCACCCTTACAAGCAAAAAGGATTTTGAAGATTCAACAGACAGAGAAGGACAAAATTTTATTTTGATGCAGATCTCATGTTAAGAAATGTGTTTAAGAGTGCTCCAGGATAGGAAGGTGAGATTTATGGGATGAGATTACAGATCTGCTTCCCCCTACCTCCCCCAGCAATCAGCTGTACCCCGTTCTTAAGTATATTTAACATCAAACTATACAAACTGCCTAATTTATGTTGGGTTCATGCAGTTGGATTATAGTTAACTACAGGTAACATGAAGTGTGACTGACATTTATGATATATAATTAAAGAGCACAGTGAAGAATTACCTTGTGTTGCTAAGAGGCTGTGTGCTGTTTCACTTGACCTTCCCTCTCACATAAACAATAAACACAAGTGTTATTTCTCAAAGAATACAAATGTTATAGGATAAAATGTAGTCAGAATCTTTTGACTGCTTGTCACCTTCAGACAGCCCTTTCAGCTATAATGAGTTACAGTGTCCACATAAATTTTCATCTAGTCTCACAGCCTTTCCAGACTTTGTAAGAGCTCCTCCACCCTATTAGCTGTCACCTAGATTTAGTATACCTTTACTGTTACCACACAGGAAGCTTCTTATGCTTTTTCTTTTCCAGATCCTTCAGTTTAGGGAAGCCCTCAGCACACTTCTTTTCTTTGTGTCTTCTAGTCTGCTCTCTGGGTGGCTGTTCCCAAATAGGACCTTTTGCAAATACTTTTCAGGAAGATTTTGGATTGTTCACATTCCCAGAATGACAACCCACCCCTCCACCCCACCCCATAACATGGCATCTGGTGTTCTTTCATTTGTTTGGATTACAGGAAGCTATCCCTGGCAAGTATAATATGATCCCTTAGCTCTCTTACAGGACCAGTTGACTCAGTAGGATGAAATATCCAGTTTTGTGACAGAGAAACAATGTGGATAAGATCAGTAAGAATACATGAACACAAATTTTAAGACCACTCCTAAGATTTGCACATGCTATTGATAATAGCTAAATATCTTTTTGACTGCTATGCAAAAATAACTTCTTGGATTCAGTAAAGGGTAACAGATTGAAATGATGTGTCCTTTGATATTCTGAAAGTCAAACAGATGATCTAATGATCCAGTCAGGACTTAAAATATATATAAAGGTATACCTGACCTGATAAAACAGTCTGTAGTCTCCAAATTATATTTTATATATATTTATCTGTAATTACATATATATAACCATCAATTTTGTTTATATATATTATATATGCCAACTTTCACCTTCAAGAACAAGCTGAAAATAATGTGTCTACCCACTTGTTTTCGGTGTTGCAGTAGATTATAATGCAGCTGTTCATCTGTGTCCACATCAGTAACTGATAATAAAAGACATCTCCATTCAGTGAAACACAGAGGACTCATTAGCCAAGGAACTATTTATATGTCTTGTGACATCTATTTCTTTTAGCAGCCTTACCTATTGCTCACTGAAATGAAGGAAAAGACCTTTAAAAAAAAATTAAAAATCAGTGGCAACTGTTTTTTAAAAAAAGTCCTGCTTCAGCCATCAAGAAGCACAATAGATATCAAGTATGTAGTACCTTCTCTGGTCCCAACAGAATTCAGAACCAAGTACCTCTTTCTGATTTCCAAGGGTGTACAGAGCAGCTATTACCTCATTCAATAAATTCAAGAGAAGTACTAACATAAAACTTTACTGTGATCGTAATTAATCGCCCTTCTTATTTCACCATCTCATTCAATCAGTTATATTATTCAAATAATGTGAGCATTATCTTTTATGAATAGCATTTATTAAATACAAATAAAAGTGGCACAGTAAATCTTATCCATTCACCTATCCTATGCTTATGTTTAGACTGATATGTGAAAATGTTGAAATCTGTTTTGTATCAACATCTTTGTGCTTTTGAAACTTTAAGGAGAAAATAACTATTTCTTGAAGTCATATTCTTAAGAGGAAACACATGCACAAACCCAGATTGTTGTACAGAAATCAGAGGATTTTCCAGAGTTCTACTGCTATGACAATGAAAAGCTTTTCAGAAAGAATTTCAGCCAAAGCTTATTTATGGTCAGGTTAAACCAATTTGTTCTTGTGTTAACCTTGTCCTGTGCTTCATATAACCATTTAGTTTTCCAGGTGCTAAGCAGAGCAAGCATAACTTCCTTGTATCGTGGGCCAAGATCCAAATCAAGGCTTTGTCTCTTTGACCCTTCTTACCAATGCTTGTTCAAGAACAGGCCCAGTTGGGAGGCAACCACTAACATCTGAGAAACAATAAAGAACAGATTTTTAAATTACCACATGGAATTCATTTACCTCCTTCCGAGACCAGCATCTGATTCTATGAGCACTTCTGTCTTACTGTTATAGCTTGAATTAAGTCTTGTGAATTTGTCCTGAAACAAGGGAGAAATGTTAATTTTATCATTTAACAGCATTAGCTGGAAGGCAAAGCACAGTTCTACCCATTATATAGAATCCAGTTGTAACAGCAGGTATAGTAAGTAAATGAGGAGTAAGGACATGGTCATGCGTGTAGTGAAGCTACTAAAAATACCCACACACAAAAACAAACAAACAAACAATCAAAAAAACCCCAACAACCAACCAACCAAAAAAACCCCCACCAAAACCAAAACCAAAAAAAAACCCCAAAACACAAAAAACTTTTCCCCAAAGGACTTAAAGTGCTCATTATTCTGTCTGCAGCATTCCTAATTCACCTTTCTTGTCCTTTTGAATGTAATTGTGCATTGTACACAGTGCAGATGATGTATTAGAACATTCCACAATAATAGAGTTGTGTTTGAAATTAAGGTGTTTTCCTTGCTGTCATAGATCTCTTTCATCCTGGAATTAGATAATGCACCTAGGTTTTTATATTTCATATTTCCTACTGATAATGATCAACTTCTAGCAAAATGTTATTTTACTACACCTCAGGTTCCTTGTGATCTTTCTCTCTAATCTACATGTATACCTCCCCTTTCTGTCCTGCATCTTGATCATTCTATTGTGGTATCACTGTATAACCCTTTGTGGACTTGGTCTAACCACAGTCTAACACATCCACTTGTGAGACAGATCTTTTACAAATACCTGGGTTTTTTTTCCCATGAGTGAAAGTCTTCCATTCCCCCATTTAGTACATCAAACCTGCAGTTATTTGATTATTTAGATATAGATCATATGTCCCTTTCACCCTGTCAGCCTGGATTGAGGGAAGGGTAAGCTCTCATTTTGCTGTAAAGAATGATGCAGACAGACCCTGTTCAGATCAGGTTTGTTGTATCAGCAAATTTCACTGGTACAACTGCTTCCAAAGCTGATGTCTGTGGGAGTCCACAGGTAGCCTCTCTTGAGGCTGTTAATTCCCTCTTGAAACAACCTGTTAGGTTGTGTCCTTTATACTAGTTTTTCCCTCCTTCTAGTTCTTGCAGTAATTCCCATTTTATCTAACCTAACTAATAATGTCCCATGTGGGGCTATTTTAAATGCTTTACTGAACACCAGGTAGATTAGATCTACTGCATTTCTTTTGTCTGGAAGATCAGTTAGCTTATCAAAGAGAGTTATCATGTTAGTATGGCACAGCCTATGTTCATTAAACTGTTCTGTTTATCTCATTTATCATTCTCTTTCATTTAACTGCTCTTTTGTTTGCTGGTATTTAAGACCCTTTCAGCCTTGCAAGGCCTGTTCAGGCCAGGTTACCAGCCAGCAATGGGCTGTTCAGGATTCATCCATGTGCTGCACGAACTATACCTGTTTTGCTCCAGTCATAAAATTGTTCCTCGAACTCAACAAATCTACTTAAAACTGCCTTCTGCTAGACTTCTAACACTGGGCCAGATGCAGGTTACCTGGTTCTTCAAATGGTGTCAGTATTGCATTTTTAGTGTTGCTTCTACCTTTGACATAGTTATTATTTCCACAGCCTCACTGGCCATCCTGACTTTGTCCTCTGCATTCAAGACCATTATTTTTATTGAAAATTGAAGTTTTGGTGCCATTACAAGTTTGTGTGAATTTCTACCAATCTAGACTGCAGATGGCTGCAACCTTTTAGGTCTGCTGTCCTTTTATTCAAGTGGCCGAAGAATTTTTATTCCATTTGTTCCAGTTTCATTGCAGATGAGTGAATCCAGATCTGCAAAGCAAGCAAGAGTTCACAGGGCTGAGGATGGTATTCTTGTGAGTAAAAAGAAAAGATGAAATCTTGATACCTGCAGGGACAAGATTCCTCACAGATAATGTGCTATGTCTCTGTCACATTTCATCAGCTAAGCTGATGTCTGAGCTGTGAGCTGATACAGTCTTCTGTGTAACAGAGGCAGATAGGGAGTCAGCAGCAGGATGAAGATGATTAGAACATGATGTAACATAAGGGCAAAGGCATTAGACAGAAAAGCAGCAAGCAAAGTTTGGTTTAGAAACTGATCATATAATTCCATATATGATCATAAAGTGAACCCATGGTAGAACCAGCAATAGAGCAACAGAGCTTGGGCTGCCAGCACAAGTTCATGCACACTGCTTCACAGAACTGATTCTTTTGACCCTGTTATGTTAGTCTTGGTTAAAACTTATAATGAATACATGCATATAAAGGCTTAGTTGTCAGAGCAGTTGTCCTGATTTGTTTACCTTGTTTTGAAGGTTTTGGATGAGCCTGTGACAGCAGTCACAGTGGTGAGAGGGGGTGATACTTTCCTGAATAGAGCAGAACAGGATATAAAGCTTTACCTCCTTTGTTTCACAGTCATTGACTATGAAACCTACCGGTCCTGCCCCCTCCTCCACTGATGCACCAACCACAAAGCCATGGTCATTTGGTTTATGAATAACTTATGCTCAAATCTTCCCAGTTTCTTTGCACCCTTATCAAAGCTAACTAAAAGCACCTCTCTAAGAGTCAGGCTTTTGTTGTGGCTCTCAGATATAATTTGCAGATGTGCCTTTTTTTGTTTGTTTGTTTGCTTGCTATAAAGCTAATTCTGCTGATACTGTTGCTGCTGACTCGACCCCCTCTGTACTGCTGGGAATCCCTCAGTGGCATCAGTTCAACACAGCACTCTCTGATCTTTCTCAAAGGGCTCATATTTCTCTTATGAAATGATGCACTTACTAATAAACATGAGACTTAATTTGAACTTCAAATACTAGGAAAAGAAGCCATTCCCAGATTGCCAAAGCAAGAGGGGATTAAACAGGGCAGTATCCTAATGGAGCAGAAGCAGGCCTCAGTAATTAGAGAGGCGCAAGGCCTCGGGTGTCACAGTACAACAGAACAGCATCTCCAGAGATTGTTCCCCCATACAAAATAGGATGCCATGTTAATAATAAATGTAAGGCTTAATTAGGATCACAAATACTGGGAGAAGAAATCAACTCCCAGGCTGTATAATTATAAAAATATTAGAAGCTCAAATACTTAAAGTAACAGAAACTGTTTTTTTTTTCCCTGACTCACATACTCTGTCAATGAGTGCAGGAGTCCTAATGATTTTTGGATTATTTGACACTGTCTTGGCTAGGGTTAAATGAAGAGCTTTCAACTGCAATCAAGTTCTTTTTCAGCAAAAACTACAGAACCAGGCACCTTTCACAGATGTTGTAACCCAGTCGTCAGTATGCGCATGTCACCGATGAGCAATAAACTTTCTAGCAAGGTCAACCTTTCTGAAAAGTGGAAAATAAGGTGTTTAAAAAGCCAACACCTCCTAAACTTCAGGTTTTTATTATAAAATATCTTCTCATATTTCCACCAATTTCTGACAGTCTGGGAGAAAATCAAAACAAATTTGCAGAGATTTTTTGGTGGCCTGGAAAACTTCAAAGAAAAAAGTGCACAGGAAATTTACAAGAGAAGAATTTATGAGGCCATTTTCAAGGCTGATTCTTGCAATGAGCAAATGCACATTTTAAATAATGCAGGCATTGATCTACACGTCACTAACAATTATGCTTGTTTCTGAGAGAGGACTATATTTCTACCCCAGAAGTGTATTCAAAGCAGTTTTAAAGCAATTCTGCCGATTTTCTCCATCTGCTTCTGAACAGCCATGGGATGTTAAGGAAGGATTTTTTTGAAAGCAGAGGTAGCAAAAGCTTAATGTATCATAAGCATACAAAGTAGTTACACTAGTTCAGGCCAAAGGTTCATCTAGGTTGTATCTTTTTTTTTTTTTTTTTCTGATAAGAGATCTACAAAGATAACCTCACTGTGGATAAAAAAAGGAAAAAACACAAACCCGCAGTAAGTAAAGGATGATCCTGCTTCAGTAAAGTCTACCAATATATATACTACCTGATAGTAATTAAATTAAGAGCATTTGAGTGGGTAGTTGTATCTTCCTCATGATTTATTTTTAAAAATAGCATGTTTGGACCTCTCCTAGGAGAAGTTGTCTATTAATTTTTAGTTATTCTAGTGGCTTTCAAAATATCCCATGGCAGTGGGTTTGCCATTTTAACTGAAAAAAAAATCAAAAAATCACATTTTGTTTGTCTTACCACTTCTTTGGATGTCTTTCTTCTTGTACTCGAAATAAATGATTAATAATCATACCTTAGAGACCTTCAAAATTCTATTCTATTTAGAAACTTTATAATTGCATTGTCCCTCTCTTAATATTTCTTTTTTTAAGTTGTAGTGTACTTATTTTGTCCTAACATGGGATACCCAGAATTGTATGCTGTCATGCCAACATATCAAAATCTCTCTGAAGTGACCAGATAAACAGTGACTTCTGCTCAGGTGCTCACAATAGGTAAGGTTGAAAATCAAGTACTGGGCAAGAGCTGGGAATTTAAAAAGCTCTTATTATGACCTATCCTATCTGAGGTCAGTAATGATTGCTTCCTCCCTTTTGCATCAGCAAAGGAGAGAAATTGAGCCATAATAATCTCAAAATCCAACTCCTCCCCTAAGGTTTTTATAGGAAGCCAATGAGATAAATAAGTCATTGTAAAGGTAGCCATAATTTTAATTTCCTACATGAGGCTGTTATTGAGTCTGAATGCACAGCTCATTGCTCATTCCAGTGCTAACCTCACAGGATATTGAGCAAATTTTCACAAAAGGGGTAAATCTATTGCCTGAAGAGTTAAAAAAGTTCTCAAATTGGAACTGATTACCAAACAAGAGAAATATACTGATAACACTGGAGAATTCTGTGAAATATACTGATAACACTGAGAATTCTGAGAAATCTCTGCAGGACACGTAGTTCAGTGCTCTCACAGAAGTATTTTTCAGAGATGCTCAGGTGACTGCCATAAAAATGGATCATAAAAACTTACTGTTGCCTACTCTAGGGCTTTAGCAACCAAGGCATATCAATGTGCTTCCTGAGTTTAATTTTAGGGCAATCCTCAGCTGTGGATCCTTCAAAAGTGATCAACAGTTTTGGCCAGGACTGCACACATTATTTTCTGTCCCTGATTATTCCACTGGGACATATTCATGGTGAATCATACCCTAGGTCATCCAAAAGCATGGCAAAATATTGGCTACTTGTTGCAGGTCAGCAGCTCACTGTTTAAAACACTAACAAAGGAAATGTTCTGCAGCCAGTCACTGATTTTGTAGTTATAATTGCAAAGACATCTGAGCTATGTGATCAAAATGAGAAGTAAGTGTTGTCTTGAAGCACTGTTGTAGGATCTCCACAGATAAAAGCAAGTAAAAGTGATGGGAGTCTGTCACATTTAGAAGCAGTAAATATCTCCTTTTTTTCTTTTTTTTTTTCTGTGGTGGACATTTTCCCTCAAATTGCCCTTAATTGAAGCAAAATTAATGGAAGTGAGAACCTTAAGTGGATCAATTTGCAGTAAAAGTTGTAACACAGAAAATACCACAAAAGATGTGAGAAGTGTCATATATAGGCATAAGCTGAAATCATAGATTGGCCAGAATCCACTTTAAATTACTAATAGAAACAGTGCTTATATTTCATTTTTGTCTTGAGGTAAAAGTTATAGAAGTGCCACATTTAAAAATTGTTTGGGCACCCAAATGTACAGGCAGGACCATGCTGGAAGTGAACAGGGCATTTTTAAAGGTTAATTATGGAACAAGTATGCTTAAATCTATGAAACTAAATTATTTTTTGGTCCTTTATCCCTCCCCACTATAGTCTCTCTGTGGAAGGGATAAGGAGGGGTCTTGCCTTATCTTAGCTCAATTTGTTGATTCATGCAAGATATGGCCTAAGTGAAAAAAAGGCACTTGTGAAGTTTTAAAATAATTAATTAGGTGAGGTAACCCCCCACAGGGTTTGACTCTTTATCCCCCAAAGAGGTTGAATATTTAATACATGTGAAAACTGCAGTCTGTTTTGTGTTCCCTGGAACTTTATTTCAGATTAGTACTAATTTGTCTGCCAACACAAGTTATTAAAAATTTTCCCCTTAGTAAAAAACCACTAAGATTCTGCTCTGAAAGGGAAGAATCCAAAAAGGATTTGGTGTTTGATAACCCAGATAAGCACCTAAATCCTTTAAAATCTAGCCTTGAAAGTGCTGAAATCTAGGCAATGTCAAGGGAGGTGTCTCTACCTTCAGGTGCAGTATCTTGTATATGTCCTCTGCTAGGCCTCCCACTTTATCAACAAGATGTGGTTTAGAGAATGTGTGGGGGATGCTCAGGTGTCTCTGCTTGCAAGGACTTGGAAAGCTTCTGTTTTTGCATAGAGTGACTCAACAAATGGCTGATGTTCCCCAGTGGGAGATGTGCCTACCTCCTCAGACAACTGAAAACTTTTCCTTTAGAGAAGGTAATTCTTCTGCATATGTCTATTGTCACCTAATTTTAACTCCCTTAGCTAATTTTGCACAGGGCCAATAAGTGCTGTCATCTCCAGCTCAAGCTGCTCTGAAGGTGGCAGGTCTTTCATGACAGCCATGTTAGCTGACTATAGCAACCAGCTCCAGCAGGCTTATAGCTATGAATCCAGACAGTAATGGATACCTTACTATTCAGAACAGAGATAAAAATGCCTTTAAAATGCTGACATGAGCCTCAGGATGCTTAAGCTCCTCATAGTCAAAAGGCTGGGCTTCTCTACTAAGATCATTTGAAACATCTAAATTTTAACTTTTTAAGAGAATTGTCCCCTGCACAGTGCTCCAGGGTTGTAAAGGTGGTCCAAACAACAATTTGCCTTATGTTCAAGCTGGTCTTTGTGTTAAGTGCAGTTTAGGTTTGTTTATCAGAAATTTCAAGTCCCTTGCTACTAAACAACTGTGCTATGCTTTTCTGTCAGGAGAGGATCACAGTTTAACAATCCAGAGTGGAGGGAAATTAATTTTTTTTCTTTATTTCCATTAAGAATTCTATGTTTCAAACATAGTGAAATGTGGAGAAATGTAAACAGTTGATTTCTTGTCTCTTGTCATTAATTGAACTGTTAAAAGAACTGTGCATAACTGATGCAAATTATAGCAAGGGCAATACTTTATATTTACTTTTTATTGCCCAGCTATCACATGCACAGGCAAAGATTAGCAGCTGGAGCTAAACATTTATAGATGTAAACACTGTAATGAATGGAATCACAGGTGATTCCTTTTCACCTTTTGAACTGATATCCATAAATTTATCATTGATTCTCTAAATGGAAAACGGTTTACTCTATCACATAATGGGTACCCACTCTGGGGAGTAAAACTACGAAATTTTGTTCTTTATCCGGAAAATTTTTTAGGTAGACAAAGGAGTGAAGATAGGATGATTTTAACCAGATGCTTCACAGCATGAAAAGTTGTTTGCAGAGCACCTTGGAAGAAACAGTGGGATAGAAACAGTGAGAAACAGTTGAATGACACTACCTACCAGAGAAATATAATTACAAGAATGCAAAGACTTTTGGAAAACAAGGAGGCCAAAACCTGAGCTCTGCAGTTTCATCATGAAGCAGTTAAAAATAACAGCATGATCACCTCTAAATATAGATAGAAAAATTATTTCTTTGGGACATAGCCATTTTTTTGAGGCTTTTGTGTAGCAAAAACAACTCTCAAAAAGCTATGAACCTGGGAGACCATATGTACTGTGGATTAGTTGCAGCTCTATCTTATTACAAAGAAAGCCAAAAGTGGTGTTTCTAAAACCATGCATTGTTGAATTCAACAGGAGCTTTATCATTCATTTCTGTAAGGACTGAAAATGTTTAGGCCAACACTAAGCACTTTCAAAATCTGCCACTTGCTGTTTATGTTTTGAACAAAATGAATAACTTTTCAGCTATCTTTCTGTTGTATCCTCCCCTCCACACATACACACTCTCAGCTTGGGAAGGACAAGAAGAACAGAACCCAACATTATTTCAGTGTAACCACCAAATTATAATTATGGAGTTTCCTAATGTACTACAGCTGTAAAAGTCTAGACCCATCTAGGACATACGATTTGGTTTATACAATACCAGGGTGTGAACTGAGCATATGGGAAGAAAAGTTCTTTAAAATGAATAAAATAAAATTAAAAACTCTGGATTTTTTCTTTAGAAATCCATTAATGAAATTCATTTGACATGTTAATGAATAGAGAAACTACACAACTATAGACATCAGCCACCTTAGATAAAAAAAAAAAAAAATAAAATATATTTAAACCATACTTCTACCTCTTCTCTAGCAATGTTCTACTAGTGGTTTAGACTGCTTTTCAAATGCTGACATGAAGAACATGATTAAATACTCAAACAAGAGACTGTTCTTTAGAATTTAAAAACAGCAAAAAAAAAAAATTAAGAAATTCTATAGATTTGTAAAAAAATCCTATTAAGTGCTCCAAATGTCTTGTAGTAGAAGAGTTGTCCTACTAAAGCATATAACCATATGGCTAGGTGAACAGACTTGCCTCATTTAAGATTTTCAACCCTGGGCACCTCAGTATAAGAAAGACATCAATGTGCCCTTCCGGAGAAGGGCAACGAAGCTGGGGAATGGTCTTGAAAGCAAGTCTTATGATGAGTGGCTGAGGAGATGGGGTTATTTAGCCTGAAGAAAAGGAGATTGAGGGGAGATCTTTTGAGGTCCCCTCCAGTCCCTAACATTCTGTGATTCTGTGTGATTCTGTGACCTTACTGCTCTCCACAAATACCTAAAAGGAGGTTGCAGAGAAGTGGGTATTGGTCTCTTCTCAAGAGTCACAATTGACAGGACAAAAGGAAATGGCATCAAGTTATTCAAGGGAGTTTTAGATTGGATATTAGAAACAACTTCTATACCAAAAGTATTATCAAAGACTGGAACAGGCTGTGCAGAAAAGTGGTAGAATAGCCATCCCTGGATGTATTTGAAATCTGTTTAGATATGGTGCTCAAGGATATGGTGTAGTAGTGGATCTGGTAGAGTTAAATAATAGTCAGAATTGATCTTAAAGGTCTTTTCCAAACATAGTGATTCTGTGATTCTGTACATTATGGCACCTGATACCTTTGGAAACCTGTGTCTTCTAAGGAGCCTTCAGAGAAGGCGCTTGGACCTGGCTGGCCTCAATCTCAAGTAGTCTAATTCACAAGTAGAATTGCTGTGTTTCAGTGAACACCATTCACACATATTTTTATGTACTGGCATTCATGAAAATATTTTGATACAGCTGGCAAAGCTAATTGTCAAAAGAAATGAAGATTCATATGAGGAAATGTAGATATTTACAGTGTACGGATCTACATCTGTATGTTATCTAAAGTAGTTTTAAGCAATGGAGAAAAGGGCAATTCTGTAGAACAATTTGCTATAACCTGCTCTCCATGAGTAAAATGAGGCAGAGGCATTACACCCTAACAAGCCTATTACTCACTATGACACTAAAAGGTGTCAGGGTGACTCTCTCAAGTGCATCTCACCCATACTGGAATATGGCTTGCACAGAAAACAAAGGGGGAATGGAAATTTATATGCAAGTATATAAACAATTTTAATTGTAGTTACTAATATCCAACAATAAAGATAAGTAGAAATACAAATCTCAGTGCCTCAGTCAGTCTTTATCAACAACTAAGAGACTGCTGTATGCACAAATTCTCCCCTACTTCCTTTCACTATGATTTTGTGGATTTTCTTTTTAAAAAACTTCAGTTATGGTTTCTGCAAGATACAGGCATCAAAAATAAACCCTCTTTGGGTGTGACCTACTATAGTAATTTCCACACCAGAGTTGTGAAGACAAATAATCTATGACTTGTCATTACCTTAGCACCAACTAGGAAAGTTCAAAGTATGACTTCCTTACATAAGCACAGAATAAGAAACATACTTTAATATTCATTGCAATGCACAGAAATCAAACTCACCATAACCTCCTTCTTCACACATACACCTGCAAACACACAATCCACAGCAGCTTGCAAATTCAGCCATCTGTTTAGGGGTTAGAGTATGCCTGTAGGCACTAGCATCACAGGAGGCTGCACTGCATGAAGACTAGTTCCAGAAGGCAGCTAATCACAGAAGCGATCCATCTCTGTTTTTCTCTTGCCCCTGGAGTGTGTGTTTGTTGCTGACCTACAGCTATAGTGAATTACCACCAAACATCATGCTAGCTCAGTGGTCATGATGGGCACAGGGAGAAATGAGAGTCCATGCTTTGCAGTTATGCTCTTCCTTCATGGTAGGAAAAAAAGCGAAAGTAAGGATGAGCAGCCAGAAGGCATGGTTATCAGAAGTCACAGATGATATGACAGAAATTCTGAGTGGTTGTTTTTTTGGCTGAATTTGGGGTTGCTAAGACATTACACATTGGACATTTACTTGACCAGAATGTCAACACAGGCTTATACACATGCTTTCAGTTCATGTCTTAGCAATTTGAATTGAATTAAGTCCCAAAGCTATTCTTATTCATATCTGAACTCTAGACAAACTCTACACCTTTTTGGTTTGAGTAACCATCTAAATTCCTAGCATTCAATAAATTCTATAAGCAGTGAGAAAAGTCAATCTGATGTGTATTTGGAGCACTGGGGGCTTAAGATGAAGAGACTCACATTTTTAGAACTCCCCAGCTGGAGCCCTAGTATATCTGGCTATTGTTGAAATGGGAGTGAGGGGGAAGCATATAAATTTACAGCTCATTAATACCCTAAAGATAACAGTCCCTTTGTCATAAATTCTGTTAAGAAATATTTTCAGATTATGACACTCTTCCCCACTGTCGTAACCTGACTAAAGTATTCCCATTCAGCTGTGAACAGTATTTCACTCAAGTCCTCTCCATTTACTGTGCTAGTTATTTTTTCCCAACACGGTTGCCTACAGAGATGACCCTTGATTTCAAACATTGCTCCCAAACACCAGCACAGCTGGATATCAGATCAGCCCAAAACAATATCAAACATGTATTTCAAACCCCTACATATTTTGACTTACATTTTGATGCCAGTTTCTACATCAGACCCAACAACATTTTAAGAAAACAGCAGTACTAAATGACAGAATCATATTTCACACACACCAATACATGCTAGCCTTTTTTTCCCTTTAAATATATTCTCTAACCCTCTGTATGTAGGATTTGCTAAACTGCTAAAATATTTCCAAGGGCAAGAACTAAACAATGCAACTTCTATGAATTTATTTCTTTGGACAATTAACTTCAGAAAAGTCATGAGGTTCTTTTCAGTTTTAGTAGGATGATTTCTATTTTTTTTCTGGCTTTTGAATCATGACCAGCTCTAGTTTTGTCCTGCTCTATCAGGGGGGTTGGACACGATGATCTTTGGAGTTCCTTTCCAACCCCTAACTGTGATTCTGTGATTCTGTGAATCAGTATCCAAACTCTAAGTTAAGCTCTTTAAAGACAGATACTAAAAACTAAAGCTGTATAGTGAGTTAGACTGAACAGGGATGACTCCAGAGAAAGATCTTACAAAACTTAAAGACCACAGAAGCATTGGTTGGACCCAGAGAATCCTCTGTTTTAATCTTGGAATTCTACTCAGGACAGAGGATGAAATACAAGAGTATAATAAGCAGGTTTGGATTCCACCATCCACTCTGTGTGTTCAACTCCCCGGGCCTTATTCCCAAGAGTAAGCAAAGAAAACACAAAACTCTTGTTCTGTTTCACTGTACGAATATGTTAATCTCTTCCAATTTACCACCTATGACTGCAATTACCCGATGCTACCATTGTAGCCTGAGAAATCTTTCCTCAATATTCTTCTATAGTCAAGAATGTACAAAGAGCTCTTCTAAATCATCAGTTCCACCTCTGTGATGTGGTAAGCAGAAACTGAATATGATCTATGGGCAGAAGCCCTATTTGCATTAGTAAATTCTATGTCCCCAGTGCTCTCCCAAAGGGCTCTCCCAGAACATGATGCTTTGCACCCTTCTGTTTTCAGGAGTGTGTTCATGGCCTGTTTATTCCTTCTTTCTCTGGAACTGATACTTCTCTCATTTCACTGATATTTACATCCCTGACCAAATTTTTGTCTGCTAAGGTGAACAAACTGAGGTCCTTTAATCTGTCATGAGAAGAGGATTCTCCCTTGTTTCAATGAACTTATTAGCCCTGATCCCACATGGTCAGAAGTAATTGCATTTTCTTGGATGCTAGATGAGTTCTCAGAAAGCACTTCTACAATGCTAAAAACATGTTTTCTCTGCAGGTAATTCTTCAGGTTATGCACCCTTGGATGCCCTCCGTCTGTTTGTGTGGTAACATCACACCAGCAATTCACAGTCCCTGCTGTGTCATTTGCCCTTTGTGATAACCCCTCAGCTCACAGCAAAAATTCTGATTAGTCCAGTTCTTTGGAGCATTCAGGTTTGTGTTTGTTTGGCTTGTTGTGGGTCGGTTTTTTTGTTTCTTTGTTGGTTTGGCTTGGTTTGGTTTTGGGTTTGGTTGGGTATTCTGTGTGCGTGTGTGGTTTTTTGTTGTTGTGGGGTTTTTTTATTTGTTTTGTTTTGGGTTTTGTATTTTTTTTTCCTGTTTTGGTTTGGGTTGGGTTTTTTGTGTTGTTTTGTTTTTTTTTTCTTTAATTTCTTGTTTTGTTTTGTGGGCTTTTTTGTGTTTTTTTTTGTTTGTTTGTTTTATGAGACATGCTTTTTCTCAGAACAGAGAAGTATCTTCCAACTCTGAGCTGTTATCACATTCACACTTTGGTATTATGCTCAGTAATGATCATTTTAAGGAAAGCTCAAGTCTAAAATGCAATGAGCTCTACTGGTAACCTTCCTCCAGATGAACAGATCCCCTTTCATGGACAACTAATTGCCATTATATAACTAATTGATATTTGCACTTTCACCTGTACTCTAACCTCTTTACAATTCCTATTTTCTCTAGCTAAAATAATTTTTCTTGGGCCACTGAAGCAAAGGATTCAACAAAGTCCAAATCTTCAGAGGCACACTTTTTTGTTTAGAAAAATAAACAAATCCAGCAGTCTAATCTGACACAATCTTTTTTTAGCAATATTTAATTTTCCATGTTACCTCCATGCCTTGTTTTTGTTCTTCTTCTAAGACTTAGTCAACACCCTCTGTATATTATAGTCAAGAGATAATCTGGCCAAACGTCAGCTTTATTTGCATCTCTGCCACAGCAACATGGAAAGGAGTCAAAAAGGAACAGAAGTCTGTGAAGCTTTGATCCCCTTGGTGTGTCCTTCATTCATACACTATTCAGGATCATAGGAGTGGTACAGAGGAAGACTATGACACCATGATATCTTCAAGATTTTCCTTCTGTCTAGAGAATCTCTTTTTTTTTAAATCAGTAATTCATGAACAAATTCTGAAATATGGAAAGCTTAAATCAAGTGTTTAAGATTGGTACTTTCAAAAAAATTGAAAAATAAGCCTTTTGCAAACAGATGCACTTCTCAACTTCTATTATGAATTATGAACAACTTTCCCCAGATCCACATTTTAAATGTGAAGAAGTTCATGTTACATTTTAATTCTACATTATAATTCTTGGAGTTATGGAAACTTCTTATTACATATATTATTGTTATTTTTATTTTGTTCTTAACCCTTAATTATATGTTATGAAAAAATCTGGAAAAACATTTTGTTGAAACGGGAGTATAGTATGATTTAGGGAAAGAGATAAAATATTAATAGTTCAAAAATTTACTCCATGCCTGGGTGAATATCTTTATTGATCAAAAGTATTATGATAAGACTTTGTATATAAAATACATGCATCAAAGTGTGCTAATGTGGCTGGGAAGCCTTAAATTATAGTAGACACTTTCAGGAACCATGTGGGTTTGTATTAAAAGGTAATATAATATGATGAATCATCAAAATGAACAGGTTAGTTTTGTGAAGCTTTTAGTCTGTATAAATGTATGAATCAAACAAAGAATAGTCTTTGTAAAAATATACATAGAAAATAAGACTAGAAAACCAGGGATGATATTTTATCTGTGATATGTGATGCTGATGAGTGACTCCTGTTTCAATAACCACTTCTTAGTCTAAAAAAGATCTTTAATTTATTTTTCCCCCACTCTAAGAAGGCCTCACGGAATTTCTGGCCTTCATCTGTATTGCAGACACATACTTTCAGAATTTTTGAGATGTCTGAATGTTGTTTGATTTGAATCCAACTTGCTGACACAGCCCCAGTTTTGTTGCAAATCAAATAATCTATCTTTTTGGAGGCGAGTGATTAGGAATTCTTATTCATGATTTATACAGCCCTGAATAAACTCATTTTATTTGGCTTGTCATATCCAGTTTTAATTTTCTGTTCTGCTAGTAAAAAGCTTGGTGGTTTGTTTATTGTACTGCTATAATGTCAACAACATAATCTATTTTAAAGAGCAAAGTCAATATTGTATTTTATTAAAGCAAATGTGAAGTTTAATTATGTTTCAGTTAACCCTGGCTTTGTGTTAGCTTTTATTATTTTCCATAAGTAAATCTTTATTCAAAGCTCTTATGTCCTCTTCTGCCCAGATCTAAGAGGTAGCAAGTAATGCCTCTTGCATGGCTTCTTTGCAAGGGGTAGATACACTTTTCCAATCTGGTGTTGTGTACATTATGGATCTGTTAGCTGTCTTAGGACTGATAAACATTTTAGTTGGTAAAAACATATAAATGTCTATGTTGGGTTTGTGCCTGGGGGATTTTGGTAGCAGAGGAGGGGGCTAACTGGTGTGGCTTCTGCAAAAAAGCCAAGTCCCCTAAGAATTGTACAGAAGTCCATGGGACCGGACAGAATTCACCCGAGAGTTCTGAGAGAGCTGGCAGAGGTGCTCACCAAGCCACTTTCCATCATTTTTCAGCAGTGGTGGCTGACCTGGGAGGTCCCAGCAGACTAGAAATTAGTCAATGTAACAACCATCTATAAGAAGGGCCAGAAGGAGGATCTGGAAAGCTGATGGAGCAGATCATCCTTAGTACCATCATGCAGTACATGCAGAATAATCAGATGATCAGGCCCAGTCATCATTAGTTTATGAAGGGCAGGGACTGCTTGACTAACCTGATTTCCTTCTACAATATGGTCACCCACTTATTGGTTGAAAGAAAGGCTGTCAATGATATCCAGCTGGACAGTAGTAAAGCCTTTGACACTGTCTCCCACGGCATTCTCCTGGAGAAACTCTTTGCTTATGGCTTTGATGGGCATACACTTCACTAGGTGAAAATCTCTCTGGATGGCCAGGCCCAGAGGGTTGTGAATGGAGTTAAATCCAACTGGCAGCCAGTTACAAGTGGTGTCCCATTGGGGTCAGGACTGGGGCCAGTCTGTTTAATATCCTTAATGATGAGCTGAGGGGATCAAGGGCACTCTTGTTAAGTTTGCAGACGACACCACGCTGGGCGGGAGTGTTGATCTGCTTGAGGGTAGGAAGGCTCTGCAGAGGCATCTGGACAGGCTGGATCAGTGGGCTGAGGTCAATGAGATGAATTTCAGTAAGACCAAATGCTGCGTTCTGCACTTTGACTCCAACAACCACTGGCAGTGTTACAAGCTTGGGGAGGAGTGGATGGAAAGATGACCAGCAGAGAGGGATCTGGGGTTGTTGATTGACAGATGACTGAACATGAGCCAACAATATACCCAGATGGCCAAGAAGGCCAATGGCATCCTGGCCTATGTCAGGAAAGGTGTGGCCAGCAGGACCAGGGAANAGATGAATTTCAGTAAGACCAAATGCTGCGTTCTGCACTTTGACTCCAACAACCACTGGCAGTGTTACAAGCTTGGGGAGGAGTGGATGGAAAGATGACCAGCAGAGAGGGATCTGGGGTTGTTGATTGACAGATGACTGAACATGAGCCAACAACATACCCAGATCGCCAAGAAGGCCAATGGCATCCTGGCCTANAACAATATACCCAGATGGCCAAGAAGGCCAATGGCATCCTGGCCTATGTCAGGAAAGGTGTGGCCAGCAGGACCAGGGAAGTTATTCTACCCCTGTATTCGTTACTAGTGAGGCTGCATCTTGATTACTGTGTCCAGTTTTGGTCCACTCATTACAAGAAGGGAACTGAGGTACTAGAGTATGTCCAAAGAAGGACAACATAGTTGGTGAAGATCCTGGAACTCAGTTCTTGTGAGGTGTGGCAGAGACAGTTGGGGTTGTTTAGACTGGAGAAAAGGAGGCTCAGAGGAGACCTTATCACTCTCTACAGATACCTGAAAGGAGGTTGTAGAGAGGTGAAGGTCAGTTTGCTCTCCCAAGTAGCAAGTGATAGAACAAGAAAAAAATGGCCTTAAGTTTCACCAAGGGAAGTTCAGATTAGATATGAAGAAGAAATTCTTTACTGAACATGTTATGAGGCATTGGAATGGTTTGCTCAGTGCAATAGTGGAGTCCCCATCCCTAGAGGTATTTAAGAATCACGTATACGTAGTGCTGAGGTATATGGTTTAATCAAGGTTCTTCTTAGTGTTAGGTTAATGATTGGACTAGATGATCTTAAAAAGTTCTTTTTCAATCTAGGCAATTCTGTGATTCTGCAAATCAGACCCATTTCTGGACAAGGCCACCTCTGTAATAACATCTTTAAAAGGGGAAAACCTGTTGGGCAAGTGTCTTTATGTTGGGATTTCTTTGTGATGCAAAGGAGTGGAACCTGGTAGAGACAGTCATGTGAACCCTGAGGTCGGTGAGGAAGGGTCAGGGAGGTTCACCAGAGCAGCCATTCCCCTTCAGTCTGTCAGATTGCAGGCAGAGCCCTTGCAGCCCTTGGAGAACAATCATGTCTGCAGCACGCGGAGGATCCCACACTGGAGCAGGGGACTTCTCCCAGAGAAGTCTATGACTCTGAGGGAGGCCCATGTTGGAGCAGTCTATCACTGGGAGTATTACACCCTGTGAAAGAGACCAACATTGGTAGGAAAAGCCTGTGGAGGTCTGTCTCCCATGGGAGGGACACCATGTTGTCACAGGTGAGGACTGTGAGTTTTCCTCTGGAGAAAGGAGTGGCAGGAAGAACATGGGATGGATTGGGACTGACCACAACCCCCATTCCCTGCCCTCCAAGCATTGCTGAGGAGAAGGAGGAGGTAGCAGAGCTGAGCCTGGAAAGAAGGGGGTGGAGGAGGAAGGGTTGTATTCAAACTTCAACTGTATTTATTATTGTCCTACTCTGATTCACTTGGTGAATTGGTGGTGGTTTTGTTTAAATTTAATTTTTTTTTCCCCCAAGTTGAGTCTTTATTTTTCTCTTGACCATAATTGGTGAGTGAGCCCTCCCTGTCCTTTGTCTTGATCCTCAATCCTTTTGTGGTGTATTCTACTCCCCACCCCACCAGAGGAAGAGTGTAAGAGTGAGCTAGCAACTGTGTGGTTGCTTTGTTGCAGTTGTTTTGCTGCCAGCTGGGTAGGCTCAAACCATGACAAAGACATCGTGCAATTACCCTTGCAGTCAGGAATGCAAAGTACTTCTTACATTTTCTTGTAGCACCTTTGTATTGGGCCTATGGTGTGATTTGGGAATCCACAGTCTATCCAGGACACCAAATGGAGTTTATAGGGATGACACAGGACCTACAGGGAGACCCAAATANCCTGTGGAGGTCTGTCTCCCATGGGAGGGACACCATGTTGTCACAGGTGAGGACTGTGAGTTTTCCTCTGGAGAAAGGAGTGGCAGGAAGAACATGGGATGGATTGGGACTGACCACAACCCCCATTCCCTGCCCTCCAAGCATTGCTGAGGAGAAGGAGGAGGTAGCAGAGCTGAGCCTGGAAAGAAGGGGGTGGAGGAGGAAGGGTTGTATTCAAAATTCAACTGTATTTATTATTGTCCTACTCTGATTCA
>VWZY01008249.1:72604-99241 GCA_013399075.1 Chloroceryle aenea
ATTTAAGAATCACGTATACGTAGTGCTGAGGTATATGGTTTAATCAAGGTTCTTCTTAGTGTTAGGTTAATGATTGGACTAGATGATCTTAAAAAGTTCTTTTTCAATCTAGGCAATTCTGTGATTCTGCAAATCAGACCCATTTCTGGACAAGGCCACCTCTGTAATAACATCTTTAAAAGGGGAAAACCTGTTGGGCAAGTGTCTTTATGTTGGGATTTCTTTGTGATGCAAAGGAGTGGAACCTGGTAGAGACAGTCATGTGAACCCTGAGGTCGGTGAGGAAGGGTCAGGGAGGTTCACCAGAGCAGCCATTCCCCTTCAGTCTGTCAGATTGCAGGCAGAGCCCTTGCAGCCCTTGGAGAACAATCATGTCTGCAGCACGCGGAGGATCCCACACTGGAGCAGGGGACTTCTCCCAGAGAAGTCTATGACTCTGAGGGAGGCCCATGTTGGAGCAGTCTATCACTGGGAGTATTACACCCTGTGAAAGAGACCAACATTGGTAGGAAAAGCCTGTGGAGGTCTGTCTCCCATGGGAGGGACACCATGTTGTCACAGGTGAGGACTGTGAGTTTTCCTCTGGAGAAAGGAGTGGCAGGAAGAACATGGGATGGATTGGGACTGACCACAACCCCCATTCCCTGCCCTCCAAGCATTGCTGAGGAGAAGGAGGAGGTAGCAGAGCTGAGCCTGGAAAGAAGGGGGTGGAGGAGGAAGGGTTGTATTCAAAATTCAACTGTATTTATTATTGTCCTACTCTGATTCAGTTGGTGAATTGGTGGTGGTTTTGTTTAAATTTAATTTTTTTTTCCCCCAAGTTGAGTCTTTATTTTTCTCTTGACCATAATTGGTGAGTGAGCCCTCCCTGTCCTTTGTCTTGATCCTCAATCCTTTTGTGGTGTATTCTACTCCCCACCCCACCAGAGGAAGAGTGTAAGAGTGAGCTAGCAACTGTGTGGTTGCTTTGTTGCAGTTGTTTTGCTGCCAGCTGGGTAGGCTCAAACCATGACAAAGACATCGTGCAATTACCCTTGCAGTCAGGAATGCAAAGTACTTCTTACATTTTCTTGTAGCACCTTTGTATTGGGCCTATGGTGTGATTTGGGAATCCACAGTCTATCCAGGACACCAAATGGAGTTTATAGGGATGACACAGGACCTACAGGGAGACCCAAATAATAGCTGAAGGCTTAACTGGATGTGCTACTTGTAGGCAAACAAATCAAATCCTCCCTGTAAAATGCAGCATACCTCTCTAATCTGGAAGCCACATTAAATAGACAAATAATTATTTGAATGTTCATCACAAGATGAAATAATCACTAACCAAATGTGTTCTACTAAGTCTTAGCCTCCACACTACTGAGTCTGGCTGTAATGCAAGGAGGGATGAAATAGATGTGTTCTAGTGTCTGCTCTCCTAGCATATAAACATGGAATTGTATTTTGTACTTCCACAGAAGTGTATTAGGAATGTCAGAAGCAAGACCTGTGCAGTGAATTTTTATTGCTGCAGCTATAGAATATTCAGTGGCACAGAGAAATGAACAGTTTACTTTTTGTTGAAGACAAACATGAATATCTCTATTTAGGCACCTTTTTTTCTATTTTTAAAAACAAAGTTAAATTCATTTCCATCATCAAATTTTAAAGGGCAATGGGAAAATAGCCTTTTGCTGTAGTACGTTCGCCACAATCATAGTTTCAATTTAAGCACATCAACAATTTCAATTTTTGTAAACCATTTCCTTCCATATAACTTCAAAAATAAATAAACTTCCATCTGCAAGTCAAAAAAAAAAAATACAGAAAATTTCATAAATTTTACAAGTTTCACATTAGCTTAATTGTCATGGAATGTTAAGGACAGAATGAACCACAGATTACACTGAATAAGCAGTAATAAAGAAAGAATTTGCTCCATGTATTATAAAGTAGGAGAGGTTCAAAAATGGGTAGTGGAGTATTTAACGCTACCTCTTTCTTCCATGCTTTTACAGCTTCACAGTTCCTTAGGTACTGCTATCAAACATATTATCAAAATTAATGCCTTAAGCTTTTGTCAGTTCAAATTATCTTTCCACCATCAAATTCTCATTGCCAGTAAGGTATTGATTCAAGATAAATTTTTCCTGCCCAATTCTTCTGGAGAAACACAAACTGATCAATATTGTCTACATTTAGTCCCCCAGCCTCATTCAGACCCTGAGACCTATTTAATCTATTCAATGAGTGCATACAGATGGTATTAGCTACTCTGCTAAATTAATTTTGGTGACACTCCTTTTTTCATTCTTTTATTTACAGTAAAAGAACCTCTCTCTACCCAGCTAGGGTTTACACTCTCATAGGATAAGAATCATCTAACCAAACATCACCTCTACACCACCGAATAAAGTCTTTTTGAAGCAGCAAGAATTGACCTGTGTGGGTTGGAGGATACTTCACTAACTGACTAGCAAAAACAAATGATAAAAAACATAATGGACACCTAATAGCTAGGAAAAAAAAAAATCCCTGATCCCCACAGGTGATAACTTTATGCTCTACAGCATGAGAGTTGATTATCCTTATCATAATGGCAACATACATAATGACAAATGTTATTAGTGGTCATAAAATTATCCAACCCTTTAGAATTTCTGCCACAGTATTTAAATCAAATACCTCCTTCAATGATAAAACCCAAATTGCTGAATATGGATTGCAGGCAGGTGTATATGTTTTTTTATTCTAAACTTACTTCCAATTTAATTGGAATTGCACAATTCCCTGTGCACCGTGTCCCTCATAATTTTCACAGTGAGACTTGTAATTTCTTTTTATCCATCTAAGCAATTCCAACCTTTGTCATACCTCAATTTCTCCTCTGTCTATTCTCATTTATTTGCCCTGTGGTGAGTTTTGTAATTTCACATGTTTTTCGTAATGTTGAGTGACCACATTTGGCTAAGGACTACAGAAGTATACTATTCATTAATGCCTTTTAATGTATATGATTTTTTTTTGGCTTTACAGATTTTAGTCTGTTTAACATGCTTGCCAATTTATTCACAGTAATCTCAGATTATTTTCCTTAGAAAATTCCATATGAATAAAATCCGCACATGAAAAGCTTTGACTATTTTGTCCATTATTACTGTTCACACTCCTCTAGTGTTTCTATAGTAAAGCAAAAAATTAATACTCAGCTGTCAGGAGATTGAATTTGTTTCAAATAATTTACCCTGTTTTCTACCCTTTGTTATTTTAAAAGAGTGGACTGATCCCAGATTCTTTTTTTTTCTTTTTTTGCAGAGGAGTACTTTTGATTTTTCTTTCATGGCTGAAGGTTCTGATAATAATATATAGGCCAGAGCACTGCTCTTCCCATGTTATGAAATGAAGATTACTTCATGTGTAATTTGGTCACAAGTGGAAGGAGAAGTTTCCTTCTTTTCAAAAAACAGAATTAACTGCAGACACTAAGCCAGAATTTTGGTTATGTGACTCAGTGCAGGTCCAACAAGGGCAGCGTTGCTCTTCTCTTAAGTCAAATAGGGCATAGGTCCAGGCAGGTCCTTGAATGTGGAGAAAAGATGGTCAGAATTCAAAGCTTTGCATTTCATTAGTAAAATATCACAGGCCAATATGCTTGTGGATCTGTTTTCTGATAGGGCTATCATGGTCATATATATCTTCTGGAATACCAACATGTCTTTCACAAAGTTATGCAGACTAGAACTCTGTGGAGAAGTCAGAAATAATGAATGAAATCACACAATGGACTGAGTCTGCAAGTAGAAAGAAGCTAATTTATTGCATTATGCCTAGGTAAAATACGTCTTATTTACTTTCTGGATTTGCATGTTCCTTCCTTTGTTTTGGAAACATTTAGAATTTTTTCTAGCTTTTTAGATCAAGTGTTAGCTGTTGAAACCATCTCCTTTACACAGATGTCCCCAGAGGTTGTGCAGTTATTCAGGTATCTGTATTACGACTTTCTTTATGACTTGTAAAGTTAGTGGTGAAATGCAATTCAATTAAATTGAATCAAGTCTATTCAGATTTTCATGACTGTGATTCTGATTTTCTGTAGTTATTGTAAAAATACTTAGAAGGCCCTGCCTGGAGTTTGAGATGCTACAGCTGACTGGTGTGAACCAGAAAACAAATAATTTCTAAAATGCATGTGCTGAAAAGTGAGTCTGCAGAGAAAAGAACAGTTCTACAGGGTGCTTTGCTGAGTTTTTCATATTGGCATTATGTCAGAACTGTTCAAAAGCAAGACGATCATTTTTCTAACCACTGCTACTGTAGAATCACTGTGGAAGCTAACAGGCAGAATATGATCTTATGGCTTATGAATCAATAAAAACAATAAAGCATTTACAGGTCATAGTCTTCTGTCAATTACACCTGTATAATTCAATTATGAGAAAAAATCAACCTTCATTTACATCTGAGGAACTGCTGGGTTGCTGATAGTGTTTCAGTGAAATAACTGGAATTCAAGGGCATTACACTAAATTACCTTATGGAATACAAATCCCTTGTCTTTCACATGAAGGCTCAAAGGCTGAGCTGAGAGCATTCTCCCAGCAGACTTGCACAGGATTCAACAGGATAACCAGTTCTTTTTAAACCTTGTTGTAAACCACTGAGTGATGTGGCACCATTCTTTCATGTTCATTGCTTTTCCCAGCATATGCTTATGTCTTGTGAAGGCTATCCTGTATAAATCCTTCACTGATCTTGCAAGCCTGTTCAATCTCAGCTGGAACTTTGAGGACACTAAATAAAAGATACTGGAGAAGTACATGGTATTAATAGGTGCTACCATGAGGCTACATCAAACCCTACAGAGAACTGTCTGTTGGTATTCTACTATGATCTGAGACATTTGCAGCAGCAGTAGCTAAAATGTTTTATCCACACAAGTCTGGAATGAAAATTAATGGATAACAGATCAGTCACTCCAAAAGACTCCATTTTATTTTAATTTCCACACTCTAGAAGAAACTCATACTTCAGGAAATGCTCAAATCATTAAGTATATCAGCTACCTTCCATTTCTGAACACTGAGGGTAAAGGGATTTGCTGAAAATATGTTCCTCTTTCAGTGGCTCTATAACACCTTTCTTCTTTGATAATGGGATGAAGTAAATTTCAGAGTTTTAATTAGATTTTGATTATTTAGAGTGAACTTTAGCATATGGATTGCAATTAACTCCTCCTGACAGTTAGAATAAAGTGCAGAGACAAACGATGTCATACCTGTTAAACAAAAGGTCAGATTAAAACCATAATTTAAGTACCAGAAATAAGGCTTCAAATCAGTATTCAGCTGCAAATGCTCCAAATTGTAATCCTGGAAAGCCTGTTCAGCTGTCTCCTGACATGGGCAGCTAAATCCTGGAGGACCCCACTTCTAATGTCCCTTTAGGTACTCCAAGTCACACCAAAGGATCTCAGATGGGTACATAACTCACTAACCCCCTTGATAAGGCACTCATGGGACAAACATTGAACTTTTGTCTCAGATTTCATAGAATCATAGAATAATTTGTCATTGTACTGATATTAACTGTTACTGACTGAACCACAGAGAGAGTCTTTAGAGAAAGGCCCCACATATCAGGATTTCTGATGCTCTCCTGGATGTTAATTTCAACAGCCTCAGGCAGAAGTTGGCATTCTAGTCAGATCTTCTATTTCCAGAGCAAGTTCTCTAGCTGTTGGCTGCCATGTTACAGAGAGATGCTACAGTCAGCTCGATCTCCTGTGTTTTGAAATGAAATGGAGCCATACACCATACTTGGAGAGACAGAAGAAAAGCTTCTTCCTTAGGAGTTCCCCCTACATCAGTTGTGAGAAATGTAGTCTTGTCTACATGAGAGAAGGATGTTACAGTAAATCCCTGTCCTCTGCAATCCACACTGAGCTTGTCTGCACAGCCCTCAGAGTGTCCGTGTTTGAGGAACACTACAGCACATCAGGACCCTGAGGATTTCAATTCGAACAATTCAACAAGTTTGATAAATCACTTTTCCCATCCTGTTTTCAGTTCTGCTATCTGGTACAATGATGCTAGCCCACTATTTAAATGCAATAAGAATAGCTACTGGAGATCTTTGCCTAAAAGCTAAGTGGTATTATATGTACATTGCATATATTTACATTGCATATGTATGTTACTATATTTGTCATGTTTTACAACACTTCACAATGAAGTACTGTTCTAGGTGTAATTTTAATGTTTTTATAAGTATTGCTTATTTTTTGCTTTGAATTTTTTCTTTTATATACATAAATAGAATAATCCTCAACAGATAAGAATGGCAATACTATTACATATACATTTATTATTGTTATTAATTGTAATAATTATTGCTATTTCTGTTTATCAGTAGGCCTTGCAGTAAAGCAGCACTGTTTGTCTCAGGAAAAACAAACTGCAGGGGGAATCCAATTCTGTTTTAATTGGTAGAATGATTTCTGTATTTGTCACATCTGGTTTTGAGGGTAGACTATTCAAGTTTTCTGTTTTATTCCCTCTCTCTCTCCTCACATCTCCTTTTAAAATATTCTTCCTAGTTTTCTGCTATGCTTTCTTTCCTTATGCTATCTTTCTCTTGTTTATATTCTTGTTTCTCGTCTGCTTAGCTAAAGGACCTAAAGAAATGACAGCATGGCACAGTCTGACTGCATCTCCTTAGATTTTTGAAATACATGTTTCTTTACAGAACTGAGAAGAGAAATTTAATGAAAATTCTACACATATCCATAACCTAGAGTATCATGCAGGTGTAACACCAATCCTTAAGCTTCTGGCACTCAGAACAATTTTGGTTTCCACAAAGAACAAGCCAGTAATTTAATAACTTCATTCTCCCCCTCCTTTTCTGTGCACTTATGACTACTTCCTAGCACAGAATAAGACTAAATATGCGCCTCAAAGTGGTGTGAGATGCATCTCATTTACTTTTTCAACTTAAAAACATTATCCTATTTAGACTAAGTTTGACTGTAGGCTTCTTTTGCAGCTGATGAAGACACATAGGCACCTCCAGACTGGATATTCCTTTTCATAACTACTGGTCTCTAGGATGAGGTCTGAATATTTAATCGGGGAATGGATGTTCTGTTCACCACTCTGGTCATCCCATAAGACTAAGTTAATGGGAAATCTGTTAACACCATTCAAGAAAGGGTGATTAGACAATGAAAAGGACTGCCTAGGGAGGTGGTGGAGTCTCCATCTCTAGAGGTGTTTAAGGAAAGATTGGATGTGACGCTTAGTGACATGATCTAGAGAGACCTTATTGTGGCCTTTCAGTACTTAAAGGGGCCTGTCAGAAAGATGGGGACAAACATTTTAGCAGGGCCTGTTGTGATAAGGCAAGGTGTGATATTTTTAAACAAAAAGTAGGAAATATAGACTAGACATAAGGAAGACATTTTTTACACTGAGGGTTGTGAGACCCTGACCCAGGTTACCCAGCAGGGTGGTCACTGCCCCATCCCTGGAACTATCCCAGGTGAGGTTGGTCAGGGCTCTGAGCAATCTGCTCTGGTTGCAGATGTCCCTGCTCCCTGCAGGATCCTTGGACTAGATGACCTTGAAGGATCCCTTCCAACACAAACCATTCTGTGATTCTGTGAACTGCATTTAGGTGACCAGAACTCAGTCAAAACAAGAAGAGTGACACACACAGAAGGCTAGGGTATGTTGTCTGTATGGGTAGAAAATATTATTTCAGATTTGCATACAACTCTTCTGAAACAGAAACATAAAAATATAACTGTTCCTGGTCATGTACTTTCCCTGATGGCAAACACCAGGCTGTAAGTCTTTCAGCTATATACCCAAAATGCTTAACTGGATGCAATCTGCTCTAGGCAAACTTGTTTAGTGTGAGGGTTGGACTAGTGATCTCTAGCGATCCCATCCAACACAAATGATTCTATGATTCTTTGGGGTTCATTCTGACATTTTCTATGGTGTAGCTGAGATATATCTGCTAATATTGCTGATAACATTTTGTTAACTTTCCTTAGATGAATTTTGATCAGCCTTTCTACTTTTTTGTTTTCAGTTTCTAAGTTAAGAGTTTTTTGAATTGTTATGTAGGTCTAATAAATATTCTTCTCATCCAAGCAACTCTCTCTCCTTAGCTAGTCTATGACACAGTGAGAGGAAAAGCTATAAGCTATAATCATATGGACAAACAGCTTATTTGTCAACCATTTTGTTTTGAAGAGGAAACAATTTGCAGTTCAGGTGATAATGAGAAACAGGGGATAATCTGTAGCTAATATTCAGAGACTTGTGTGAGTTTCTGAGGTCCTGTGGTCCAGCACTTCTCCTATCCTTTTAAATTATATTCTTACGTCGTGTTACTTGATCATTGCACACTTTATGGACATTTACCTGCAAAACCATCCTGTGAAGGAGGTGGCAGATACCACAAAACCATAAGGACCTCCCTCTCTGCAGCATGTCACACTTTGTCCTTAGTTAGCTCCAGAATTAGGAAGGTGTATAGTCATATTAGTAAAGTGGTCCACTTATGCTGCACAGCTTCACTGAGATCAGATTAATTAGTGTAACTGTCACTGCTGTTCTTTCACCACTCAGGCTACTGCCTTAGCATGGAATTGGTCTGGACACACAAGCCTTTTCAGAGCTGGCTCATCTACACGTAGCATGACAGTGTGCTGTGAATCTTAACTATTCCTGGAGTGATTTGTTCAGTATTATGTAAAAATCCACTCACTTCCTGGGATGGGAACTGAACTCACACTGTGGCTCCCACAACAATACCACAAATGTGAACCTCTGCAACCTAGATTTTTAGGTGCTGAGTGTGAAAAACAAACAAACAAACAAACAAACAAACAAAAAATGTATCTGCAAGTTTTATGTAATTGATATTTTATATTCTGGTTTCTGTCTTAGTGTACTGAATTTCTACCAAACACCACCTGTCATTGAAACCTGGGAATCAGTCTGATGTTGTGGCTGATGGCCTTTAAACAAGACAGATATGTGATCAGTAAAAAGCTTGTCTTTCTAAGTGAGGCTAGGATAAAGTGTCACTACAATGCACAAATCTTCACAACCTTTTCAGCTCAGACATCTCACATTAGTAGTAAAACAAAAACAAATGGAACAGAAGCATCTACTTTCCTGAGAAGTCACCAAGATGGTTATTTAGTCATTTAGACATTTCACCTGAAATGATAAAAGTCTGCATTCTTTTCTACTTATCTGTCAGTAAATTAATGGTAAAAGTATCTGTAATGATAGGTTTACTCCAGTATAAATCCTGGATGCCCCTGAAGAGTATCCATGTTGTAGTTTGATCTTGTTTAGTTTTTCATCCTATTTTTTGTTTAGCTACTTTTGAAATTTCAGCTTTGGGGCATTAGATAAAACAATAGAGTTTTCTTTCTCCGGGAGGAGTGACAGGCACATTTTTTTATTTACTGTTATTGAGAAGAAGCTATCTGCTTCTTCATTATGCAAATAGATAAAAATTAATTAGGAAGTAAAGTAATGATAGATGTAAATCCCAGCACTAACAATTTGTGAGATGTTCCTATTTTCTGTCATAGCAAAAAGCCTTTAATTTTCAAAGCACATAAATATGGTCTGCTTTGTAGAGCTAGAAGGAAATCCCAGATGATACATTTGGTTAGCGTCCCAAAAAAGTAAAAGCAAGGAAAGGTGCCTTATAATTCTCTCGATTGTTTGTTTGTTGTGTTTTGTTTGTTTGTTTAATTGTTTTTTACGATGACAGTAACAAACAAGAATATATCTTCTGAGTCATTTTCTCTCATTTCCTGTTATCATGGGCTGCCATCTCAAATATTTCCTTTCCACAACCTGGTGGAGAATGAACTTTTGCTTTCCCATCTCTTTTGAAAGTTTCCATATAAATTCTTCATACTACACATCTTCACAATTTTGAGCAAAGGTTGGTACCAGTCAGGTGGACAGATTCCATTTGGCATAAAAATTTCTTTGCTTTTTTCCTGATTTATGTATGGAAGGAAAGCAAGGAAAATTCTCTTAAGCTTCTATTTTTCTGTGATGACCAAGGTAAGATTTTTTTTTTCCCCAGTTAAGTTCTTTCTGAATGTTTTAACTTCTCTTCTAGTCCTACTTGAATATGCAGTGATGAAAATTTTGTCCAGAATCCCAGCAGAAGTCTTTTTAGTGCCTTGTTGACTGTTTGTAGCAATTTCTGGAAATTCTGATCTAATGTAGCTTGCTGTCATTACCTCTTGTTTATAATGACACTAGTGTAGTTGAACCTTACCTTGAACTGCACAAAGGTCATTTTTATGCCTCATAAGTGTCTTAAAATAGTGTAGTAAACCCTGTATGCCAGGCTCTGGATTAAGAAGGACTCTCTCATGCATATTTCATGAGATATGTCTAGAGGATGTGATTCCAGCTTGGGACATTGACTGTGACCATGGACCATAGAAGTCTCTCTATAAATAACCTTAGTCTATGGAATAGACAGTTAAGGAAATACCTCAAGGTCAGAGATTCAGTAAGAGGCACTGAAGAATCATAGAAGATGTTATAGAATTATCTGGAGAGATGGTGCTTTCACATGTATCATATGTAGGCATGAAACGTAGGGAGCATAAAGGTGATTTAGAGTCACCCTTTCCAGGTTTCCCTTCATTCTTGTGTAAAGTGAGAGAATAAATAAAATTTGGCTCATACTGTTTACACACTCATGACCTATCAGGACTGGGCTCCTTATCAGAATTGTTTTTTCTGAGCACACATCAATCTTTTTTTTTTTTTTTTTTTGTCAAATGCAGAGTCCCTGAAGGATTAGTGTTCACTTTTAAAAACCTTACATGAATTCAAATATGCATTTCCTATTTCGCTCTTCCTCTCAAAGTATAATGTAATCCAGACCCATTTGAGTGATATAAATTACATTTTAGAACTAGCTACTTAATTATGCTAGAGACAGACATCTCAAAAAGAAAAAAGAGGAAAAAGTAACTTAGATTTGTCTCACTAGCATGTAGTGCCTATATTACCAAGAAGATGTAGTGTTTAAATAATCTTTAATAATAAATTCATTCCTACTGAAGTAGCTCAGTTTAATGTCAAATAAAGCAGAGTGAAATAGCATTTTTCATGTTTGGTGAAATGAAAAATTGGAGTGGGGAAATACTATGTAAAGCTGAGTCAAAAATGTTTTTTAAATTGTTCAACAACAACACTAAACATAAACAAATCAAAACCACATTTTGCTGTTAGGTGAATCTGATGTGTTTTGCTTTGTGTCAAAATTTCAAACCTATTAAACTAACCTCATTTTTCTTTTGATTTCAATCACTGTTTATATGAGATGTCTTTTTTGAAATGAGGTCTAGAAATTTCTCATGTCCACCAAGCAGTGCCTCCCCTTCATCTTCTCTGAGGTGAGAAGCAGTTCAGAGCATCCAAGTGAGGGTCACCTCAGCCTTGGCAAATGCTTTTCCCCCCATCTTTTAACAGGAATGGGATCACCTGTTAAAGCAGCACATGTAACCTGGCTCTCATGCTTACAGATAGAGAGAAACCTTTCAAACTCAACTGCTAGTAGTGCCACACTGAATCTGTGATCTTTACTTCACTGTGTATTTCAAGCAGTTTGTATCTAAAAGAGTTCAGTCTAGTTACTGTCACTGAGGCCTTGTTATGATTGCAAATGAGATTTCCACATTCCCACAAGGAGTTTAACTGCTTACTCCAGTTGATTTCCAGGGGACCTCAGGATTTAATTCCTTTAGACACTTCTGATAATTCTGTCCTACTTAATTAATGTCTGTTCAGTGCTTTGAACATGTTATAAATGTGTATAATTGTGAAATATTCTTGCTGTTCATGAAACATCCATGCAGCAGGTTGAAAGGTACTTAAGTGAAACATATAGCAAAGGCTTATGAAAAGGAGATCAGATGTTTGGATGTGAGGCATTTTTATGAACAATTCACATACTGATACAAAAGTAGAAATCACAATAAATACTAAGACAAATAGTTCAAGCATCTACAGTTGCACTAGTACTCAAAAGCAGTGAAATTTTAGCTGATATGGGAAAAGTGGTCATCTGGATATAATGAAATTCAGCTTTAAGATTATGTAACAAAATCTGAGAAGAAAAATCTGAGTTCCAAAATTCCTCTATAGTGATAAAACATGATTTTAATTTTTCTCATAAGTGCTGCATCACCCTCATTTCCCAAGTGTATCAGCAAGAAGCTGTTGAGTGCTTAGCAGTGTTGAAAACATCAGATCACCTTTTTAGAAGATCATAGAATGGAATTTCAAAAGAGCTCAACATCAAACTGTGAAAGCATATAGAGAATGGAAGGATACAGAGGGTGGAAGCAAGGACAGGTAACCTGGAAAGAATACAGAAGCATTGTTCAATCATCCAGGTATGAACTTGGGAAAGTTAAAGCCTATCTGGAACTGAATCTAGCTGGGGATTTCAAAGACAACAAGAACAGCTTCTATAAGTACATAGCGGACACAAGAAAGACTAGGAAAATGTGGGTCCACTGCTCAACAAGAGGGGGGACCTGGTTACACAGGACATGGGAAAGAATAAATACCTTTTTTGCCTCAGTCTTTACTAGCTTCAGGAACCCAGGTCACAAGGATCAGAGGCAAAGGCTGGAAAAGCAAGGAAAATATTAAGTGGAAAAGAACTGGATACGGGAACACTGAAGCAAGTTGGGCATACATAAGTACATGGGCCCTGATAGGCTGCACTCAGAGGGCTGAGGGAGCTGGTAGATGACATTTCAAAGCCACTTAATAATTGATTCTCATGATGACTAGTGGAAGTGTTCAAAGCCTGGAGAAAAGTGTCACTCCTACCTTCAAGGAAGGCAAGAAGGAGGAAGCATGGAACTACAGGATGCTCAGTTTCTTGATGTCTGAGAAGATGAAGGCTGGAAAACCATTTTCAGGAGCAAGAAGGACATGAAAATCATCAAGAATAATCAGCATGCATTGACCAAAGGGAAGTAATTATTGACCAAATGGATTAACCTGGACAACAAAATGACTGACCTGGTAGGTGAGGGAAGGGCAGTTAATATTTCTACCTGGACTTCAGTAGGACCTTTGATGCTGCCGACTCTAAGATCCTTATAGACAAGGTATTCACACAGGAGCTGTTTGAGCAGTGAAGTTGATTGAAAACTGGCTTAATGGCCAGGCCTGGAGGGTAGTGACCAATAGCTCAAAGTCTAGTTGAAGGCCAGTAACTAGAGGTGTACCCCACAAGTCAATACTACATCCAGTTCCATTTAACATCTTCATTAATGATCTGGATGATGGCGCAGACTGTACCCTCAGCAAGTCTGATGATGAAAAAAACTAGGAGGAATGACAGATACACCAGAAGGATGCACTGCCATCCAGAGAGACCTTCTCAGGCTGGTGAATTGGGCTGACAGGAATCTCAT
This sequence comes from Chloroceryle aenea, assembly GCA_013399075.1. Classification (NCBI taxonomy): domain Eukaryota; kingdom Metazoa; phylum Chordata; class Aves; order Coraciiformes; family Cerylidae; genus Chloroceryle; species Chloroceryle aenea. The sequence goes on from VWZY01008249.1 coordinate 86,091, forward strand.
GAAGTTCCACAAGGTGCAAAATCCTGCACCTGAGGAGGAACAACTCTAGTCACCAATATATGCTAGAGGGCACGAGTTTCAAAAGCAGCAATGGGTCCTTACCACAAAGGTGGCAAAGAGAATCCTGGGCTGCATTAGGCAAAGTATTACCATCTCATGAGGAAGGTGATCCTTCCCCTCTACTTGGCGCTGGTAGGGTGACCACACATGTGGTGTTCCCTGGTACAGAAGAGACATGGATATACTGGAGAGTCCAGCAAACGCCAACAAGACAATTAAGGGACTGGAGCGTCTCTCCTATGAGGAAAGGCTGGAACTGTTCAACCTGGAGAAGAGGAGGCACAGGGAGATCTTATCAATGTCTATATAAATACCTGAAGGGAGGGTGTAAAAATGATGGAGCCAGGTTCTTTTCACTGTTGCTCAGTGCCGTGACCAGAGGCACTGGGCACAAACTGAAACACAAGAGGTTCTGACTGAACATCAGGAAACTTTTTACTAAGAGGGTGACATCACTGGCATAGATTTCCAAGGGAGGTTGTGGAGTCTCCATCCCTGGAGATATTCAGAAGCAAACTGGATGTGCTCCTGGGCAACTGGCTCTAGGGGTCCCTGCCTGAGCAGGATTGGAGTTCGGTGAGATGACCTCCAGATGTCTTTTCCAACCTTGACCATTCCATGATTTTGTGATTCTGTGAAGCCATGTCTCTCTGTGTACAGAGGAGGAAATTCCTTTAAAAAATTTGGCTTTGTCATTAGATTTCAGCAAGCAATTGGTTTAATGTTTGATGGTGAACCGAAACCTAAATATATAAATGTAGTGTTTTGGGCAAAACATCTCCTTCAAGATAATAGTTTACTCACTAGAATAATAAATATATGCATCTTGAAATGTGTCAAAATTAGCAACTCCAATATTTATTATTTTCTCAGCACTTTTAAAAATTTCTTTCCATTGAAAAGAACTGCAGAGTCACTTTTTTTTTGACAGTATAATGGATTTAACTACTGCTTCTTTCATTTGTTTGCTTATCCTAGTCTTTGTAGACATATCTTGATGACCTAAATCCAGGTAAGAATTTCACAGTTGTTCTTAATTTTTGAAATACCTAAGTCTTACTGAGATTGTTAAGAAAGAAAAATATCAGGACCCTTTTGGAATTATAGTGTAATATTCAAATAGGATTACTTCAGCTGCTGTTAGATGTCAGTATTGTTCCATGGAAGTCCAACTGGAAGTAGATTTCCCGTCTGTAAGCAAGATAGCTCTTCAACTGTAAATTTTGGATGAGGTAGCTGTTGGTGTTCAGCACCTCATTTATTAACAAGAGACTTTAAATTACATACTTAGTGGAGCAGTAATCATTAGAGCAGACTCAAGATGCACAATGGAGATTTAATTTCACTGGAACTGTTCCTAATGAAATTCTGTGTGGTGCAGAGTATTTGAATTATATTTTTGGGTGGGCCAAAAAAAGATATAAGGAAAAAAGTGGTTCTGTTTAAAAATAGTCATTAAGATCCTTTTCAAAAATTAAAATCAGGTATGATATGTAGGTTGAGCATTCAGGTTTTTTCAACAGCATAATGTATTTAACCTTTATGTTTCTTTTATGTATTTGATTTTCTACTGCCTGTGTATAATGAAATGTCTCTTTTTTTTTTTTTTCCCCTACTCTTTGAACACTGCTGCATAATACCCTGGGGAGTTCTCCAAGGTTATTAAATCCATTGCTTTGTCACATGTTACTAGAAGCTACACTAGCTCTATCCTCTTTTTGGAAAGCTGCTATAATATTTCTGGGCCTCAGCAATGAATAATGTGATTAGTACATTAGGGAATACAAATAAAAACATTGGTAAAGTACATTTTCCAATATTTAAGAGGGTAAGCCAATCCTCTAAACAAAAGTTGCATGTTCTTGAACACTGTCTAATAACATTAACCTGAAATCACTTGATTTAATTGCCCTGTTAAGCAGTTTATTGCATTACTTATGGGATAATAGAATGAGTTCAAAGTGGGTTCATTGCATTATCTTATAAACAATGTAGCACATCATTAAACAGGATGATAGAAATCAACATATTTTATAAAAAACAATTATGAAGGCTCATGTAAAGTTGCTAATGTGAATAGTAGAAAGACCTCACTGTGACAAGGGAAAAAAAGGCCTTTGCGAGGATAAAGACAAAGCAATGTCAAACTATAATTCCCCAGAATCAAATTAGAAGTGCAGTTCTCCAAAATTGCTACTTTCCCTTTAGTCTGTTATTCTGCCCTTAAGTCTTCACCCAGAAGTATACTGAAATCTCGTGCTTGGCTTACAGATAATAATTTCAGCTATCTTGTCAATTCTGTTATTAGTGCATTTAGCACAGGTGTGTGACAATCTTCCAAGCATCTAAGTTGCAAACTTGTGATAATCTATTCTGACTAGGGTGTCCACAGGGAGTGTAAATAAAAATGTTCAGGAGAGGTCAAAGAGAGAGGACATCTGATCCAATCTACTCTGGAAGAAGTAATTTCATATTGTCTGAGGGAACTGATGGTATAGAAATAAATACTGGCTCAATATCACCTTAGTGCCCCTCAGCCTAGTATATCTGCCCCAGCTTGCCATGACATCTTCATACTTGTTTTGCTACAGCCCTGAGAATTTATATACATGAGTATGAATAAGAGGTCCAGTCTTGTTCTTCATCCCTTTAGTATTGAAAACAAACCAAAACACTACAGTTGAGAACAGATCAAAATACTAAAATACCATTCCAGAGATCAGATCCAAAGTGAGAGCGGTTCAGTGATGCTATATGGTCTGCAAAGCATTTGCTTGCTATGCTTTGGAATCTGAAGGTGATTCAGGGAGCAAGTCCAGGAGATGTCAGACCTCTCTGGATGAATGCCTGTTTTGCATTAGGAGCATTTCATGCACCACCTTTATATAACTGCTGCAATGCTGCATGTCTCTCTCACACACTGTACACTGGCATTTCCATGTACATTTGAGGGAGTTTTAATTAGTCAAAGAAATATTCAGAGTGAGGAACCAGCAAAGGAATGATTAGCATAATGTATCTGCCTCTTTCCTGGTTTGCAACTCAACTGAACAGTGCAGAGAGTTCAGGCTCTAACTTCGGTAAAGTGCATTTTTGTCTGGCAAAAGTGAGGTCCTGACTGTAAAAAATGGTTAGCGGGAGATGGTGTCTCACGGCTTGCAGTGAAAACATAGGTCAGGTCCTTTCAATAAACTACAAATGTATTCCCTCACAACTCTTAGACACATTTCAAGAAATGGGAATAAAACTTCCCTCCAGCAGCAAGGGGGGTTTAGTGGGAAATTCTTAGGTAGGAGGAAGAATCTTCAGTCAAAAAGATTTGGCCAGAAATAATGTCAGTGGTATTTGTCTGTACGTTGGGTGTGGTATGAGCAACAAAATCTCTCTATATAGTAGACATTTTCCAGAAAAGATCATCTCATATGATGAGAACTGAACACTCTTGTTCACCAAAGCCATGGTGTATCGGCTATAAATGTTTATGAGAGTGCTCAGTAAGAGGAAATTGTTTGGTTTCACTACTTGTAGGACCATCAGATAACAGATTTTATTTACTGCTTCAATAAAGAAACCTTAAACAAAGTGTCTTGATCTCCTGTGACTAATCTATCCTGCTTTATATCTCCCTCTGAGATTTATCTTCTGAACAGATAGAGAGTTTTAGTTAGCCTCATTTTAAAACATCATCTATCCAGTGGAGGTAAATGGGATCTCCCCTGTTCTCTTTCAATGGATGCTGGAAGCATTCCATGGCCTATCTGTACGATCATGTGAGTGTTCAAATAGAGCCTGGAAACTAGTAGTGCAATAGTGATAAATGGTATTACTGCTACACACATTTCTTTTATTCTCTGAATGTAAGGAATACCTGAGGTCAGTAGATGGATGCTTTGAGTCTATTCCATGGCCCAAAGAATTGAACATCAGGAAAAAGAGGTACTTTGCACGTACATACATGCATGGCAAGTCCAACACTTGGGATTTATCAGATTCTCTCTGACAGTAATACATGGAGGATTTGGGCATAGCAGGAAGCCTGATACAGGATATACTATGTGTTTGTCAGATTTACCTATATTGGAAATCCTGACATTACATTACCAAAATGTCAGTTTCTTTGTTGTAGTACAAGATCAGAACAGATGCTACCCTTGATCATCAAAACCTTATCATTTTAAGACAATGGACATCACCGAATGAACAGGCAAGTATATCTTGCTTATTCCCATTGGCCTTCAGTTTGGAAGCAATCCTTTTGTGAACTAGGAGGCTTTCTCTCCTTGTCTTACTCTTCCCCTAAAAAAGAAAAAAATAAACAATGTTCAGAAGAAAGGCACTGAAACAAGGACAAACTTGCTTTTGAATTTTTCCTTTAACTTTAGTTGCAAATGCCCCTTGCAGAGTTCTCTAAGGGTGATATTAAATTGATAGGGAAGCCTGGTCTCAAAGAAGCTACTCTTTACAAGAGTGGGGCAAAGATTTTACTGTCTATAGTAACAGTAAAAACCTCTGTATTGACACTTTTACAGCTCAAAAAGATATGGATTATTACTGTATTATATTTTACCAATCATACAGAATGAGCTTGTAGTTGATTGGGGAAAAAAAAAAAAGTTAGTTTTCTGCTTTGAAGTCAGTGATTCAACTTTGCCAATGAAGAATACTCTTCTTCTTCTTGAAAAGATCTGACATACTTCCAGAGAAAGAAAATTCTAGCAGCAGCAGGATAAAATACAACAGCAACATTGAGCATGAGAAACCCACAGTGGCTTTGAAATTGCTCTTCTCTGCTGTTGTCTGGAAGAAAATAACAAGACAAATTCAATACTTTCCCTTTTTATCGATTTATTCCTTTATCCTTATTTTAAAGACACTATTTCATTACTTGTATCAGGCTTCCATTGTTTGGTTTTAGCCTCCATATTGGGCAGGACATATTAAAAATTGTTTTCAAAACATTTCAGTATTAAAAGGCCAAACAATAGTATGGTTGTTAGAGCATCCAGAAATTTAACAACTCTAAATAGAAAAAGATGACATCAGATCCTACTGTTCCATTTTCATGCAAATCTGCTGGAGGATTTCAGAGCAACTTTTCATGAGATCAGGGTGTAACAGCTGCCATACTGGGTCAGACAATTTTTCTATCTGTATCTCACCTCAGACAATGGTCAGCAAGGGACAATAATATAAGAATATTAAATCATTACACTGAAATGTCTGAAGCTGTCTTATCTGTGTTTCATATAATAAGGCTATGAAGCTGCTCCTGAGTTGCCATTGTGTACAGCTTGGAATAGTAACATAAAGCAATATTTATTTCAGATTGCCATAATGGACTTGGAGTTCTCAAGAGGAGCTCAAGGTGAACACCTTTGAAGTTTATTCTAACACTGGGGCAGCTCAGTAGGACTGAGGTCATTCAAACCTGTTTCTTCAATGCCCTAAAACCTGGGCAAACTTACAGTGATCATTCACTGACAGATGCCCTGCCAACTCCTGGGAGTCACAGCCACCCTGGGCTGGAGACTAGAGATGGAGCTGCAATCTGTCAGTTCAGTCTGTCAATCTGTGTTTATCAACACAAAATCTCTGCTTTTTCATCATATAATAACTCAAAGGGAATATTGCCTTATGGTTCACCTGAATATATTGAGGACTGGATGCTACAGTAATCATTATAACAGATAGAGCTGTATTAGCCCCAGGGAGGTCAAAGCAAAGGAACAAACTAATTGGAGTAAGGTAGTGCCAGTAGTTTTCTCATTATTCTTTGTGAGCAGGAATGGAATTATGCAACATGTCCATGTGCTAAAACCCAATGAATATTATTTCTGAGAATCATCTTTAATCCAAACTCTACCTTTCCACGTTCTACAGAAGATAAACTTTGCTACATTTCTATAATTCGTGCCAGACAGTACAATTTAAGCCCCTTATAGGCCTTAATGAATTAAGCTTTTTTTCATTTCAGCATGAAGAGGAGTATTACAGAGGAAAATTAGAACAGTTATATAAATGAAACACCTCTGTGAATGTTGCACTGAGCATTTTAACAGGCAGCAGAGGTGAAAAATGCCATTTTTTCAGCATTTGTAGCACTGCTAGTCTGGATTCTGCAGAAAAATAAATAAATTATAAAAGTGGAGATTATCTCAAGGGCACCAAATAGAAAAATGTCTCCTGTCCCGTGTATATTAGATTGTATGCTGGAAAATCTGTGATTAAAGCTCAAACAGCAAGTTGGAATATTACCTGATATCTAAAAAATAAAAATCATATTATGACTGCAAGAGTGAATCTCAGCCTTTGACAGAACAGTCAGTTGCTTTATGCAGTTCAGTGGCTTATGAAAAATGGATACATAAGCTTCATAATAGACCTAATATATTTGAGGTTGCATGATCTCACATGGTTTGTCAGGGAAGACTCCAGGGTAGGAGCTTATAGTGCCCCACACTACTCCCATTCACAAAGCCCAAATGAAAAGGGATTTTCATGGAAGCAGTAGGCAGGTTAAAAAGTGAGGGAAGGCAAGCAGGGAGTGAGGTAATTTGCAGTTTCTAAGCATAATCTATGAAAAATTCCACTGTATCCCTGATAATACAAGCATGTAACCTGTGAGAGTTGGGTACACTGCTCACTGTAGCATCATAAGCAACAAATTCTTGTGGATACAGTATCTTTCCCTGTATTCCCTAACCCATCTGGGAATTCCCTAACCCTAATACTGTGTTTCTTGTGTGTTTCTCCCTGTGACCATGAAGAGAGCTGCAGGAGATGGGTTACAGGCTTTGAGAATGCCAGTTGTGGAATGAAGGAGAGAGAGCAGGGATAACTTCATGCTAGATGTTCCCCCTGGCCCCCGCTTTTTGCTTTTTCTTAAGAAAAGATTGTTTTCACACTGAGACTGTAGCATGTGAAATATGAGATAACTGAGCATCTTGACTTCTCACAAGCTTGTTCACATTATTTATATATGCACAAAGATATATAAATATGCACACAGTTGTCTATGTGAATGTAGTGAAATGCAGGTGTACAGATCTGTGTGCTCTTTCACAAACAAAACCACCTAAAAAGTTGTTGGCAAGTAACTGTCTTGTCCCACTGCATCAGACATTCCAGTCACAGAAAAGCACTGACATAGGTATAAAACACATAAGTTCCCTGCTCAGTGTTCAGGTCCTTGTTAAGTCCCTGTTACAAAATGACTGGGTAATTCATGTGCATAAACAAAGGATTACCATAGACAAGCATCAAATCCAAATCTTTACTTGTATGTGTAAGTTTTATGTGAGAAAATGACTGTTCTCCTGCATATTCACTCCAGGCTCATCCTATGGGCATTTGAAACGCTGCTTAGTTTTATCCCCAGTAATGTGGGCAGCTGTATAAACCTGCATTAGCAGGTTTCTTGTTAGGCCACAACAACCTCATTTTTAAATTATCCCTACTTCCTCAGGAAGTGCATTTGAACCTTATGTGCTAAAAGTTTTATTTCAAATGAGAAAAAAAGATGTTTCTGTGGTAAAACGACAGTGCAAGCCTTTTGTTTGTATTTCTACATGCACTGAAAAGTTTAGGACAGGTTCCCATTAGATGATCAACTGAGTGCTGATACAGCCTTATATTTTTCATTAATCTGTCTCTCTGGCTCCCCAGACATCTGGTCTCTGGAACTTCAGGTAGAGAGTTTGAAGACTCAGACAGAAGGGACATGCTGGAAAATTACCTCTTAATTCAAAAAATGGAAATCCTGTGAATATTTCCTTTCAGAAAAGGCTTGTTCCTGCTTTTCAGAAGTACACTTTGTTTCTGAAAAATTCCCCATGTAATCTAAGTCATACATTTTTTTCCAGGGAGGAAAATTAATTTTTCCAGTCATCTTCAATCCTCCACCATTCCCCAAAGTTTATATGTGACATTAAGAACAAAAGCATTCTAAAAGTCTGAAAAGTCCTGGCTACTTGTGCTAAGCAAAAAGTCTGGTGGGGAGAAAATTAGAGTCCTGCTTACTTCTGCTCACATCTGCTCTGTGAATCTCTCGGGAATTTGAAACATATGAAATTTCTGCAACAACATTTTTCAACCCATGCTCGTTGCTATTCTACTCACTAGAACATGGAAATTACATTATGATTTTTTTTAAATTAGTGAGAACAGCACTGGAGATATCAGGAAAGTTTCAGATCTTGGTCTATAACATGGAAAACAGTAAAATGAAAAGTAAAAATGAAAGTACAAGCATGGGTTTTGTGTAAGCAATTGTGCAAAAGTTTTGTGTGTGAAAGAAAGGAGCACATAAGAGTTGGGAAAAGGTGGAGAAATTTGGAAGGCAAGTCCTTAATCAGATTTCAGGAGCAAAGAAAATAAGTTATCATAGAATCATAGAATCACAGAATGTTAGGGGTTAGAAGGGACATTTAGAGATCATTGAGTCCAACCTCCCTGACAAAGTAGGATCACCTAGGGCATGTCACTCAGGAATGCATCCAGGAAGGTCTTGAAAGTCTCCAGAGAAGAAGACTCCACAACCTCTCTTGGCATCCTGTTCCAGTGCTCTGTCACCCTCACAGTAAAGAAGTTTCTTCTCATGTTGAGGTGGTAACTTCTATGTTCAAGTTTGTACCCATTATTCTTTGCCATATTACTGGGCAATACAGAAAAGAGATTGGCTCCTTCCATTTGATATCCACCCTTCGGATATTTATAGACATTAATAAGATCTCCTCTCATTCTTCTCCTCTAAAGACTAAACAGCCCCAGTTCTCTCANAATGGACAGAGTCCTCCTTGGATGATCTGGGGAAGCTGTCCAAGAGAAGAGAAGAGTCCGGGTAAAAGCCCAAGAGACCCTCCTGGATCCCTCTGCTTGCTACCGAATAATAATGGCATATATGGGATGGAATACCTTATTCAGTTGGGGGTTATCTGTCCTGTCCACTCCTTCCTAGGTGCAGTCTTTTTTCTTTCTGCACCCCCCTTATGGGATGGTACACACCGTCCAGCAGTGGCCTTGGTCTGCATTCCAATTCTTGGTAGTAACTCTAAACATGGGCTGTTATCACTGCTGGCAGCAGACACTGCAAAAACATGCTTCTAACTTCAGAAAGTGCTGCCAATTAGAAGCACTGAACTGAAAAGCAAAATCACCAAACAGAATTAGTCCTATTTTCACCCAAACCAGGACACCATGCATGTTCATTTGAATAGGAACTATGCACACATTAGTCACAAGATGACGAGTTGCTTTTGACTTAACCTTAAGTAAACCTGGACTTTGCTTTAAGTTAGAAATATCTGGTCGGACAGTTTATATTCCTCTCTGTTGAAGTCTGTGGGAAGTCACTAGACTGAGGCCAAAAAAGGAACATGGGAACATCTAACAACCTCATGCGTAGCTCAGAATTTACATCTGATCTATTTTAAATCCCATGCTTTCTTTTGTTTTGAACAAGTTCATATCTTTTTGAGAAGCAACTGATTGCAATTTTGATATTTCCAGTGGTGAGCCTATGCAGCCTTAAGTAAATTGTGTCAGTGATTTTGAAGACACATGCGTTTGCTGGCTGCCAGCTTTTGATCTCAACTTCTATATCCCAGGCTGATGGTGTGTTCTGATGTAATTTATTCCTGAGGTTTTTCCTTTGCAGATTCAATGTTAATTGTATTTCATGAGATATGGTGAGATCTAGAGGTTTGTCTTGGGGGCAGAGGGAGATTTGGCTGGAGTTCCAGGATGTTCTAGAGGAGGATGCACTGATTTTTTAATTGCAAATTTTTGGTTAGAAATTTAAAATTTAACATCAGAATGTGTTGTGAATGTTATCGTTTCACAAGTCACAACAAAATAAAAATGTTTATAGAAATATTTTTGTTACTTCCTAAACATTTCTAGTTTTCATTTGGGAAGGCAATTTCCCCCCCCCCCTCCCACGNNNNCCCCCCACCCCATTTCCCAGTGTTTTCCTGTAGAAAATTCAGAAATCTTAAAATCAAAATAACAGTTACAAATTTCAGTGATTTATCATAATTTCATCCATAGTGGATGACTGTGAGTTTTGTTAGGCTGGTTGTTTTGCTTCCTGCAATTTCCATTGTCATGGATATAATAACATTTACCCAGAATACATGTCTCTGCCCCACTGTCTGTAGGGGGACTCCAAAGCAATTACACTTCTAACATAGAACTCTAACTCTATTTGTACATAACTCAAATGTGTAAGGTTAAGTGAGATGTAGTGATCTAAAAGTGCTTATGAGCTGAGGGATGCCCCCAGATGTACAGACCTCAGTCCTCCCTGAGTTGGTGAGATAGGCAGTATCTGTGCATTAGAGGTGATGTAGTTACAGCAGCACACGCTATTTCCAATCTAATGAGCCTGCCCTTCAGCAGGGTTTATTAGCTGGAGCCCAGCCATCACACTAATGGCTTTGGATAGGAGCTTGCTCACGTCTGGATATCTCTATGTGGACAGAAAAAGTTTCCCCTCCTGCCTATGAGGAAATGATCTGATATACAAAAGCCACTTTTGGGTACTCTTCCAAAATCTATTTATCACATTGTCCAGCTCATTAATTTCACCATATTTGACATTTGCTCTTGATTTTTTTTATTTTTTTTTTTTGGTTTAGATGTTTACACTTTTTAAACAAATGCAGGGTTCTCCCCAAAAAGCTGCAAGGGTCTTAGAGAAAGACCTATAACAGAGGAAGCAACTGGTGCAACTGATGCTGTAAATTACATATCTCTCACTAACATGGGCTGGGATGTGCTCTGTTTTTGCTGGGAGACTGAACTAGCTGTACCATGAGCAGTGACTAGATAATGCATAAGTAACAAATCTTACACTCTTCCCAAACTCATTGATTTTCAATCAATTCAGGACATTTTAAAAAATGGATCAAGTTTCTAAGAGTCAGAAGTCTGTGATTACAACAGATCCACAAGGAATGCTGATTAGCACAGAAAAAGGCTCAGGACTAGTCCAGCTTTCTAGTGATCTCATGTTCAGGGCAAGGAGAGCAGAACTGTGGCTGCCACAAACCATTAGTACCATTTCTAAAGACAGAGAGTCTGAGGTAACAGGATGCATGTGCTGCAGTTCAGGTAGTGACTAACTTCTTTAATTTAATTAATAAGATGAATGTTTACAGTGCCAAGTTAAAAGTTCTACAGCTCTCCTGGGATGTTGTTTACTATCCAAGCAATACTTTTTAATCGATAACAGAAAAAGACTGATTTCTCACTACGAAGCCATTTCAAAAAAGTGAAAGCTTTTTGACCCAAAGTAATTATAAAGAAAGAAATAATCCTTAAATGACTTAGAAGATGTTCTAAAATTGAGATTTTATGATAGGAGAAAGAGTGGACTTTATTAATCCCACCGTTAGTCTTTTATCTTTAAAAATCGATGTAGATTGCATTTTTCCTTTGTCTAGAAAGGCTTCAGCTACTGCTCTGCATTTGATTCAGGCAGCAGTAACATTGCCCTCATCAGATTGCCTGTGATACCTACTCAGATGGCATCAACAAAAAAAGTAGGAAGATCATTTGATGTTCACAGAACTTCCTGGAAACCATACCCTACAAATCATCAATGGACATGCTCCGTCTTCAGGTAGACACATCTGTGGCACTGATTTTCAACAGCAGCTGTTGAGATTCACCTAACTGCAAAATGTGACCTTCCATCTTTTTCTTTTTCACTTAATGTTAGAAGAATAATATGAGAAAAGGAGGTTAAAAGGTGACTTGATCACATTTATAAGTATCTATACAGAGAGACAACTTCTAACAGTGCAAAGCTCTTTAATCTGCCAGACAAATGAATGGTATCATTCAGTGGCTGAAAGTTGAAGCTCAATAAATTTAAACTAGAAATGCACTGTAAAAGTTAAGCACCAAAGGTTAGGACAACAGGCCTAGGATGCATTTTCTATTGTTTGAAACCTCTGACCCAAGTAAAGCCTTTGAGTCTTTCTAAGACATACATTTCAGGTCAAACAGAAATTGCCTGGACCATTACAGGAATAAGTGAATATGATTTCGTGGCCTGTGTTAGAAATAAAATGCATGTAGTTACTTAGATTGGTCTCAAGTTCTTAACTAACCATCAGGAGTTGTGTTTATTGACTGTTTACATTGCTGTGGTTATATAGTATTAAATTTTATACATTCCTTTTCTCAAATACCTGTGGTACTAGCACTGCAATTATACAAGTGAAATAAATGGCCTGTCCAGTACAGAAGAAATGCCTTTGCCTGTATCTGTAACTCACATCTTGTGGGTTCTGATCTTGTAAGAACACAAGACTAGCCCTGCTGTTCTCCCTCCTTATAATTTTAGTGTTGCATTATAATTGTCATGGCTATCAACGGCATTGCCATTGAATATGGAAGAAAACAATAGAACTTTTTATTCTGCACAAGAAGCCATCTTCCCTATCTGTGAATAAAGTTAGTCTATTTGGAAATACTTGAGACAAAATGGAAGCATTCATGTTATCCAAAAGCTTGGATATGGGTTTTAAAGTCTTCAAAGATTGATAAGAAATAGCTACTTTGAGGGCATGATTCATCTTTTCCTAATGTCTCTGTATAAACCTGTTCAGACGGACTGTAAACTAAATACACTTTTGTTTTTCCAGTGATTATAACATTACAGAAAGAGCCATCCAGGCAAGTAGATTTAGATGTCTAAATTCAGATTAGATGAATTCCAACCTTACAGTAAAAAATGCAAGGGTATCACAACTGATTTTAGTTTTCACAAAAAGTATCAGGTTTTTCCTCATTTCAATTAATTCATCCTTATTTCATTTCATAGGTTTGGTCTGAGAGATGGAGAAGAAGAGAAGATGGGAAATTCTCCTAAACATACTTGAACTTTCTGATATCACCAGCTGCAATATGCAAGAATATTATTTCAGAAAAGGAAATTTGAACCACAATCAAGATAATAGACTTTTATTAGAATGGCTATATGTGTGTTCTAATCCTAAGGCCAAGACCACCAAAGGCAAAGGGAAACTTCAAAGTTTGAACTATAATTTCTATTAACATCTCCCAAAATTACTGATAAAAAA
>VWZY01008249.1:99279-115703 GCA_013399075.1 Chloroceryle aenea
AAGCTCTAAAGGAATCAGAGCTAAATTAGGATTCTTGAAGTTTTCTGATGTTCAAAACTAGATAGTTTCTATTATTCAATTCCTTTTTCTTCTTCCAGTTCCTCCCCATTAAAAAAAAAAAATAAATCGACAACTGTTTGGAAAGATTAAGGAAATTCTTGAGTCTTTCTGGCTTATTGGATTGCTCTGTTAAAGAGGATAAATGGACTGTATAGCTGTAACATAGTTACAACTTACTTATTGAAGCTTCTCTTTCAGTCAAATTAACTTGTCAGTAAGGTATAGAAACGGTGCACATAATTTCAATATGCTATGTATGGAAACCATACATACATGGAGGAAAAGCAGATTGCTAGTCCTTTTTGTGAGAGTACATGTGTGCATCAGTAATGATGGCTTTATAATGAACATTCATCTCAGCACTCAGCTAAAGTTTCATGTGGAAATACAACTTTGGCACCAATTTTTGTTTTGACCATTTAGTTTGGCTAAGAAGAATGAAGAGCTAAAACTGTAGACACCTTATCAGTGTCCAGTGAAACACAGATCTCTGTGTACCTGAGACAGAATGATGACACCATTGCACACCTGCCCCTCTGAGATGAGGGCTTTGTGCCCCCTTTTGCACAACAAGCATGCAAAAGGTTTAGGCTAGCTGAGTGAGACTAATCTCTTGCAAGCTCCTGCTGCAGTTAATGGAAAGGGCAATTTAGAGCACAAACCTAATTCAACTACTCGGTCTCCAAAGAACCCTGTTTCATTTCCTTGACAATAGTGGGAGACAAGGGAAGACATTAGGTGATATTTAGCCTTTGTGACTACCTCTTTCCAACTCGAAAATATAGAGTGACTGAAAACTGTTTAGTGTCATAAAATTCGTGCTTTACTGGAATAATTTGGGCCTTCTATATAACACTAAGAGAACACATATATAATTGGGTCCTATTCAAAAAGTCCACAGTAGACAACTGTCATGTGCTTTCCAGTTATAGCATTTCTCTTCCCTCCACTGGAAGAGTAGATGACTTCAATTATTCATTGCTGTTTTCATAGTAAACTCCATAGTAGACTTTGCAGCTTAATTAGGCACATAATATGTTTGATTTAAATGTGACCCATTTATCTGCATTTACTTCATGTGGCACTCAGCCCACCTAATTTTAACTATGCCAGTGTTGGTAACCTTGTCACAGGGGTTCTCTGCAAAGTTAATGGGCAGGAGCAAGCATCTCCAGAGTGCAACAAAACTCTCTCTCTATATATATACACCATATGGGATTAACTGCCCGATGGAGGTTTTGAAGATTAGATAAACATTTATTACATGTCTTTACATCATCTATCATGAGAAGTCCTATTTCCATTTTGGGAATTTTGGAATTCACTTGGATAAGTTATAAAGCAGCAACTGACAGGTACAATGAATAAGACTGCAGTGGATACTTGATAATTAAATGAGTCATTTGTATCTATCTATGCTACTGCTTCAGCATTCCTGATGCAACAATGTTTTGCTCTAAATCTTCGTGCCTAGGTTAAAAAAAAAAAAAAACAGCCACAAAACTTTATATACCACACATCTATCTTAGATTGAGGAAATAACCTCAGATTATAAACAAAGCATTTGCAGAAGTAGTGAGATTTAAACAATATCATTCTTTTACAAGTATTTTTATCACTAGCAGCAGGGTTTGAATCCAGAAATCAAGCTGTCTTTTACTCTGGGGAAACTGTTTCAAGTCAAACACAGCCCCATGGAGTGCGATCAGAATAGACAAATTTTACTTGTTTATTTAAATTTTATTTAATAATGCATTTCAGCAGTGGATTAGGCATTTGTATTCTAGTCAGTAATTCAAAATCAAGGTAGGGGGGTGGTGGCAGTGGTGTGCAAAAGAGATAGAGATAGAGAGAAATAATGGGAGAGAAGAAGTGAGTTTAAAATGCCTAGAAAAATACTGAGTAATCAATTTCCTATAGGAGCAATGTCAAGGTCAATACAGGCATAAAGACCTCATTTGGTGAAGTTATGCTGTATTACAGCATAACGTCTACACTGCTTTGTAGACTGAAGCCCCCTGAGTATGCTTTGCTAAGCAGCCCAAAAACGTGTTCATAAGCTTCTTAGTGAAACACTTGTTGCCAACAGAAGGCAGATGGATCCTTGAATATTCAGGTATTACCTGGAAAGTACAGTTCCAAAGATATGCTCTATCTATCAAAAATTATACAAAATTAATTTGATCTACAATTGATTTTAGTGTTGGTGAGACAGGGAAAGAATGGAGGAAAAACAGATCCCTGATTATTCCTTATGATTTTACAGTTTAAAGTGTCTTCACATTGCAACATGAAACTCTTAACATGTATCTATGATCAACAGGAGTTCACACATAATCCCATTTCTTTTTTATTTTGACACAATTTCATAAGCATTTCTTGGAAGAAAAATAATGTTAGCATCTGGCATTGAAAAAGATGAAGGTTTTGATGTTATTTTTGGTTGCTTTTTGTTTTGTTAAACACAGAATGAGTTTAATAGAATCTGTCTCAGTTGTAGAGTTGCCTGCTGGTATGAATATGAAAAAGCTACGGCAGCAGTTTGAAACCTGTTTACAAAATTATTTTCACTGCTTCTTAGGCAAGACCTGCAGATGACTGCATACTGCTTTAGAAAAGGCAAGAGTCTTAGCCTTTTAATTGTAACAGATCTATGGAAGAGCTAAAGGTGCCTTCATGTAGAACTGAAACTTGCTATTTACCTCTTCCTCCATTATATTTCTCTGGGGAATATTATACACAAAGAAAAAATTTAAGATGCTCTAAAAATATTCTGCTTCAATTAACAAGCAATATATGTTGCTGCTATAAAAATGCCAAAGATAAGGTTTTACACTGCATTATCATAACTCCTGCCTGATACAAGGAGGAAAAAAGAAAAATGGCTTCAGCTTTTAATTAAAAATTATTTTAAGAGAATAGATAAAAATTATTAAATATTTATGCCCTGGGTTCATGAGGATTGTTTTCTCATTTGAGTTACTGGAAGTGCAACTGATACATACTCAATATGTTGTTATTGAATTAAGACTTTAGTGTCTTGCAGATGGTGACAGTCTCTGCACAAAACTTCAAGAGCTTCCAGTTGTATTTTGTGTCACCCCATACCATGCAAAACAGAACAAGAGTCTTTACTGAGGCCAACGAAGCTCTCTTCTGAATGTATAGCTATGATAAAAAAATAGTAAAAACAAAAGTAATATGGGAGACTTCCATTGCTGTTACAGATCATGACTTCTTAACCATCTTCTTCTAACCTTCTTTAGAATTATGTCATGAATTAGATGATGGATATAAAAAAAAAAATCATACAAAAGAAAACTCATACAAAAGATAAACCATCCCAGAAACTCTGATGATCTTTAAGATGCTTGGAAATTAAGTGGTTTACATTAGACAGGAAACAGCTAAAAAAAAACCATAAACAAATATATATAAATGAGCTGTGAACTAGTCAACAAAGTGGAGAAATAAAATCTTACACTCCAGATCACTATCTTCCATACAAGAATTCAGAGATATCTTGTAAAAGTGAAATAAAATAAAAATACAACTGTTCTTTTTGTATGAGTGCCTGAAGGATATCTGAGAACAGTAGGAATGCAAAGATCACAGTATGGGGCTTAAAGCTACTTTACATCTTCACCAAGTGTAAAATCTGCAATTAATTGTATGAAATTGTTTCGGCCATTTAAGTTACCTTGAACAAAATGCTTGGGGAACAAATTCTTTGAGATAAGTTTCTATTGCCTGTTCAGAGAAGAGTTCAATATTGTCTTCTGTTCTGCCCTTGAGAAAGAAGTGGTAATTCCACATAGAGGCGTTAGTCAATACATGTCTCTAGTAGGAAATATAAATACAGGGGAGCAAACTATATTTATGAACAAACATATCACATGATGTTTCAGTTTGATTTTTTTTTTTTTTAAATGTTTCTGGTAATTTTGACTCTTAAAAATGTGAAAAGTGAGATTGTTTTAGTTGAAGAAAAAAAATAAAGGAATAAGAAAAGAGAAAAGATAAAACCAAGCAAAGGACACAAACTGTTTAGTAAGTACATTGTTTCATATCATCCTGAACTCAAGAACTTTTCTTCTCTGCTATGGTCATTACACAGGACTCTTTTCCAAATACAGATAGATGCCTGTATTTGATCTTTGGCTTTCCATATATGTATATAATTACTGATACATACTTATATATAAGTATATGCAACTACATTATGTGTATCTTGGGTTCCCTTCATAAATCAAAGAGGGAAATTAACATATTAGCATGTGAATAAACAGAAGCAGAATTCTACATTTTAAAAGAGAATATATCATCTGTTTCACAGGCCAATTCAATCTTTTTAGACAATACAATGACTGTTGAATTAACCCCTTTGCTTTTAGCAAAGGTTTCCTAAGCTGCCTTAACTTTACTGGATATTGGAGACAAAGGTCCAACATACAAGGTGTCCCTGAAAAAATACAGTCAATATTATGTTCCAATGGGGATCAAATCTGGCTTTTCTAATTCACTGTTAAACTTTTTCTTAGGCTAACCAGACTCCCCATTCTTTTTGTAAGTTTGCAGTGAATGAGGGTTAGATTGATTCCGTTTGCTTCTTAAGAATAGAATGTAGAAAGATGTGAGAACTAGTTCTTTGATGAAACTTGATTCATTAGATATTAATTGTATTATGCAATAGTGCTTGTTCTTTGATAGGAGCACAGTCCCTTCTAAGCACTCAGGATCATTATTATTAAAATCCAGAGTTTGAATGAAAGGATCAAAAGCTAAAAATTGATATTGTCTTCCCTGCATAACTATAGTTACAACCACTTTCCTGAGAAACACTAGATCTTGGCACTGCTAGGTTAGTCATCAATGAAAATAAAAGTAATAAAAAGTCCTGTGATCCCAGTGGAAGCTATCATTTTTGGCTTCTAATAAAAGTGATTTTTCCCCTGAGGAAAGACAACTAGATGCATTATGCTGGGAATAGCTTGTGTTACCAGCTCGCCAAGCTAGTGGCACACAATGGAGATGGCAAATTTCCACACCACTGACAAGTATAGGGAACTCTTTGTTCTTAACCAGTGGGAGTCACTGGTTCAAGTCCAGTAAGCTGTGGGTCAAAAAGAAGGGAGTCAGGAGGAAATCCAGTGAATCAGCTCACAAAATAAAAGGGAAGCAGCACCAACATTTTATGACAACTTGACCTATTACTGAGAAGATTAGAGGCATTTTTCAACTTGACCTGAACAAGAATTTTCTAGTGGAAGATTTAGCAGCACCAGCTTATTCCAGTTGCTTTAGTGTTACACTGACATCTGTGAGGCTTGATGGTGTCCAAAAATACAAATAACTTATGCTTCAAGTTTATACAATTGTAATGTGATTGCTATTTATATGTGCAAAAAGGGAAGTTTAAAAGCAAGAATCAATAATCTTATGAGATACTACATTGTGACTCTCTTTTAGCAAAAGAAGGGAGCATGGTAATAGAAATTCTTTGCAAGCAGAGTTATTAGATGTAAGAATTTATTTAGCATTTGGATAAAATGCTATGAAATTTCACAGACAAGCAAGACCTGGTTTATGTGTCTCACATAAAGTATTGGGTTAGAAATGTAAGCTCAGACACTGATATAACCCAGTATTTCAGGCTATGTTAAGTGCATGAAGTTCCAAAGAAATCAGTAGAAATTTTGTGGGCAATGGGCTTTTTGCCTTTGGAAAAAAAAAAAAAAAAAAGTTAAAAACCAAGGTAGACCTAAGAAACAAAAAGTAGGCCAATTTTCTTGGCTTTCAATAAGATTTACTCTCAGAGGTCCATATTTCATTTCTGAAACCACAAATCAAAGATGTTAGTCCAGAGATGCTTTTGAAAGTTTATTCTATCCTTAACTTTGCCTTTTATTTATTTTTAGCTTTGAAGACAGAACTCAAAAGCAAGTCCTTAAATATGTGAAGATAGCCTAGGTTTTGAAAAATTAACAAGGAGCAGGATTTTTGTGCCATTTCATTCTAGCAGTTGCTCCTTATCCTGTCAAAAAAGACAGTAGGAAAGGGTCATCAGTTCAAAGAAGACCACGACTTATGTTTACATTTATATGGCAGCTCTTATCCCATAGGATTTGCAAGCACTATACACAGACACACACAAACACATAGAGTGTGGACTTTCACTGTGTCATCTTTTGTTGTCAGGATTCTTATAATCAAAGAGAAGACAAGGCAATATTTTATACAAGCACAGGGAAGAAGCCAGAGAAAAATGGACATTCTCTGAAAACGATAAATAGCTGGTTATCCAAACAAACAGTTCAGGTACAGTTGACTTGGCCTTACGTACTAGCAAAACAGTTCAAAGGAGCAAAACATCTGTATGTCTTTTTTCAAAACCCATGCTTATGAAACTGCATTGTTTAGTCTATTCAGAGAGCCTATGTATGCTTTGCATATTTGCTTCGATCTAAAACAAGAAGATAAAAAGGAGAAAGTCAGTGTTCATTCAGACTGGTTCAACTTTTCATCCAAAACTGTCAGAGGCTGAAGTAGGAGATTGCATTAAAATATATTTTAATGTAGTTTTCTGGAAATAATTTATGCTTTTTCCAGATTGCAGCAATTAAGTGAGATATTGTAACTCTTTGTATAGTAAGGAAATTATTATCCCATATACTTATATACAACAGCAGCTTATGACACCAACTTTATATCGGCAGATATATGTATCTGAACAACTCTAGGTGATGGAATCATAGGATCATTTCAGCTGGAAAAGGCCTTTAAGATCATTGAGACCAATCATAGGTCCTTCAGTCTGAGGGAGAAACGTAGCACATGCCAACTACCAGGAGCAAATGCATTTTCTTCTTCCCCAAAAATAAACTATTTGCTTGCAAGATACATGGCATGGAGAAAAAAACCTCTTTGATATGTGAGAAATGTTCAGTATTTAGCTGACCTTCAGGGTTGCCAGACAAAGCTTTAGTTACGGTCTGCTCAGCTTCTCACCAGCAGACCAGTTGCATGGCCTCAGCTACTTTGGAAATGCAACCCAAATGTCAGAGATCCCTCTGGATGAAACTGCAATGAAAATATACTACTATGAGACAGATGCAAACTCCCACTCATCAGCACTGACCACTTAACCAGACACTGTGGGACATTAAATTTTTACACATCCACCACATTCCCTATTGCATTCCAAGGTTAAAATGATGTGACTTTTTTTACTACCTCAGTTTATAGATAATATAAAACTTAGTATTGCAGTACACTAATTCATAAAAAGCCTCTCCTTTCTTTAGTAAAAAGAGAAAAATAAATGTTGTGTGCTATGTCAGCTGAAAAAAAGTTTTGCTCAGGCAGTTGCAGTTTTTACTAATGCAGACACAGTAAACATAATAATCCCATAATTAATCCCATGCTCTCTGAGCCATTGCAGTCCATTTTTTACTTCCCTTTTAATCTATAATTTATTCAACTCCAATCTCTTCTTACTCCTCAAATTATAAGGCTTCCCCCTACAATGTGCCTATAATTTTATTACAGCATAGTACAGTTCAGAGCAATACTCTATAGTAAATATTTAAGTAATATATATAACTGTAGTCATTAAACCATACATAGAAATATATAACAATTTACATTTACATTAGATTAAATTATATTTTATTTATTGTCAATGGAAAATTTTGATTCACAGATCATTCTCTTTCTGAAAGCACTGAGGTGTCATGGTTCCAGGCACAAAGACCGAGAGATGGTGCAGACGAAGGAAGTGTACTCCCTGGGTCCACCCTCTTATCATGGATAAGGACAACTTAGGGCAAGTGTTAAGAAGTGCCTCAAATTCTGTGGAAGCTGTCTTTCCTTGCGCAGGTGTGAGGAGTAGAAAGAGCTCTAGACAGAAAAGAAATGATGGCACTGAGTAGATACAGCTTTGTCCAAAACACAGTGCAGTGAGAGTGAGAGCAGAGGAACTGTGATGAGTTTGATTTCTGCTTTGAGGAGTAGGTTCTGAGCCTCCTTGTATCCAAGCAGAAGCAACAATAAGAGGAACGTCATTGATGCTTGGCCAGGAATATTAATTTCTCTTGGTCAAGACAGGATGTATATCTAAGAAGATAGCTTACTCAGACTAACATGCCAGTGCACAAGTAAAAGATGCCATGTAAACACTGTCAAGACATGATCAGATGCTCATATCAGAGAGCAGCTTCATCATGAAGGCTTTTCATAGCTGCAGCAGGCAGAGCCATACTGTGGGCACAAGCATGCCCAAGCCATATTGTGTTTGTTCACAGTGAAATGGATGCTCACTCCAGTCAGGGCCTAGTGACAGGTTTAAATTCTTTCCCCTGGATTTGTAATAAGGCACCGTTTAAGTGTTCTGCTGTATGCTCTGGACCCCCAGAGAAGATGTATTGGTTCCATTTTTCCCTAGGCCATGATCTGTTGGAGTAAA
This sequence comes from Chloroceryle aenea, assembly GCA_013399075.1. NCBI lineage: Eukaryota > Metazoa > Chordata > Aves > Coraciiformes > Cerylidae > Chloroceryle > Chloroceryle aenea. The sequence goes on from VWZY01008249.1 coordinate 107,804, forward strand.
CCTTTATCATTTCCAGTAGTTCCTAGATTGTAAAGCCAGACTGTACAACCTAAGGACATTAGAATATGAGGCTGAGGGAGGGAATCTTATCAATGCTTATAAATATATAAAGGCTGGGTGTCAGGAAGATGGGGTCAGGCTTTTCTCAGTGGTGTCCAGTGACAGGACTAGGGACAGTGGCAATAAACTGGAAACTAGGAGGTTCAACATCACCATGAAGAAATACTTCACTCTGAGGGTAACAGAGCACTGGAACAGGCCGCCCAGAGAGGTGGTGAAATCTTCATCCCTGCATGGCCTTGTTCCTGTGTGATCTACTCTAGCCAAACCTGCTGTGGCAGAGGCTTGGACTAGATGGCCTTTAGAGGTCCCTTCCAAACCCTACCATTCTGTGATGTTGTGTAATACACACATTGTTTATCCATGAATTAATGACTATCTGAAATATTAATGTACATTGTAAAATAACATCCAGTCTTGGCTAGAAAAGTTACTAGCATGCAAGAACTTTTTCTCCAGATAAATAGCATTGGACATTACTTTTACTGGACCTTATTTTTAGTCTAAATTTGTTCAGTTTTCATTTTTTAAGTACTGAAGTATTTTATCTCTTTCTGCTAAGCTAAAGAGCTCCCTGTTGTCATACTTCTCTATGTAAAGTCTAATTGACAAAAGTTGCCTACCACCTTCTCTGTGTTGAGTTAAAGAAATTGAGGTCCCTGAGTACAAGATTATTTGTTAGTAGTATCTTTGGTGTTGTGACTAGGGCTTGAGAAGGGTTGACTGTAGAGATAGGTGGGCCAGAAGCAACAACTCTAATGACAGCCTGATTAGGCTCTGAGCAACCTGCTCTAGTTGAAGATGTCTGTGCTCTCAGCAAGTTTTTAGACTAGATGACCTTTGGAGGTCCCTTCCAACCTAGACATTTCTATGATTCTAGAATTGATGCTAAGGAAAGAGTGTCATCCTTCAGCCAGAAGCCACAGTTGCTCTCTTTAACATTATCATCCTTTTCCTTCAGAGTGACCTTGAATAGTGAACTTCATCCCTTTTTTGCTTCTTATGAAAGAAAGCTTTCTTTAAGAGTTCACTGCATACATGTCTTTGCTGCAGTCAATACCATTGATCTCAATGAAACTCTAATGCCTCAATATTTCTGGTTGTAACCAATAAGACCTCAGCCCAGACACCCTCAAAATGACCACTGTGAAATACAGTACCATGAAAAAAGCTTTGAGGTACCTGCATTGCTGTGCAGAAATCACCACTGCTTTATATCTAGGAGTAAAGAATGAGTATGATAGATTTTATCTCCTTGGTAGCAATCAGACTATACCAAAGCCATAGCATACTGCAACTGCTGTAAGATGATGTGGATACTTAGAAGGTGTTCAGCCTGGATATAGCAGTTGTGGATAATTTTCATATAGTTTTCTAGACCTCTTGAACTAACAGTTTGTCATGCTTGATTTGGAAAAGTGTGCAAAAAGTTCAAGTTTTTGCTATATTCCTTTTTAAGAAAAATACTCATTAACCTGTCAATGTTTCTGAAGGGAATTCTCTGGAAGCTCCATTCACAGAAGTGCTCCCGAAGGCACCCAAATCTCTCTAATTTATGAGGCTTTCAGAACTGGTCATCATTCATGGACAATTCTGTGAGGGTTTTTCAATTTCTTTGGCTCAATTTAAGAGGTTAAAAAAAATCACAGAAACTGTCCTTCTACCATGAGATGACAGATCTGTAAGCCAAACTGCAAGTTTAGATGAGCTCTAAAACCGTTACATTTTTTAAAGTACTGAAGAAAAAAACAGTTTGTATTTCCACTTGTAGTTTGTGGAATAAAGTAAAATGACAATTAAAAAAAATCTTATTTCATTGTTCTTTTTATATTTGGACATTTTTCCACAGCAGGTAGATTCACATCTGGTGTTTGTCAAATGATGCCATATGAAAGAAGCAGTGACAGGGGAGAAATGTCCCTTTCCAGATGATTTGTTGTTCCTTGTGCTGCTGTTCTCTGGCAGGGGAGTTTGTCTGAGAAACCGGAAGATTATCAGGAGAAGATGTGGGTCAAAAGGGCTGATGTGGTGATGAAAAGCTAAATTAAATAGCCTATGGTTAGATAATTGCAAGTGTTGTGAATCAATTCCTCAGTAATTGCTGCATTACTGATAATCTTGTCCACTCTTTTAACTCCAGGTTTTTGCAGTCATGAGTTTAGCATAAATCACCTGCAACACTAAAGGCCCTAAAATGAGAGTTGGTGTGTAGGATGGAGGAAGACTATAACAGTTATGTGTTACTACATCTGTCTCTGCGCTGCTGATACAACATGCATTCACTCTGTACAAGCTTGGCAAAATAGCTGAACTGATAACTTTAATAGAAGAAACACATGAAATAGGATAACAGCATGAAGATTTTATGAATGTGTTCTAATAACTGGAACAGAGGAATAACTCCTTACAAGTACTTCACATGTCCTTTTTTAAACTCCACCTAAAGTGCTGGTAGAATTAAACATCAAAAGGCATATCATAAGAGAAGTGAGATATATGAGAAATGTCTTGAGCAGAAAAGTAACAGCTTTTTATGCTGCTCATGTGTTTCAATACCTCATTAGCCTTAAAAAAAAGTTAGAAGCCCAGCTGCTATAACTGATAGTCCAGTACTAGGACAAACATTTCAGACCTGCAGGTGTAATCCAAAAGGAAGATACTATTGCAGCTTCATAATGGATTCATAATGTTGTTAGGAATGGAAAAATATTCAATTTTTAAATTTACATGAAGATTGTAGCTACATTGCTCAGATTGTAACCTGTTTGCAGTTTTGCAGGTAACATCCGTATCATAAATTTTTCTTAATAAGTCTGATTTATTTTATCATTGAGTTTGTCCTGTGCAGGATGGAAAGTAAGTGGGGATGAGGATGAAGATGCATAAACTATGTCATTTGAGGAAGTGAATCTGAATAACATAAGGAATAATGCCTATCCTACAGCACGCTAGAGCCTGCCATAACTCACTGTGAAATTCTCTCTGCCTGATAAAGGCTAAGGCGCCTCTTCTAAAGGAAAAGGCAGAAAAAACAACCAACCAGCCAAAACCTGCCCTAGTAGACCTCCACAGAGTTCAAATATGCATAAAAAAAAATATTCAGAATTGGAACCAGATTGTCATCCATATGCCTGTAGTTACATGCATGTTATTTTCGACTAGTAGGTTATATAAATTCTCAATGTGCCATTACTCCAAGAGAAAAATGACACAAATAAACCCATTTAAACCAAATCTACAGCCATGTGTATGACATCTGGCACATAACCAGTGGCTTGTGGCTAGGTACTGGATGACCCTGGCACCTGGATCAGCATGCAGCTGATGCTGACTTGAGTAAGCCAGGCTTAGGAGCCCTGACTTTAAAGGAAGGAGTATTACTGTTGCCCACCCTCCACAAGGCTTCATACAGGTAAGATAAGGAAGATGATGTACAAGTAAGGGGCAAAAAGAAAGCAAAAGNCTTTGTATACTTAACCTGCAGGCAAAACCAAATTTCCTCCTTCAGCCATCTCAGAGTTATTCCTTTCCCTCCCCAAAGATTAAATATCAGCTCCTTGTGCCTCTGTGCTGATGTGCCAGTAATTAAGGCAACATGTTATATAGGATAATATTGTGGATATATATTTAGTGAACCTAAAAAGTAAGAAAAAATTATTTCCCTACTGTAAAAGATTCATTGCCTGAGACATCTTTAAAGATACATTTTTAAAGGTCTACCTTTTTAGTTTCATTTTCTGGAATCCTGGGTTCATTAAATTTCAGAGGTGACATGTACTGTACCTTACTGCAACTCTAAAAATGAAGAAGCTATTCATATTACTGCACAGACATAACATACTGTGCCAGCATCTATCATGAGCAACTTCTGAGCCTTTCTCAATCCGATTGTTTCTTTTGTTGATCATACGGCTTCATGGAATCTTGTTTTGTTTTGTTTTGTTTAAATAAAAAAATAATGCAAACTGCTATGCACTTTAAGTTTGAGTGACAGCTCAGCCACTGGATGAGACAAAATAGTCTGCAATAGTCTGATGTGGAACAGACTGTATGATTAAGAAATTACTGTAAAAGTGGAGAATGAAATTATTGGAGATTTGTTGACTACCTGAGCTGTACCCTACTTCTAGACCATCCTCTAATAGTCCCTACTGGACTTATGCTTCAGGAAGATCCCTGTACTTTTTTAAAGCCTATTTATACCTCTTATCTCTATAGCATCCTGTGGCAATGAGTTTAACATTTAATTTTGTGATTTGGAGGGTGAGGATGGGAGTTTCTTCTGTCTTCTTGTTAGTCCATTGCCTAATAATTTTGCATCCATTTGCAGTGGAAGACTTGATTTTTCTGCTATGGCATGAAAATAACACTTCATCCTTTATTAATATTTAATTTTCCTCTTACTGGGCTCAAACTATTACTGTTACTACTGCTACTCCTACTCCAGCTACTACTATTGCTATTATTTTTAGTATGAGTATTTTTTTCAATTGCTGTGCTTATTAATGTCCTTGTCTTGGCAGGGAGAAAACCTTAATGTGCAGGACAGTTGGATGGTTCTTTAAAAAGATTTGATATGCAGCCACTAATCTTGAACAGGCTGCATAAAATGCAGTGTTAGAAGACACTAGCAGCTTAATATCATGGGAGAAGAAAGACCAGGTATTGTTTTGGTCAAAGCTTTTCTCCTTAAACTCCAGAGAAAGGGTTCCAGGCTCTAACAATCTTATGCTGGTATAGGTCTTTTAGATACTTGGTTTTTCTGTTTTGCTATTCCTATGATATTCATCTTATTCTATTATTTAGTAAGTAGATCACCAAGGAGGCCTTTGAAAATCCTCCCTGAAAGTTAAAAAAAAAATAAAATTGTGGACATCTTGAAGTGCTTTCTACTTGGGATCATCTACCTTTTTTTTTTTTTTTTTTAATATTTTCTAATTTTTTTTATCCCTTCAGTTTCTGTTTTCCAGAGCTTTGGCAAACCTTGCTCCTAACAGAGGCCCTTTGACTGCATTCCATTTGGGCTGCAAAATCTCTGGAGAGGCTGAGAGCACATGAAAGCCTTACCCTTCTCCTCTACACATCTCAAAACATTCAACAAAGAAGGTCAGTATCTATTCCCTCTCTACAGATAAGGTAAGTGAAATAGAGAGAGGGCAAATGACTAGACTCCTTCACCAAGAAAATCAATAGCTCAGGCAATGCCAGATCTCTTAGACCCAGACACTAGTTCTAGTTGCCGAGCCCTTGCCAGCTGGGGGAACGTACTCCTGAGTAACAGCACAGCAATTGCAGACAATAGCTGTTGGGTTTTGCAAAGGATTTTGATGTTTGGCTTTCTTCCAAAGTGGAACACCTTTGAAAGTTCTCCAATGGGGGGGTGGGGGGAAGACTTCTAAAGGACTTCAGGACTTCTTTCCTTCTGTTTTGAATTGTTTCATCTCAACAGAACTGGAAGGTTTTTTGTTTTGGTAGGGATACTGAAATGTTATCTTTTATTGCAATACATGATAACCTCAAATAATAAACCAAAGGCAAGTGGAAGGGGGAAATTTCAAAATGAAAACCCCAAATGCATGGATATTTTGGGTGCCCTGACTGTTGTGCCTCCTTCAGAAAAATCTCCATTCATTGGTCTTTAGCTGTTGTACTTAGGTATGGAAATAAATGTGCAATTACACAGTGTGCAGATGTAATTACAGATTCTCTTTCCTGTTCTCCTAGCAAGCCACATTGCCATGACCAGGAGCAACAGAGCATTGCTTAATAGTACTCGACAAACAGGGATTTCTCATTTCAGGCTCCATAAAATGGGAACCCCTGTGCTTTCCAGGGTGCAATATGCCAGTATCATGCAATACGAGTTGCAGTTAAAACTTTCTAAACTGATTCCAGCAAGGAGAGAGGACTGCTAACTTTCCAAAGTCACATGGTATTTATCTACAGCCACCCAATCTGTAATCAAGTAACTTTTCACAGCTAGTTTACTTTACTTTGTGCTCATTACAATTCTGTGTTGGTTTGATATCTACATGCTAACAAAACAATCTTTTCAAATTTCCTCTCCCAAATACAATTGAAACTGAACCAAAGGAGTGTGCTTTATCTGGTTAATTTAGCTAGAGAGATATTACATTTCATAATAAAGAATCCCTAAGGACATGTGACTTGGTTTAATTTTCACCTGGCATTTATCACTGTGTATACTCCAAATTTTGTTAATATCTATAAATGTAACAGCAGGTACTTGGACCTTGCAAAGATTTCTGGAGCCAGACCCAGAGAGACACAGAGTAATGTAATGGCAGAAATCCAGGTTCTAAAATAAATGTAATCTGTCTACTGCTAATGAGAAACAAAACACCATCTTCAAACTATTCCAGAGTATGGAGCCATCACTTGAATGTTTGATTGCATGAGGAATTGCATTTTGAATAAGTTACAACACTTATGAGTGGCATGTATTGAAATGAAAGTGCTTAAAGTCTGCTCACATAGCCTTATTTGTATTACACAAACAATCAGGAAGCACAGTGAGATCAGAGCCCTGCCACATCAGTGCTGCACAGATAGCCGTTTGCCAATACAGTTGCTTTCAGAAAAATAATGTGAGGAGAAAGTTATGAGACACTTGTTTTTGGTGATGAAACAAATGCATAAAAAGTAACTGACAAGCCAAGATTTAAAATAAGGACTCCTGGATCTCTGCCTAGTAAATGCTGCTACTTCCCTCAACATATTCCCTTCATATTTGCTCCAAAAATTAATCTATATTCAATAATTGGGTCCCCTGTAAATGGCCCTTGCCCTTCTGTCCCAGTGAAGATACTGAGAGAAACAAAAAAAAAGCACAGATTAAGTTGTTTCTGTTTTGAAAAGTGCATTGGAAGATCCCACTCAATTCCCTTCGAGACTGAAATAATTAATGTAGTCTATGTTTAGTTTAGATGAAATCTGAAAAGACAACATTCCAGGACCAAATAAACCTCACAAGGGAAAGACACTCTGACAGGGCATTTTGTTTGTAAAAAGTATCAGCCTTACTGTGTTGCTGAGTAACAAGCAGAGAAATATGAAAAAGAGCCTTAAAAGGAAAACTTAATGTGTTTAAGAAGAATCAGTTTGTCTATTGGAAAGATTTTTTTTTTGTGGAATTGATGTTGATTCCTGTGAGACAAGCAATTTTTAAGGAATTCAGGTTAAACATTCAGGCTACACAAGTATATATCTGCAATAGAATGTGCTAGTGCACAAAGGAAAACCCCAACAAAGGAGAAAGATGGTATGCATATTATTACCAAAATATCTGTTCATAGGAAAATATTATTATTATAATAAATTAACATAATCAAGGAGTAAAAAGGAAGGGGGAGTCTTCTGAGAAGTGTAATACTGAACTTTAGTGTGCATATTTTAACTGAGCTTTTGGATGTCTTCAGTACTTTTTCCTATCCTTTATGATTCTAATGCAAACCATCTTGTTCAATTTAAATTAAGCAAATTATAACAGATGGCTAAGCAGACCCCACTTTTTTTTTATGGTTTCATGAAGAACATAGATGCAGAAATGTTGTCCATGGACATGTCTGTGTTAAATTGAGGTAAACTCATTAGAACTCATTCTATTTAAGCTAGTCAGGTTTTCACAATAAGGCAAAGTGCGAAAACCAATTTTAAGTGATGAAGTGATACTATGTTGATCTCAAAATGATGTGCTGTGTCCTTTGGGAAGCAGTCAAAGCACATGGAAGAGCAGAGAAATTTGAGGGATCCTCTATTTATATTTCTCATTTCAATGATAAGATATCCAGACCTGTGTTATAGAATCACAGAATCAGTT
>VWZY01008252.1:0-22997 GCA_013399075.1 Chloroceryle aenea
GGTGTCTACCCCAGGGTGGCAGGGCCTGGGTGCCCTGGGGTTGTGTCCCCTGGTATCTTGTGGGCACCAGTGGAGGCTGGGTCTCTGGCCACAAGCTGACTGCAGCTGGGGAGACTGGGAATGCCGGGTATACTGGGCACACTGGCGAGCAAGCGGGGATCGCTCAGTGAAACGCCTGGAGAAGGAGGATGCGTGCTGGACCCTCAAGAAGCAGGAGGGAGAGGAGGAGGCTGGCTGCAAGGGTCGTGGACAAGGGACACAGTGCTGCCGAGGTGCCTGGCAGCAGTGAGAGCATCACCCAGGGACTGACTGTCTTGAGGTATCTCAGCCTGCAGCTCCAGCCCCTCCAGCCCCCTCAGGCAGATGCCTGGCCTGGACATGCCCACAGACAAGCCCACCTGGCTTTCAGGGTCCAGGGAGAGGCAGCAGGTGATACCAAGCAGCTAACCCACACCCTGACCTGGGAGAGAGCAGCAACAAGGGCAAAAAGAGCCAGAAACCCTGGTGTAGGCACAGCCTTGAGCATGTTTCTGGATTAGCTCAACTAGAAGCCACCAGTGCCCCTAGGATGGTGGACAGGAAGGGATTTTCTGGGTGTACCTGGTAGGTGACCAGCCCTGAGGCAGTCAGATGTTTCCATGATACTCTGTCTTGCATTAAATATTACCTGCCAGGTCATGTTAATTAACATTCCATCTGTCATAACACAGCAGGGTAGTGAGCTGGGGGAGGATAAACACTCTCCTATTCACTACCTGCTGGTAATTAGTGGAGGAATTAAATAATAAAAAAAATTTAAAAGGCTGCACTCTTTTTAAGGCTTGGTGAATCAGTGCTTTGTGGTAACTCAGCTGCTTTGGGTGAATCTGGGGTCCCAGCTACATCCAAGATTGATCCAGGACTTTAGTCAGTGAACCTAGTGCATGTTCTTGTCTTAATTACACCCTGACAGTAGCCATGCTACGTACAGTTCAGGACAAATGCACATTCAGAAGGCTTAGGGCTGGAGTTTTTCCAGACGTCATCTCTGCACCCCAGGAAAAAAAAAGTCTCCCTTTGAAATCTCTGTTGCCCTATTTCCTCTCGGAGGAAAGTTTTTCTGAGAAGTTTGATAAAACTCCTTTGGTGTTTTTGGAGCTGTAGTGCTTTGAAATGTATCTGAACTTTCCTTTAGAAAACCTTTCTTTTTTCTTTTTTTTTTTCCTTTCTCAGCTCAGATACACTCCACATTGCTTGGCCTTGTTGTGTACCCTTCTGAGGCAGGTTAACTAGTACAATAAGAATATCAATGGATGACTGTCTTGTCCTATTTTTCATGCAGTGAAATCCCGTTTCCTCTTCCCAGGTCAACTTTCCAGTAGTCACCACAGAATTTGTTATTTTAACTTACTTTCCAGGTAAGACCTGTACACACCATTGCAAGGGACAGCATAACTCATGGATGTTCTTAGAAGGTTGATAGCTCTGCACCAGGTGTGTCCACCACCACAGCCAGGCCAGCTGTGAGAGAACATCAGTGTGGTCCCACCTCATGCAGGCACATTCACATCAATCTAACCAGTCATGGCTGCTGAAGCTACTTGTTTTGCTCTTTGGCAGGGCTGTTTTTGTAGTTTTATCTAACCGGCTTTGCAGCTACACCTGCATTCACGGCAGAAGCACATTGCTAGCACAGAACAGCAGTATTCCCCTGCCTGCAGAGCACCCCAATGCAGATACCAAGTGACTTAGCGCTAAAAGGACAAAGAGCTTGGTCCTTGTTACTCTTTGTTCCTGAGATAATGGGATTTTCAAGATACAGGGAGTGGGGAGACAGTTTACCTGTTGTTTTTTTAATATAATGGCTGGAGTTGGTTTTGGTATTGTTTCCAGTAAAACACACTTTAGCTTTAAAGAACTCTCTTTTTTCCTTGATGGTCTTGTTTGTTTGCAAATACAGAGTCTCTAGCAGCAGGCCAGGTCTTCTTCAAGTATGTGTTTTAGCGTGGCTGGAGGCCATCCACGCGCAAAAGTTACCATCTGGTTTGTAAACCACAGCCCTGGGGATCAGAGGGGGACTTCCCTTGCAGCTTTTGTCAGAGCTCCAATATGCCTTCCTCTGGACTGGGCCACAGCTCAGAGCTGTAGTAACACCATTACACATCTCTGTGCGTGGCAGTAAAAGGAAGCAGACATTCACGTCTTGGTCAAGAGAAGAACACAGCTGCTACAGTGAATCAACGTGAGCAAATTGCTTCTGTTGCACCGAGAACGGTGTGACCAGCATCACTGTTATGTGTGTGAATGAAATGTCATGCACATGAAAGGACGTTCAACCACAGGCAGGAAAAATAAAAGTTCAAAAGAAAATGCAAGACATAGGCAGAGCAGGGTCCACAGAAGTGGGCGATCAGAGAGGGACAGCAAGCGAGGAGCAGGAATAAATCTGTGGGAAGTCCAAGAGTGTGCCGAGTTTAGCCCCCTTCATTGTAATTGTAACTTGCTCGCATGACAGATCCCCTGGAGAGGGAGGGGAAATGACAAGACAAATGGCTACATTCATTTTCATAGATTTGGGCACTGAAGGGCGGAATCCAAATTTGCAGAGTAGCTGCTGCCTTGTGGTATTTCTCAGAGTAGGGGCACCAGTAGGAATTTGTGTTTATTGGTGCCAACATGAGGTGGACTCAACAGAAAATACTTACCAGAGTGTGACTAATATCAGAGGTGGGGAAAGTGGTTACGGTTTAGAAAATGTGCCTTCTTTGTACTGCTGTGTACCTTGTCTGTCATCAGCCTGAGAGCTGGAGAGGGAGAGATGTACACAAATGCCCTTGACTGACAGGCTGGTTCATAGAATCACAGAATCATAGAATGTTTTAAGTTGGAAGGGACCTCTAGGGGTCATCTGGTCCAACCTCCCTGCACAAGTAGGGACATTTTAACCTAGGGCAGGTTGCTCAGAGCCCCATCAAGCCTGACCTTGAATGACTCCAGGGATGGGGCCTTCACCCCCTCTCTGGGCAGCCCATTCCAGTGGTGTATCGCCCGCATATTGAAGTTCTGGTTCTGGACATACACTTCCGTCCGTGCTTGTGACACAGTTCCACCACACCACATGCAAACAAGCACCACATGCATCCCCACCTGGTCAGTCTCACACTGGGCAACCAAGCACTGACAGGTGAATTTTGGCCATCAGACAGGGTAAGATCCTAAACCACTGGGCTGTTTTCAACACCTCTCTTAGCAAAACCTACATTTCAGGCAGCAAGTGTTTTACACAGAGCACACATAGAGTTCAGCTTTGCTTGTCAGCCCATGGTGGCTGTCTTAGACAGTGCCATCACAGTGCCATCACAGTCCCACTAGCATTATTAGCAGCATTAGATGAATAATGTTCTTGCAGTCAGATTTCTGAAGGTTACACTGGTAGTCTTCCATCTTCTACCCAGCTGTAAGTAAACTGTGAGAGGGTGGGGGTCTATGTGTGTTGTGTGTGTTTATATATGGGGACAGGGCTTTCCTTTTGCTTTTCTTCCTCAGGTACACCCTTTTGGTCATGAAGAACATAAATGGAAGGTTTCCAGGGAATAATTGTGTTTATTTCTAGTGTTATAATGAAGTTATAAGGACAAGTGTCTTCACCTCCACCTGCCAGTGCAGACAACACTCACAGATTGATAGAAATAGCAATCCCTCTAATAAGCCCTGGTGTTAAAATGTTACATAAAGCATGATTGTCAGGATCCTCTCTTTGTGTTCCTCTTCTGCCTTTTCTTCTCAGTCTTCAGTTTCAGCTCCATATCCGTAGTGCTGCTCCAGCCCTTTTTGATTTTATTTTATCCTCTTTGCACAAAGACTGCCTTCTTTTAGAACTTGTCCCTGTTCCCCAAACTATTTTTACCAGTTCCACCTTAGTCTCTTCTCACTCTGACTCACTGCTGGGAATCCTCTCTTGGATCACTCCTCCTTCCCTTGTCCTCACAGCATCACTCCTCCTTTGCTAGAGGTCGGAGTATACTTCTCAATTCCTGGCTATAAAAAGAGGGACATCTTGGAAATCCAGTGTCTGGGGGTGGATTGGCAGTTGCTCCTTCCTAAAGCAAAGCAATCAGGCTTCCCTAGATTTCACAGGGCTTAGACAAAGTTCCCATCACTCATGAGATTTCTACACTGAAAGGGGAAGTGTCCTTAGCATTTCTGCTTGGTCCCTCTGCATTATCCTTTGGATTCACCGCATCTGCCAAAAAGGACTGGGCACCGAGTGGAAGCTGGCACACTATTGACCCCTGGGTGGTCACAGACAGCTTCTCCTGGGAGCCAACTGCCTTGAAAGGCAAAACTCTTCTTCTCACCCCTGCCTCCTGACATTGCTCATGCAGAAAGTTGTTCATGTCTTGTTAATAAATTTTTTAAAGGCAATAAATCTTCACTTCTTTTAATAATTCATTTTCATCTGACCAGATTCCAGGTGCATCTTTAGGCTCTCACTTTCTCCTGGGACTTGGTGGATATCAAGGAGCCTGTAAACAGCACCACTTGAAAATACCCGTGGTCACACAGCCGCCCTCAGCCTCCCTCCCGCCGGGAATTGCTTGTTTGGCCGGCTAGCTTCGGCTGCCTGTCAGCAGAGGCGCTCGGTGAAGCTGTGGCTTTAAGAGCTGCATCCTTTCCCCATGCCACGGGCTTGTGCTCTCCCTCCCCCAGACCTTAGATTCCCTCTCGGCAGGATGTCATCTGTCCTCCTTGTCTCCTCCCTTCAGTGGGATGGCTTCCTCTGCTCTTACTGTGATAAGAGTTTGTTTTCTTCTCCAACATACCCTGGGCTACTACCGCTCTCTGCATTTTTCTGCTTTGATACCTGCATTTATGTTCTGATTTCCCTCTCTCTCCTGGGGCCATACTGCTTTTCTTTCCTCACCCAAAGCAGCTCTGCCGTAAAGACAGGTATAACTAATAGCACTGGGCTCCATCAGTGAAGCAGAGTTCAATTTACCCTCTGCAGAGATCCTACAGAATTGGGCACGGGCAAGAAACATCACTCCAAGATTTATGTGGGACTGTTTGTCTAAATGGGTCCCCTACTTCCTTATTTCCATGGAGCAAGGAAGCTGCCAACATCTGCTCTGTGTCTGATTCTGACTCTAATTCCAACAGTAGAAACTCCCAAAAGACAGACGCAGGTAAATTCCCAGGCTGGTGGGGTTTTTTTGTATCAATGGCTCCATTTCTGCTAGGGAGCGAGATAGGTGCAGAGTGTGGGTTTGCTCTGCAGCTCCTCACTGCACACAACCCCCTGCATGGATGCGCAACCGTCCTTGGATTTTACTGTGGGGATACTCCTGCCTTCAGATGGAAGGGGATGTTGAAACTAATGAAAAATAGTCTGACTTTATACTAGCTCTGTAAGAAAATAAATCGAGGGAAATGTGTTAACTTTTGTTTTATTTAACTTTGCCAACTTTCAAGTCAGCTCTCAAGCACCCAGAAGGTTTTAGAAAATGTTTAATCTAGTTCAGACAATTTCCTGAACTCCCTAACTGGACCACCCCATTTTCTGAAATGCTGCCAAAAGGCCTGAGTTACTCCCGAGCTCTGGCGTGCTGCTCTTTCACAACTACTCACTGTCCTCTCACCCCAACCCTCAAGCCGTTCTGTGCCTGTGCGCCTTAATATAGCCCAGAAAGAGGAACCTCCCAGACCTCGCTGTCAGTGCCTGATGAAGCAAGCTCTGCCAATAGCCACTGACATCCCTGGCAAACAATTGCCCCGGCACGCTTCAAGGCTGCATATGGCACGAGCATGAGCTTGCAGCCTGCCTGCGGCAGTTTGCCTGCTCCAGGTGTGCCTTGCCCACCCTACCAGCTCTCCCTGCCTGTAGCATGAGCCTCTGGGCTCGGCACCTGTTCCTAGGCAGCCCAGAGACACTCCATGTTGCAGGCGTATGGAACAGTGGTGTAGGCTTTCTTCACCCTGGCTCATATGCCAGGTTTGCTGTCCTGATGCCCCTGATGCCCCGTCTTGTGTTTGGCAAAAAGGATCAGGGGCTGTATCTCAGGGTCATGGAACAGATATGGTGTTACCTCTCTCCTCTCTCCTCCATCATCTCTACACACTGCCTATGTAGCTGTCCCAGGGCAGGGAGCAAGGAGAACACATGGCACACAAGGATGATGTGCTGATGCCAGAGCTCTCAAAGATGCAGCTTTCAGACCTTTTATCAGTAGAGCCAGAGCATATCACAATTTTAGCAGAGCTGCAGCTCACTGGGGTTTTAGTGCCTCTCCCACTGAGCAATGCTTGCTGTTTAGGGGCTTATCACCATGTGATAAAAGTTTCCTCCTGAAACTTAGTTTCCTATTCTTTTCCTATGCTCCCCTCCATTGTCCACCCACATCATTGGCTCCAAATAAGGGCAGAGAGCTCCCTAGAGCTCTCCACCACCTACTCATCACCTGCTGTCCTTCCTCCCCTGCCCGCTTGCTCTGTCCCCTCTTGGACACAGAGGAGGTGGGAGGACAGGAAAAAACTGGCTGGACTTTTCCAGGGACTTCTGTAGGGAATTACACTCTTTCTCTCACTGTACCTGACTGGCCTTCTTTAGGATTTTTACTGGAAGAGATGTTGTTCAGCCACAAACTGAAATGAAATAAGTCAGGGGAAAGAGGATAAAAGACAGCAGTAAGAAAAGTGACAAATTAAACTGCTAGGCTCACGCATCTGTCTGCAGCTTCTTGCTGGCTAAAAATGGCACAGAGCTCATCAGAAGCCATCTGAAGCCCGTGGGGTCAGAGCTAGCCCTGCAGCACAGCCCTGCCATGGGGTGCTCAGTGCCAGCATGTGTAGGAAGGGGGGGGAGGGTGGCATTCCTAGCAACCCAAGCAGGGATGAGAGGAATGATGAAACCTCCAGTGTACAGGGCTTTCCTCCTCTCTCCCCTGGGAAGCTGCTTTGCTGCAGGGGAGGCACAGCAGGGGAACAGCAATTTTCTCAAGTCAAACTTTTGCCAGGAGCAAGGGCTGTCCTAGGGGAAGGCCCATCCAGGACTGGCTGGGCTGGGTTTCACATATTCAAGATGGCTGGCTTTCCTTGGGTCTTGTAGATGTTGTGCAGCTCTTAGGAGTTTAAACCTCCTGCTTCTACTTGCTGGAAGTCTCTGCTCTAAGCATGATGGCACACAGGGTCTTCCACAGCTTTGGAGTCAAAGAGTTATCACTCCGATGTAATTTCCCCATCCTTCACAGAATTATTGCAGGAGGGAGAGGATTAGCAGGTATGCAAATCACAGTGGGTGGGGGAGGGAGTGCAAGCTATGCTAAAAAATTAATAAATGTCACAGTGGTGTTGCTGTTCAAGCTCCCTGGTGCCTTTTAGGAAAAAGCTAATGTGTTTGCAGGGTGACTGCAGGCCTGATGGGAAAAGGGAGCTGGCTCCCCTGCTGGATCAGGGAGCAGGATCTCCTACACAGCTGGGGCTAGGGACAAACCACCAGCACCCCCTTGCACAAACACACACAGAACTTCAAGGTCTCCCCGTATTGGATGCCCGAGGCTGCTGCATATGCTGAGGAGGGGAGACAGCAGCTAATGTTGGGAGCACAGCAAAGGCTCCCTATTAAGCCAGGATCTGAATGAGCAAGGGAAGAGACTCCCCAGCCTGCCCATCACTGCTGGGACTAACTGTGGTCCCTGACTCACCGGGCTGCGTTGAGACCTCGTGTCATGCTGCAGCCACTGCACGCCTGCTCTTCCCGACTGGCTGTCATCTGTCAGTGGCCGGTGCCGGGCAGCCACCCGGGCTGGGAGACATCTGAGTCTCTCCTTCACCCTGGTTACCTCCCCAGTCGCCCTGTTCCATCTCCCAGCCCCCTACCCAGGTCTAATTTAAACGGGAGGCAGCACATCTTCACCCCTACCTGGGGTGATTTGCATAAGCCCCTCAGTGCCCAATCTCAATTTCTAAATAAATCTGCTTTAAATCCCATTGATTTATAATTCACGTATTTTTATTTGATCAGCCAGCAGTACTGCAAAACCTCCAGGTCTTAAGGTGTTTCTAATCTCCCCACCCTGTCAGAGGGAGGCACCACTTGCAAAAGGCTTGTATTTAACCCTTGAATACACCAGCCACTCAGACAGGACTGGCCAGAAGCCCATCTCCTGTCCTCTTGCTGGAGCCATCTCTGTTCCTGGCTCTTGTACATCATGGTGACCCTGTGTGATCACTGTGCATCTCTAGGGACCCCAGCTGTCACACTGGGACACTTAGATGAAACTGGGGTGAGGACATTTTGGACACTGTCTGTGACAGTATACATCTCTGGGAGTTTACATTTTAACATTTGTACCAGGAAATCAGCTCTCTCAGTGTCACAGGGTTAGAAAAATACCTGATAAAGAAATAAACCTATCACATAAATTTATTTTACAAAAAGACCAAGCCTTGCAGAAGTCTCCATTGTGTATTTTAAAAAATGTCTTATGCCTTCACAAACAGACTGCTGGGATACTTGCATTCCTCTGCACATGGCAGTCACTGGCAGAAGAGGGGTGCTTGCACGGGAACGTCCTTGGGGCTGTTTTGCTGCAATTTGGCACCAGCTGCTGAGTAGACCCACTCTCCTCCTCCTCCTCTTCTCCGGGGCTGGCTCACCTTGCTCTGCCTCACCCTCAAGGGCCCCAGCAAGTACTGGTCTCAAGAGTTACCACAGGTGAAGTTAAAGAAAACACTGATCAGGAAAGACTGTAACCTTGTTAGAAACTCAGCGGGATGTTCGAAGACCTGGCAAGTCAAATATGGAATGAGCACAAGGCTGAGTTTTTGAGATGATCTGTAGCTGTAGAAATAACCCTGGGACGGGGCTTTCTGGATTTCTCAAGCCTGTGCTGCCCCTGCTGCAGCTCCCACTGTGATCACAAAATAGCCCAGGTCTGAGTGTTTGGGCAGCAGCGGGCTGCTTTCCTCCTGACAGCACTTTGTTTACTATTAAATAACCTTGAAGGCAGAGACGCTGCTTTGTGTCCACAGAACCATGAGCTGGTCTGACCCACTGGTTTCTCCAGAATAACATCCCCTCCCTTCTCTAATGTTTCCCAACAGCAAGAGCTGTTGTTTGCCGCTACCCAAAGGCACTGACTCCCAGACTAACAAGGCACCTTTTTGCTGTGGTGTATTTGCATCTCTTTGTTGACTTTGCTAATCAAGCTCACTCCTGAGCCTTTGAAAACAGTGGTAATCAAGGGTGCAAGGGCTCTTCGGGCATGGAAGCCATTTCAGGACAGGTAACCCCTTGGGGACCAGGCACTTTTGGTCACTAGACTGTTAACGGCTGCAGGGGAAGCTAGTGGGTGGTCTGAGCATCCAGGCTCGGGAGGCTTATGTTCAACCATCTTTCTGAGCCAAGGTAATGCCACACTGCCACCAAAAGGGCAACACTTTGTTGCCCATCCCTGACCCCATTGCCCTGCTCCCATGGCCAGACAGCACTGCCTCCTCCCCTTGCAGGGGGCTAGAGTCCTCTCCCATCCTGTAGCCCCCTAGCCCGAAGGTCTCCTGAGTATGTCTTCTGACAAACTAGTGAGTGCAACCAGCTCATGGGGGTCCCAGTTGAGACCACTCCATCACCTGAGATAGACTCTGCTTTATCACATAGCTGTCACAATCACTGCCCTGCTGAGCTGGCCCTGCAGTTAGGTGCCCCAAATCCCCAGGTGCTCGCAGCAGCTGGCAGATAGCACAGGTAGTGTCCCTGGGCTGGGGAAGTTGAGCCTGCCAGGGCAGCCAGGCAGCTACAAAGCCACCTGTGTGACATGGATCTATGGGCAGAAGGATGAACTCCACTCTGTACCAAACTATCATCCCAAGTTTAACTTTGCCCATGGGTTGGCACAATTTAGAAAGGAGGGGTTTGGGGTTTTTTTGTAGACTGACATATCACAAAGATATTTAAACCTGATATTTCCCCTAAGATATCACAAAGGGAGGAGTTAAGATATCCAGCCTCAGACTATTTGTTTCAATTCCCTTAGTACTTTATGCCACCAGTTTCAGCATCTCAGCAAGGGAGCCTGAGCCTGGTCCCACTGAGTGGTCAGACACCAAATATCCATTAGATTCCTGTGGTGGTGGAGGAACTTCTACTAAACAAGCACCCACAGACCACTGACCTGACACGTGGTAGACATAGACCAGGTCTGCCTACTCCCAGAGCACTGGGCTCTGTGATTAACAGCAGCAGTTTGAGAGCAGCCAGGCCAGGCTGTCAGAAAAGAGTCCCTTCAGCACATGTTGGCTCCAGTGCTAAATTTGCATACTGTATTTGCCAAGGGTTATTAGTGTTGATCAGCTGTTAAATAATCTGCCCTTTTCATTTCAGGAGGCCTGTCAGGACTTGCCTTCTCATAGGCCTTACTTAAACAGGAGTTTTATGGCATATTAGAAGAGGGTTTTCATTAGGGAGCCTTTTCCTTGATATTTCGACAGCTACAAATACTAAACACTGTCTCTGACATCAGGAGCATCTGCCACATGTGTTGCCTAACCCTCTACACCTTTCATGAGTGAAAATGGCTGCAGCCATGGAGCAGTGGAAATCAGGATACAGCACAGGTGGCACCCCTCATTGTGCCAGGGAAGGACATGGGAGAGGAGATGAAGATAAGGACAGATCCCACATCAGAAAATGAAATCATCCCTGGTTGGAGAAGGGCACTGGGAGGCTGCTGTATACAGGTTTTAAAAACAGCCTCATCCTGCTCTGCACCTGCAGGAATATAGTGTTTGGGGTGACTTACGGCTGTGTTTCACCATCCTCAGCTTTAGCTGTGTCTCTTCAGGGCCACGCACCCCTTGCAATTAGCCAGCAACAGGAGCTCCTGAGCCTGGGGAGGCTGGGAGCACGGGCCAGTGGTTCAAAGAGGGTGGCTTATGACTCATAAGGAAACAGCAGGATGGGGTAAGAACCGCATTCGCCTCATGGTTGGGCAATGCTGTCAAAGGCCTCTAGAAAGTCAAGCCAGGAAAAAAAAATAACTTGAGGACTGAGGGGAACTTTACAATAGCCAGCTGGTTCCCACACATATAATTATGCCCAGTACCCTACAAATTGTTAAAAGACACAGAAAGGAATGAAAAATGTGGATGCAGCAGGGAGCTGAAGGAGGTTTTGATAAGTATGCCAGCTAGTCTTGAATAGCCTGATAGAAAAAAGTTATGCTACTTTGTGGGAAAAGGACTTTCACCACCATCAGCGAGTGTAATAAAATACTTGCCTACAGGACAACCCCATGCTTCACACCTCCCATTCCTCCTGCCTGCAGATACTGAGCAGCTGTTGAGCTCCCAAGGGCTTCCCCCCCAGACACAGTTTCTTTGGCTCAGGAGTGCACCTTCCGCACCGTGCCAAGGGGAGTACACTACTTACTGCCCATCTGGCATGCCAGGGGCCGGAGTGCTGCCCTCCTCCTCCCCAGAGCTGAGCCATAGCTGGTGTCAAGGCAGTGCCCGCAGGGAGCAGCTGCCAGTGGACATAAGGGGGTGTGGTGGAACCTGGCAGAGCCACGATGGCCACATTTCCCTCAACCATGCTGAAGAGCTGCAAGTAGGATGAGAGGATGGCAGCAAGTACCACACTGGCATCATCTTCACTTTCTCTCCCACTGCTCCTCTGGGGGGAATAAACAAAAGCAACTACAAAACCCAAACAATTTGACTGTAACGAACCATAAAATGTGGGTTCAGATGTCTGTCACCCCTCGCTTACCTCGCTGGTAGAGTGACTTGGTTGTGCCTTGCTGGTACTGCCAGCATTACGGTCATCAGGCGACAAAGACAGCAATTAGGATTGATTAATTGGTTTGTACATTAAATAGGTATTCCTGCTCAATTATTGGCAGGTTTGTTGATGGATTACTATTTAAACGATTCTGATATTTTAAATTACATGTTATTTTATAGATGCACATTTACTTAAAAAAAGAGCACCCCTCGCATCTATTATCATATTAAAGAGAAAATAAAACATCCAGGCTGATATAATGTACAATGTGGCATTACACTGGGTGCTTCCTAAGCTAGGGAAATCTTATTTGTTTAATAATAAGTTGGTCATGAATATGCAAATCTGCATCAATGCAGTACCTCACTGCTGTCACTATTAATGAGTTGCAAATTAATGTGACAACAAAAGGAAAATCTATTTAGTGACAGATTTGTGGTTCATACCTGGCTCAGGAGAGCAACCGGCTACAGTCATGTCAGTCTGATGGAGCAAAATGTGTGCACGGTGTGGACAAGGTTTGCTTCGGGGCTGCCAAACTAGAAACAAGCAATGTGCTGCCTTCACCCCCAAGGGTAGAAGGCAGCATTGCTCCTAACGATCCATCACACTTAACTTGCAGGAAAATACAATCTCTTCACTCTGCAATCACAGTGAACTCATGTAAAGCACACTAATGGGTGAAATGCAGAACCAGCAAGACTGATGTATGTGGAAAGACAGTGCAGACATCTAGAGATGGTATTTAAGGAGAACTTCATCTTCTTCAGATCTCTTTGAGGACTTTTTTCCCCTGATAACACTACAAACTCATAAAATGAAACTTCATAGATTCCAGTCACTTTCTTCTCCTGCCCCTCCTTCTAGCAGAAATGCAATGGTGAATAAATACCTTGAGAAAAGACCTAATGAATGCCTTCACAACAGTGGTATTCAGCTCTTCTGTCTTGTGTAGTGGTGCCAGGTCCTCCCCTACCAATACTGGACCCATACTGAAATGAAAATGGAATGTTCTGCAAACAATTTCAAACAGATATGACACTGTTAGCTTGCATCTGTACAAGTTTAAAGTAGCAATGTGTGCCTTTTTCCTGTATGAACTGAAGAAATGATGCTGAACATTTACCAGCAGACCCACGGAGCCTGGGAATGGCAGCTGCCTGCATTTACCACTCCCTGACACCTTGTTCATATTAATGTACAGATGATGGATCCCATCTATAGTCTTGCTCTTCAGCACAGAAATGGAGGGGGGAGTCAGCTTCAAACTCTTTGATTCATAGAATGAGCTTGGCCCCTGGGAGCAGTTTTTAAGACAATTTCCATTCTGTGCCTCTGATCCTGCAAACTACATGCTGGGTCAGACTTCCAGTGAGAATCTGGGCTCTCTCTTTAGCAGATTGATCCCCAAAGAGTACAAGCAAGGACCGAACACCTCTAGCCCTTGCTTGCCACTCAACTGTACCAGTGTCTTTGGTGCAAGTTTCCAGCTAGGCCATGAGAGCAAAAGGGGAAACAACAGCAAAGCAGAAGAAATAAGAAGAGGGTCCAGAGGAAGAAATAATCCAGATGGGAAACTTGCATATCTGACCCCACTATGTAGAATCCAATTCTCCTGGGTAACACAAGAAGGCAAAGGAGTTCAATATTTTGCAGTCCTCAACAGCATCGCTTATCTCAGCATTGCCCGTGATGTGACTTCCCCCCTGGACAGGCAGCCAGCCTGGGATTTCCTGGGATTTCCCAGCCATCATTAAGTGAAAGCTTCACAAAGGAAACTCCCTTCAGTGAGGCTCACCTGCCTGCTCAAGAGAGATGGGTTTTTTCCCTTTTGCACCAGTGGTTCTCCAACAGCTCCACAGGGCAGCACAACCTCCTAGCCAGGCAAATCCAAGTGATAATCAGGGGAAATTCAAGGAAACACCATAGCTTGGGCCCCAACAGCATCAATGCTGCACTCTCACCTTGCAGAAGGCAGGACATGGGATTGGCAGAGTTTTACCATCCCCAAAGGCTGCATTTCTGTTTCCTTAGTTTTTATTAACCTGGAGCAACGCCAGCAGTGTGAAGTGAGCATCTCTGGCCCAAGGTGGGAAAGTGCTTTAAAGGACAGCAGTGTGAGTCCAGAAGCTGAAATGCTGAACACCAGTCCTCTCCCAGCCCTGCCCTGCCCTGCTGGTTGGAGCTAGCTCAGTCCCTGGCTCTGCACCATGCAGGATCCAGCCAGTCCCAGTGCTGGCAAGGCAGCCAGTGTTTCAACTTCCCTGCCTACACTTGTCGTCACTGAGTTCCCTCCCTGCTGGCATGCTGCCATCTCTCCTCTCCTCTCCTTTCCCAAGGTAACTATCCCTTGGGCTTGTCTACTGCCAAACTACACATGCAGCCAGCCTCTTCCGTGACAGTCTTTCCCAAACTGCCCAGAATAGGGTCAAGCCAAGCCAGCCTCATGTGTCCTGCAGCTCGGGATGCTGCCCACCTCCTTCCCTGAACCTGCCGTGCTAACTCAAGCACCCTCACACGGCAAAATCTCTTTTAAAAAGTGTATCCTAGTAGATAAAACAGTTGTGTTATGTCAAGGGACAGCACTGTGACCAGGTGCCTCCTTGCCACAGCCCTATTTTTGGAGCACAGACAGGCCCCAGTGCAGGCACATGCCTGCATTACAGCAGCATGAGGCAATTACTGTATTTGAGCGTGGATGCAGGCGCCAGCATGGAGAAGGCCCAACTGTACTTGGTGGAGATAGTGGAAAGCTGACTAAGCAGACACGTTTGGAGAGCACGTGCTCAAGATCATTTGAGGAGGAGCTAGCCAAAAGAGGAAACCATGTCAATCTTCAGTTTGCCTGCAGGGCACAGGGAGAAGTGAGGTGTCTGCCACGCACCCCTAGAAGTGGTATGAAACTGATTTATGCTCAGCTCAAGCCATCCAAGGATTACACAGCTGATCAGATAAACGTGCTTGTAACAATTGCTTTTAACATTCTCCCGTGCTTTAAGTTTTTCTAGCCTGCTTCTGCTTTCTGGGAAAATCAGGACATAAAAGCAGATGGCTCAGGAGAGTAAGGATGTCTGTGTTTCAGTTCCTTGAAAAGCTGGAGGGTGGCCTTAAAGGAAACCCAGGGTGTGCCTGTAAGCCATACAGGAAAGGTCATCACCCTTACCCAAAGTTTGGAGAGAGATGTCAGTAGCTGTATTAGGACTAAAAATTCCCTGTCCCGTGCAGAAATTGGACTTGAGCTGCCAGCAGCAGACAGCTGTTGAACCCCTCTCTTGCCTCTTGGCTTAGCTACAAAACCACCTTACCTCCAGAAGCAGTCCCACTGTAAGCCACAGTGCAAACATTTGGCAAAAGACTCGATGGCAACACACACAGAGCGATCAGCTGCTTGTCTTTCCCTTTGGAAAGCAATGAAGTGTTATCCTCCCCTACCTTCGGGAGAAGGGTAATTCATGCCCTTTCTTAAGCTCACCCAAGAGCAAAGGCTTAACCTGCAGTACACTGTCCATTATTCAAAAACCTCTGAGTGTCACTGCTCCAGACAGAGAAACTTTTGCCGAGATGCTTTTCTCAGATGGACAAGGTGCTCTGCTCAAGATGTTTTGGTGGGTGTCTCAGTCCTCATCAGAAGAGCAGCATGACTTAAAAGATCTAAGCTGAAGCATCTGGCTATCATAGGACATACTACTATTAAAAACAGCCCCAAAGCAAAACTCAAGAGTTTGGGTTCACAGCAAGAACTTGTTTCCACAAGAGGAAGGACTGACCCAGCCCCTTCAGAAAGGGCCTGCCGAAGCCCAGGGAGCCCACCCTCTGAGCTGCAAGTTCCTTAGCTGTGTAAAAGTGACATTCTGGTCACTGTTGTCCCTTACAATCCCCTCAAAACATGCTCATAGCTTTAATGCTCCACGTTAAAACTAAAGCATTTACCCTGGTACTATTTTCCTCCCCACTGCAGACACTACTGAGAAAATAATTCAGTCAATTCAACTTACAACAATGACAAAGGAGGGGAAATAATTGAACTTATTCACAGTTCTTCAAAGGTGATGCAGAAAGTACTGCGAATACCAGTTTTAAACCTCTGTCCCAGCAAAGGCACCTGCCAGATGTTTTCCTGTAAGCCTGAATTTAGAAAGCCGATGCAGATTCTACCTCAGATTTCATCAGCTGCTCAACGGCACCTGTGCCAGCTCTGCTCCGCTTCAGGAACCGCACGCGGAGCCTCTTCTCATAAACATTAATGAGTCAGAGCTCATTTCACAACCAGGCATGGAATTAATGGGAGTTGCTTTAGCCTCTTCATTTCTCAACAGTTTTATTGCCTTTTAAGAAAATTTTTGTAAAATATAAATACAAAGGCAGGAGATTTACTTACAAAGTTAAAACACAGATCTCAAACATAAACACACAATTCAGAAAATTTAGTTTATGTACAGTTTCAAGCAACTTCAACATATGTTAGTTTTTCAATATTTTACAAGGTACAGAAAAAATAGTTCAAAGTCTTCTTTAAATAAAGAGCATAAAATGTTTAAACATATATAAACAATCCGGTTTGATGTGTGAAAACTAAATTTCACAGCTTTTAAATTAGGATATAAAAGTTCTTACAATTAGTTGATGCGCATGGATATGGTTTAATTTATATTACAAACTATTGAATTATATTCAATAGTGCTTACCTGGCCAAAGCAGGTAATTCTGTAAACAAAAAAACAAAAATAATAACACCAAGTGCCTTACCGAATTCTATCTCCCAAACAAGCCACACGACTTTGATCACATCACCTAGAAAAAGTTATGTTCTGTGTCATCAGTGCTTTGTATGAAACAAAGTCAATGTGTGGGTGTGTTCTTTAAAAAAAAACGTGTTCCGAGTAATAACAAACTTATCCCAAAGCCTGTGTGCATTTAAAGAAACATTATATAACAATTTTGTAAAAACTGACTGAAGTTAAAAAAAAATTCTTCCAAAATCCATCCAACTGGAATTCAGATCTCTTATATAAAGGAAAGATATTTTTATATTTAATAGTGTCCTTTCTTTACAGAAACAATTGCATTTGAACACATATACATAAAGAAGTAACTGTATAGAGCACTGTACATTAAATGGCCTGATGGTTCACCAGAGGATGTCGAAGCGAGGGTCCTCGTGCGGATGTAACCAGTGAAGCGAGGAGCCGAGCAAAGTCTTGAGTTCACTTGTAAACTCTACCAAGTCCAACAGCTCTTTGCTCTCTGGGTTAAAAGCTTCAAGGTCCGTAGCACAAGAGAACAGCTGGCTGAGGGAAGTCTGTTTGTAAAACTCTGCCTCTGTGATGGTGACAACTTCCAGATTGGGGAAGTTGCAGCGGAAGATGCGAGATGACATTTTTAGCCTCTTCACCACGTCCGAGAGCAAAAGCCAGTTTCGTGGTCTGTGGAAGCAAAGGAGAAAGAGGCTTGAATAACTGACATTAAGTCACGGCCTTCTTGACTCTTCACCTTATCACTGTGTGACAAACCCTCCCCAGCTGTAGCCGCACAAACAACCCCCCTGAAATCAAGGCCATTTTCCAGAGGGTCACACAGAACAGATGTGCAGGTGTGTACATATTTATTTACTCACAGTACCGCTGCCCACAGCTTTGGGGAAGGAAGGGGACCAGGCACGCAGGGGTACTGGAGTCTATACACCCAGGGTTCACAAGCAAACACATGGGTCAACAGCCATCCCCATGGCTGCTCACACGGTTAAAGGTTCGCCCAGCTGAGCCCAACTCCCATTTAGCAAGTCTGGAAATGGCCTAATGTTATAATCAGAACTTTCAGCACCTCTGACTTGTAGAGATGCTAATTAAATACAGGTCAACAGAGACCTTTTTCTCAGATGAAGAATACAATTTTTTTTCATTCAATCTTTGTACTTGTCCACTCCAGAGAGCTTAAGTTATATCCATTGCCCAAAGAACAAAAACATGCTAAAACCCACACTCCTGCGTGATTAATATTTAAAACTATTTTTCCCATGGCTGTCATCAAAACTGGTGCAAATGACAAACAGTAGCTGTTTATGAAGCTAATTTATATCTTGAATGTAACAGATGATAAAATTTTCAAGGTCTTTGTTTATTTTTAAGTATCATAGTATCTTCTGCAAGATGTTTGTTTGTTTGATATGATCCAGGGCTTTAGATCAGTTTTGCTGCAAAGTCTAAAAAACAGCAGTAACAGTGTCGTTTTGTCATCCACAAAAGTATGTCCACTCAGAAAAACAGGGAAGTCCATTAAATAAAGTCAGGAACACCTACAAACAATACCCAAATTTAAGTGCTAGAAGCACTTGTATTTTGGGATGCTATAGCAAGATGCCTGCCTGGGATGAAGGAAGGAATCTACGTTCAAACATCATTCATCCAGCTCAGAAGTATGGCACTCAAAACACACCCCCGACAAGTCAGCCTTTCCCCCCTCTCACCTCCTATTAGCTCATTTCTAAAAAGCCTGACAGTTACAGTATTGTGCTCTCGTTTACGTTAGATAAATGCAAACGCATTTCCCCACAGACACAAACTGCTGCCATCCCAAGCAGATCACCTCAGCTATTTTTACCCCAACCCCTGTATTTGTTCTTACCCCTGAGAGAGACACACTTGAATGTTGTAACACGGCAAGGGAGGCTCATCTGAAAATTCAAATTCAAACACATCACTGAAGTCATCTTCATCTTCATCACCCGGGCCAGGAGGATTCGCCAAGATGTCAAATCCAGATTCATCTTTTGGATCTAAATAAAATTGAATAAAGGTGCCAAGTCAGCATTGAAAAGACTGATGCAGGTCTTGCTTTTTCTTCCACTAACAGGATCTGTAAATAAGATCAGTTTGCTTCCTTCCTAGCTTCCTTTACCATAAGAACAAAACAGCCCCCACCCCCACGTGCTGGATGTTTTGAAAGTCTCCTCATACAAAGAAATAAAAGGGTAACATTTGCTCACCGCACACAGAGCTGCCATAGAAATCCCAGTACAAACCAGGGTCATCAACACTTCGACCTTGCAGGTCAGTTAAATACTCTGGAGAGGAAAAAAACAATAACAAAAACATACTGATGAGAACAAAAAGCTGGCAAGTGTGTCATACAATCTCACTATGCATCCTCCATACCTTCCAGCAAAAAAACCCATACCTTATTCCTGACGCACATGCAACAAACAACAGCACGTACACACCATTCTCACAAACATTCTTGGAATTCAGTTTTCTCCTGCATCCTTTCTTCCATCGTATCAAATAATGACTCACACATCAAACAACCACCCAAACAGGTACAGACCCAACCCAAGGCTTCAGAAACCAAGAGTGGCATTTTATTTTTGTGAAAGATGTAGGATGTACTACACTTTTTAGCCTGCACAGTTATTCTGGATGACAACTCGGGGTGAAACAGCAGCCCCAAAGAAACTGATGAAAAAGGTTTTTCCACACAGATTTATTCTGAAGATTCAATTCCTTCCTACAGGCATAATTTGGGAGATTTGCTACTTGAGTTGATGAAAAGATACTACGACTCAAGATGCTAAGAAGTCCAAGATACTAGACTTTACTTAAGTCCTGATACACCTAGGCACTTTCTACACTTCACCATTTAAACAGTTACATGGATAAGTACTTAAATTCCTTGACTGTGAACACTGCAAACATTCTCAGGGGTAAGTTATTATGGAATGCAAGTGTCTTTATCTGAAACTAACAGGAAAAAAAAACAAACTAAAACCATGAACTAGAACATGGACATGTTTGAAGACAAAGGCCTTTCATACAGTTTTATGGTGTTTCAGGTGTAAAATGAGGCAGAACTTTTAAAAAGATATGTACTGGAAGGATAAAAGCAAGACCATAGGAAAACATGATTATGTTTAATCATAAACAGCTATTTGATTTGGCAAGTTGATTTTTATTTCAAGCAGAAAACTGAAGGCACTGAAACAGTCTGCTGACCTCCTACCTACCTATCAAAGCTGATAGTGGCATAATCCTTATGACTTATTCAGAGTTTCAATTAGAAGGAGCCCCCCTGTGCATGGCTATGCTTCCCACGTGCGGCCACACGGTTTTTGCAGGCGGAGAGGGAGCCACTGCAGCCTACGCTAATGCTCCTTGGCACAGAGCCATCCCCACCAGGCAGATGGGACTCCAGGGAGTCAAGGAATGTTCCCCTCATTTGCCATGCCCAGCAAAGCCCCGTGCAACCTGGCCACGAACCTGTGAGGAAGGTCTCCATGAGCTCACTGTGGGTCATTTTCACGATGGTCCTCCCAGAGTAGGTCGCAAGTGTTGGATCAGCACCGTAAGACAGTAGCAGACGGACAATTTCCAAGTGATCGTTTTCAACTGCATCATGGATTGGTCTGGGGGGGAGGAAAAAAAAAAAAAAGACTGCAGTGTTACATTTTGACTCAATAGTATTATGCAAACGTGTTTGAAAAGAAACTTCTAACTTGAGATCAAAGTTATTTATAGCAAATAACACTATTAATACAGCTGCCAATCATCTTATTGTCAGTTTTACTTGCACATCATCCCCTCCTCTCTTGTCTTCTCACAGTCAGACTGCTCGGGGCAGACATTTCTGTTATGTCTATTCATTGCTGTACATGTTTCGAGGGCCAGTAAAATAATTACACCACTGTAACAGAAAGCAGGGCTTTGCATGAAGCCTCACAAACATCATTTTGCTGCAAGTCACTCCACCATTCCAAATCTCTGCCAATTTAACAGCGTGCTGCGGAGCAAGGGCTCATTCAGCCTGCCTCTGGGCAACCACAGAAATCAGTTACCCAAAGCTCCTAAATTATGTACACAGAAATAAGTTATGAAAATTTGCTGAGAATTCAACTTCCATGCTACATCCTCTTTAAATAGTACTCGTGAATATATTTGCAGCACAATTCAACCCTTCTACTCACAGAATAGAAAAACATGTTATTTTAAGTTTAGTCCACACAGAAGTCAACGCATTTTATGCAGCACGAGCAATCTGTGCAAGTTCAGACATAGATTTTTTAAGCCTACGGAAGGATTATTCATTAATACACATGCCTGCAATTGCAGGTTTAGAATTCCTTCTCGCTAATTATAAATTGCATTAACTTTTGCCTTTAAAATTGATTATACGTAAGGGGGACTTGTCTGCAAGCAGAACATATTAGCCTTCAGACTAAAGAAGATGGGTTAAAATCCCATCTTTCCCTTAGATGGCAACAAGCAGGTGAACTGCCAGCCATCACAGCAGTTCAGCTCAACTCTACACACCTCCTCCTTTAGGCTGTCAACATCACTGCCCCCCAGCAAGGCTTTCAAGCTCTCCAACAGATGTATTAAAAGGCAAGAGAAGTAAGGGGGGGTTTCAACTAGGGTCACGTACTGCCTTCCCGGAAAGGTTTCAGAATAACATTACAAGTAGAAGTCACCTGGAAGCACAGTCAAGCAAACTCCTCAACTCCCATCTACCAATCTGCCAAGCAATGCTCAGCTAACAATCACAACTGGAATTCCCTCTGCAAGGAGGCCATGTCCCACCACTCCTTCTGACACATGCAGTAATGTCCCCTCTACATCACCACCACTTTGGTATGGACTGGCATCCATGTGAGCTCAGGGCAGAGGTGAAGCCAATCAAACCAGTCAGAGGAGGAAGGCACACCACCGTTTTCCCATCTATCACATAGCACTGCTGGTAGGAGGGAGACTCTGATCGATCTTACAATGAAGGATGTTCCAGGTGTGTTTACTCCAAGCAGTTTCCCATAGGCTGCGACTTAGGATGATTAATGCCTGTCAGATGTGAAGCACTCTCACTTGCCTTCATCTTGCTGGAAAGCTATATGTGGTTTTGGTTTCAGCATATGCACTCTGTATTGACAGGGGGAGGTGCACTTCGAGTTTGCAGCTCATTCCCTACAGAGAAAGGGCTTATCCTGGGCTGCTTGCCTCCTGCACACCCCAGGCCACCAACACAGCAAAGAAGCAGGTGGTCCTTGAGCTGCTGAGCACAGTCTTCAGTTCAGCTCGTGCCATCTTTCAGACCCCCATCACCAGAGAGCACAACATGAGCACACCTCTGAAGCCAAATGTGCTGCTCTTTGAAAGCCACTTTCAAATTTTCAGACCAGAGAGGTCCATGAGGATCACTTGCAAAGGGTCGGGATATCCCTTCTCAGTTTCTCAGGGATATCTCTAACATAGCATTAAAACTACCTGACGTCCTCGAGACAGATGGAACCGGAGAACCCAGCATTCCTGGGGTCCTCTGGAAGCCTCAGCCCCTCAACTCCACCTACTGACCCAGTGCTTCCACACAAGGGCTGCCACAGCACCAACTGTCTGCACAGGACCCGGTGCATCCAGGATCCTGTCCTAAACACCCCACGTGACACAACACGAGACATAATAAATAATAACACAGAGGCTGAAGTAGTATCAGGTGTTTCTAGCTGTCAGCACGCATCTGAAGGCCTGAGCTGTTGGGTCATGACACTCTTGAGCATCTACAGCAGGAAAGGTCAGCCTTGCTGCAAACTCTTCTGTCCCCCACTGGGCATGAGGCAACCCTGGCTAAAAGTTTGGCAACAGGCACCAGGAACAGATGAGAGTTACAGCTGCCGCCAAATGCTGGGGAAGCTTTTTCTCCCCCACTCCCTCACTTCACTGGAGTCTTTAATTTTGA
Source organism: Chloroceryle aenea (assembly GCA_013399075.1). Lineage (NCBI taxonomy): Eukaryota > Metazoa > Chordata > Aves > Coraciiformes > Cerylidae > Chloroceryle > Chloroceryle aenea. The sequence continues at coordinate 22,472 of VWZY01008252.1, forward strand.
ACTGTTTTCCATTTTATTTTAGAATTAGGATTTTCTGGGTTGGGATCAGGGTGGAGAGCACTGTGGGTTTACCGGTTTGTGGGTTTTCTTGTTGGTTTTATTTTTTTTAAAACTGACTTACCTAAGTGGCTTTTGAAGCAGTAATGAATTCAAGATGATCCCTTTACTTATTAAAAACAGCCTGTAAATCACCACACAGCGTTTCAATCGATTTAACAACACCCGGATGAGTTTATTAAAGGGCACCCAGGCATTGCCCCGGACGGAAAAAGCACGGTGCATAGGCTGTAACCCCAGCATAGGACACACACCCCCCACACCCCTTTCTGTGGGTGAGCCAGACCAGCANTGAGCCAGACCAGCATGGTGGGGCAGACGCATCTCTGTCACCTGCCAGAGGACAGGGAGGCTGCCCCTGGCAAGAGAGACTTTACAGAGGCAAGGGGAAGGAAAGGGGCAGTAAAGCCATGCAGAAGAACAATAAATAGAAGGAAGTTAAGTAAGGAAAGCAAAGGGAGGGAGGGAG
>VWZY01008254.1:0-14303 GCA_013399075.1 Chloroceryle aenea
CCTTGTGCTCCAGACCCTTCACCTGTCCTGGCTTTCATCCTTGCCTGGGTTATTAATTCTGAGGCTTCACCTCACGCAGAGCCTGCCCCTGGGACAGATGGACTCCCAGCTCATACAGCTCTGTGGCTCCTGGGAGGAGGAGCAGGCAGCCTTTGGTAACCAGCACCCTGCTGTAGTGTATGTAGGGGTGGAAGAATCCCGTGGTTCCGTTAGTGTAATCCTAACCTTCACCATAAATAAGGGCAGTTTCTAAGTAATAATAATAAAAATATTCAAACCTGATGGTAGTTGTACATTGTGGGGTGATGTCTGTCCAGTCAGTCTGAGCTCTTGTCCTCATGTGTCTGGAAAATTTCTATTTATAGACAAGGTACAGAGGCTTTTTCCAGTTTCAAGGTAGGGATTTGCTGAAGGCCTAATGTGGGTCGTAACCAAAGCTGCTGGGACAGACTGACCCATTTTCCTGCTATAAACATCTAATGTACATAAGCTTTCTATTGCTTTTGCACTTGTTGCTACCTCTTTTTATCCTGTGTCTTAAATTCACTTGTTTTTATGGCAGGGAGATGAAGCCAAGACCAACTCTAGTCCTCCAGCTCCTCCCAGTACTTTCGGCCTAGGCCTTTAGCCACCTGAAGCAGTAGCTCAGCATCTGTGCTCTTTGGGAGGAGAAGGGACCTCCTTACGGCCTCCATCAGCATCCAGTAGCTTCTTGATAGGGTCATTATCTCTCCTCATCATTAATAGATCATCTGAGCCCTTCTAGGTCTGATCTGGTCCATTCTCTCATTAGGACAGAGTTGCTTCCCACAATCCACTCTTAATTCTTCTTTGGTTTGGGGTTTGTTTCACGTGTTCCCAGGAATGAGTCTTTCCCTTCAAGCTGTGAAAGCTGCTCAGTTAATAAGCTCACTGAATTCGCCCAAATTCCCTTTTTATCTGCATTCCACGATCCTGTTTTATTCATTAATAAAGCAGAAAGTATTTCAGGTCTATATTGTTGTAATTCATCAACACCACAGGCTGGCTTTCAGCTACCGCTGAAGATCCTTTTCCATGGTGAGGGCCAAGGTGCCTTTGGCAGGACATCAAACACACAGGGCTGTCCTGGGGAGACGTGTCCTTCCAGAGCATTCAGCATCTGCCTTCATCACCTTCACAGAGCCCAGACCTTCCCCTGCTCTGCAAGAGGGGAACCAAGGACCATCCACACGTAGGGTGGTTCCCAGAACTCCTCTTGTCTCTCTTCTCCAGCATGTGGGATTTACCCAGTAGGGCACTTGGCCATGTGAAGGTGTGGTGTTTACAGACACGGGGGGATTGGCAGCCTCTGTCTTGTGTCTGCTGTTCAGTTCAGGCTTGGCTGACATCCCAGAAGAGACAGCGATGGAGGGACCAAATCTGGGGTGTGTTGCCATGGGGGTGTCTCTTACCTTGGCCGATGGGCAGGAGAACTGAGTCCCACGTCCTGACCAGGCTAAAATCCTGAACTGCTGTGCAGATCCAGACCCTGAATCTTGGAGATGTAGTAGCTCCCTTAGCTGCCCTATGCAGGCTGGGCACAGACCAGACTCCAGTGACACACTGGTCCATCACAGTGGCACTTTTCAGTTTTAGAAGCAAGCTTTGTTTTGGTTTTGGTTTGTTTGGTTTTTTTTTCTTCCTACAAAAGCTGAAATTCAAACAAGCCAAAGGGGCCTGTGCCAAGTTTCTCTCTTTCAAGGACCAGTGGGCAGTGTGGGGGTTTGGGGATAATCTGCAGGACACAGTGGCAAGGACCTGGGGTGTGTAGGCAGCTGCTGCTTTATCACAGAGGTTTTGGACAGAGCTGGATCTGCCAGTGCCGGGTTTTTCTTTTCCTAGAAAGAACCTAAAGTGCTGCTGCAGGATTCCTGGCAGGCCCGGACCAAAGCAGAAAGCCTGGGGCAGGAGGAGCTGGTTTCTTTTAGTTTTTGGAACTTTGGGAGCCCTGCAGAGAAGGGGGGAAGTGCTTTTGGGTAACAGTGACCTCCACAGCAGAGGAGCAGGGTGGCCTGGCAGAGCCTGGAGGAGTGACCATCTGCTTCCAGTTTAGGGACCAGGTTGGAGCTGTGCTTCACCCAGTCCACTCCAGCTGCCTGGAGACAAACCTGTACTGGTCTGGCAAGCACTCAGTCTGTGCAGCTGGGAAAGGAGCTTGAGCTGTGGGATGTGACGCTCTGAAAGTCACACACTGTGACACAAGTTTTTCATTACTAAATAACTGGTGCTAGTGAATGCTGGAGATAAAATTCAACTTGTGCCATAAAAGAATCACTGACCCACAGCTGGCTAAGCTCATGGTACTGCCTTTCTTCCTCCAAGCCAGAGTCCTCCTCTCTCCTCCCTGGTGTTGCTTTACAGTGTATTTGCCTTCAGAAGCTACTAAAGCAATTCTGAGCCAGGGGATCTGCTGCTGCAGCTGGTGGGTAGTTCCTCCATGGACATGGGCTTTCACCCGTAGCCTGACTTCCCTGAGACCACAAGAGATTAATTATAGAGGTCACCAGATCTGGCCAACAGCAACAGAGAGAAGCTTTCTGAGCTGTCCATTACAGTTTCAGATCCGTTGCTCCATAGATGTGGTTGCTGGACTCAGTGCTTGGAGCACATCTGCAAACTCCAGGAGCACCTTGGACAAAACAGAGCTGATTCCATAACATCCTTGCACCGAAAGGCTCTGAGCACTGCAGCTGTGGGTGCCACGCAGGTGCTGGATTCTGTGCTTGCAAGTGATGTTCAGGGTGTGAGTGGTCCTCCCCTTGATGCCACCCAACGCAGGCAATTAGAGCTGATGGAAGATAAGGAGAGTGAGGCCTGGACCCCACCAGTGGGCCTGGGGGTGTCCGCAGAACTCCCTCCACACCAGCCTGGCATGGTGATGGTAGTGCAGGGATGACCCCCACAATAACAGCTTGTGGGGTCAAGGCACCTCAAAACAAGAGGTCATCTGTGGGGGCCTTCCAGGGGAGGCTGTCACTTAGAGCAGAGCAGAAAAGAAGAACATGCACTTTTCTTCCCATGTGTTCGGGGTGCACACGGGGAGCTGCTGAGTCTCTTCCAACTGCACCGTAGCCAAAAGATGATGTTACACGTGAGTGAATTGCTAGGTGAGGCAGAGAGCAGATCTTAAATGCTTTTAGCCACTTGAGAAGCTGCAGGTTCACACCACAGCAGACCCTGTGCACAGGCCAGTATGACCCTTGGTGGTCATACTGGCCACCAAACCTCTTGTTGAGTCTTCCAGGCCAAGCCTGAACCGACTGCTTGTACCCATGGCGTGTGCCAGCTGGTTCTGGGTACAGCCTGGCTCACGGTGTGGCCGGTGAAGATCACGGGTTGTAAAAGCACTAGCTCAAAATTCCACCTTTCCCATCCCACTCTCTTCCTAAGCACAGCGCGTTGTCCCGTTGGTCGGGCGACTGCCACCCTCTGCCACCGTGCTGCTGGCTGCATTCCCTAGCTCTGGCATTGCGGGGAGGACGGCGTGATCCAGCTGGGGAGGTGGATAAAGGAGTCCAGCAGGGATGGCTGAACCTCACCTTCCAACCCTATTTGGTTTCCTCTCGGGATCCCTGTGAAACAGCTGAGCTCCTCTTCCCCCTCGCAGCGTGGGTGCTTCGATGGCTCGCTTCCGCACAGAAGCCAGATGGAAAATCCACTTTCTTTCTCAATTACCTATTTATTTTATTTATTCTTGGACGTTCACCTTCCCTCCTTGCATCTGACACCCGCATGGGAGAGGCGGCCGCTCTGTTGCACTCAGCCTATGACTCAGGGTTCCCGTGTCTTGTTTACGCTGCGTGGTGCTCAGCGGTGATCTTCCCGAGGCCGGATTGTGACCTCGCTTGAGGAACTGTCTGCTTTTGCTGTCTGCCAAGAGCTGCAGAGCAGCAGAAGGCATCTGTGTCGTGGTAGCGTCTGACCTTTGCAGTTTGCTGTCGAGAAGAGGGAGACCAAAAAAATAAAAAAGCAAGAAATAAAGCAAAGCAAACAAAACAAGGAACAGCTCTTGAAGTGCCAGAGGCAAAAGTCACTGGAGATAGCAACGTTATTTATTTATTTGTTTATTCCCTTCTATTTTTACTCCACCAACTTTCATTTTTCTCTGGAACTCGCGGAAAGAACAAGCTTCTGGATAAGGAAAAGAGACTGAACTTAGTGCTTAGACATAAATAATCTGGTTGATCAGCAACGCAAGGAAAGGAGACAGAAAAGGACGTGACAGCTGAGCTGCAGTTTGGTCAAATCCCTCTTTGTTTGAGACGCTTTAGCCCAGTTTGGCAGCGAGCTGTCTCCAAACCAGAATCCAATATAAGTTCAGTGTTATTAAAAGAATTCATCTTTTAAACCTCAGCAGAATTTGTTTGGATTGTTAATTTCCTCGAGGCCTCGGGCCCCTGTGTATGTTGAAGGAGATCAAATTGATGGGTCAGCACTGGAGGTCTCTTGGGGGGTAGGAAATCACTTTACAAGCGTGCCTAATAGCCCTGGCTCTTGGAACTGGCCAGTGGTGATTACCTGGTAAAAAGAACAGGAAAAGGAAATCAAAGCAGATACCGCCTGGTAATGTGGCTGCTGACAGAGAAGAAAACAGGGTGGGAGAGTCAGGAGGCTCCCCACCAGTTATACTGGTTTAGTCCCCCAGTTTTGTCCCTGGGTGCAGTCACGTTAGTGGCTAAATGGCATTTCTGTCAGCAAAGGCTCTTAGGAGAAACTGCTCGAAATTATCTGAAGGCAGGAGTCCTGCTGCCTTTCAGTCAGCTCTCCTCCAGCTCTCCAGGACCCTCGGGAAGGTGGAAACCAGTTCACTTTAACTTGCACTGGTGCACTTCAGACTGAGCCATCAAATCTCAACCCCCACGGCAGGCGGTTGGAATGAGGTGACCTTTAAGGTCCCTTCCAGCCCAAACCAATCTATGGTTCTGTGACCTTGACTTCCAAACCAATCTGTGGTTCTGTGACCTTGTCTTCCTGAGCAGCAGGGGCTGTGGAAGTGGCCAGGTACTGTCCTCTCTGTCCATGCCCTGCAGACACAGCCGTGGTGACTCTGCTTCTGAGGTTGTGGCAAGGGGGCTGCAGCAGCCCCTGCTTCGTGCAGGACGTGGTGTGTGGTGTGACTGGAGGGCAAGAGTGGAGCTGCTTCACCCTCCGGCCTCCACAGCGTTCTGCAGCCTCTGGTTTCCATCATCTTTCTGAGCACAAAAGGAAGGAGAATGTAAGAGGAAGGAAAATATAAGAGGAAGAAGAANATGTAAGAGGAAGGAGAATGTAAGAGGAAGGAGAAAAAAAGAAAAGGAAGGAGAAAAGAAGAGAGGAGAAAAGAACAAGAGAGGAGAAAAAAGAAAAGAGAAGAAAAGAAAACACAAAAGAAAAAATGAAAGAAAGGAGAAAAGAAAAAAAAAAGAAAAGAAAATAGAAAAGAAAGGAAGGAAAAAAATAAAAGGAAGGAAAATACTTCTTTGGCTACCTCATAATGCTGATTTTTGTCCTAGCAGTCCCCTGCAGTTCCAGCTTTTCCTGGCTCCTCTCCGTGCCCCCCAGCAGCGTTTTCTGTTTTCCCAGCCTGCACCTTGCTGTATGTTTTGCTTCGTATAGCTTTTGTTGGGAAGGCTGCTCTGGCAGCAGCTCCCTCCCCGCGCCGGCCGCCAGCTCCCCGGGCTGCTGTGCTGTGACAGCTGAGGGCCTTGTCCCCTGCCTGGGGTGGCCTCTGCCACCACCCTCGAGAGCCAGCTCCCCTCCACGAAGGGCTGTGGGCCGAGTTTCTTGCCTTTCCCTTCTCTCTTACCTTACTGAAGTCATAAGCATCCTGGTAAATAAACACCTCAGGCCTTTCCAGCTGCTTCGGTGGCCTCTGGCCAGGCAACGAGGCTGCCAGAGTCCCTGGCCGTGGGCTGGCTGTGGATCCCCCCTGCTGCCCCTGCCCCAAAAGGTTTGAGAAAGGCGAGTGGCACCTGAGAGGAGGAGGAGAGTGGTGTGAGCCTGGGGGAATTGGTTATTTCCTCCTTAGGAAGTTGTGCTAATCGTTATTTCCAGGCGATGCAGGGACGTTGCACTTTGCTGTTGGCTGGCCACAAAGCAAATCCTTCCCTTTCTTCCTGACAGGAAAAGAGGGAAGCCCCACAGCGTCCTTTTCCAGACTGCAGCAAAGTGCCTGGGGTCATTTTTGCTCAGCGGAGAGGGTGCCTAGATTTTATTAATAAGGTAGGAGGAGTGAGACTGAAAAAAACCCCGTGTCAAAGCATTGGTGGAGGAACCTGTTTCCCAGTCCTAGCTGGGGGCTGTTCTAGGTGGTTCAGCACCCCTTCCTCACCTGCCTTTTTCTGCTCTCCTCTCTTCTGGACAAGGAAAAGCCACGTTTGAATTGTTGCCTTTCCCTGCCACCCTCTGCCTTTCTGTGACTGCTCAGCTGGATGGTTGGATGCCATGAATTAGTTTTCAAGCATGGTTGACCCTGCTACATCAGGCTGGAGGTTTCCTACCCATGGTGTACTCATTTTCTTGAGCGGAGGGCTCCTACATTTATGCCCCAAAGTATCTGAGATAGAAAGTGGCTTTTCATAGAGATGAGGGGTCAGTGGTACACTGTATGGGAAATAATTTTCTTTTTTACAGTACAGCTTCTGCTTGAGAGCATAAATTCTGGGTGCTTGAAGAAGAGTGTGACCAGCAGGTCCAGGGAGGTTCTCCTCCCCCTCTCCTCTGACCTAGGGAGGCCACTTCTGGAGTATTGTGCCCAGTTCTGGGCTCCCCAGGTCAAGAGGGACAGGGAAATACTGGGGAGAGTCCAGCAGAGGCTGGGAAGATGCTGAGNGGTTCTCCTGCCAGCAGCAGGCTTTGGGTGTTTATGTGTCACTGTCACAGAGCCTGTGAGAGTAACTGAAAAGCAACCTCTCGTGTGCTCTGCAGCAATCCATGGGTGGGAGGTTTCTAAAAGGGATGGCATCTTCCCTGGAAAACCTTCTTGGTTTAGAAATGTAAAAAGATGAAAAACAATTGTGTGGAGATGACAGAAGAGTTTGCACATGTCCTTTATTAAAGGAGCTTCGCGTGCTCTCCAAACTCAGGGCACCTGCCTGTCCAATCTCATCAGACCCATCTCGAAAACTACAGCAGAGGAAAAAAATCTCGTAGCCTTTAATAGAAATCAACTGTTTCCAATTGTTTCTTAACCCCCTTTATTTGTTTTGTTTCCATATCTGAGGTGGAGCTCCGTCCCAGAAAAAGCACATTAACGCATAAACCAATTCTGATCTTTCTCACCAGGCACTTTCCTTCTTCCACTGGAGAAACAGATCTGCATGAATGAACGATCTGCAGAGGGACCTGTGCTCTCAGCCCGCCGTAGTTCAAGGTTAGTTGATTTTATGTCCCATCCTCTTAAAAAATCCACGTTGGAACTGCAATGAAATGACCCCTTGGGAATACCCCCCCCTGCAGTGCTTGTTCACAGGAGCATTACGGGGAAGCAGGGTGAGCAGATGAGTCTTTCTCCTTTCTTTACTCCATGGATGGGTGATGAGCATTTATTTGTTTGCTTCTCACAAGATAAGAACTCGGGGAGGGGGCTTCTTGTGGGAAGACCCCTTCCCAGCGCGTGTCCCGTCCATCCCCCCAGTCTTTTGCACCGTCTCCTACTCCAAGATAGGAAAAACCTAAATGGTCAGGAAATGGTGAGAACAGAATTAGTTTTTAATTTGCTTTCACTGGTTTTTAATAATCCCTGATGCTGTTAATAATGCAGGAGTTATGTTCCTCTGAAGAATAGAACTAATAAACTTCCTTCTTTTTTTTTTTCCTGTTAAATTAATGCTTGTTCAGAGAGTTAAACCTTCTCCCAGGTGCTATTCCAAAAAATAGCAGTGATTTAAACTCCAATAATTTTAGTCTGCAGGACAAAAAAAGTCTTATTTGAAGCTTGTATAGGTCTGTTTTTTCAACGTCTACAACCTCCCTCCCCCGCCTAAAATAACACTTTAGCTCTTTGGAAGGAAACCTTGGGCCAGGTTTTACAACTAACCACATGCAAAAATACTTACGGAGTCGCTGCGTTAGAAATGAACTAAAACTCCATGCAAAAATGACAAGTTTTGTGACACGTGTAATGAGAGGATGAGGTTATGGGGGTGGATTCATCACCATCTTCATGGGCTTCACGCCTTGGACTCTGTGGTTTGTGGTGGTGGCAGGAGGGAGCAGCAGCTCCTGTTGTCACCCTTTGTGGTTCCCTGGTGGAGGTTTTAGATTCTAGGTGCATTGGAGCATCCCTGAGTGATATCAGCTGGACAAATGACATCTTGGGAGAGACAAATCTCTGGTTCCTTGGGTTTGGGCTTTTGTTTTAGTGGGGGGTGGTTGGTTTGCTTGCAACTATAGGTTCTGTCCTGGGATGTAGGCGTGAGATTTGGGATGTATCCCTGGTGATGTCAACGTGGTGGTTTCTCTTATCCCCTGAGCATTGTTTAAGGATGGGAAGAAAGAAACGTAGGGAGATGAGCTGCCCCTCCCAGGGTTACTGTCTGCAGGTTAGAACAACACCATTGGAAAAAAAATAAATAAAAAAGAAAGCCCTCTCTTCCAGCTGGTTACATCTGTGTGGTCTCCTCCACTGGGGAATTACTGCTGTGGCTGTCCAAGGGCTAAGGAAGATGTGTTGGAGGGGTTAATCACCAGCTGCTCTCCTCTGGAGAGCTTTGTTAAAGTTCAGCCAGAGCCACAGAGGTCTTGATGGCCTTTTGATGGGTCTTTGTCCATGTGGCTGGGCAGCCCAGGGCCCAGGGCGAAGGGTGAGCCGGGCCAGCTCCACATCCCTTTGTAGGGCCAGATTTGGAGCATCAGGCTACACCGAGTGTTTGACCTGAGCAGTGTCAGGACAGCAGTGCCACGTCTGAGCTCCAGGAGAGCCTGTGAGACAAGCCCCAAGGCACATGCAGTTGCCCAAGTTGAGTCCCCCTTGTCCATCTCCTGCTCTGTGTGCATGGAGACTGTGTTAGCAGATGGGGCAGAGGCCCCATCGAGGATCGTCCCCGTTCCCAACACCTCCGTGGTGCCGCAGAGGAGGAGCCTGTGCCGTGCTGCTCTGGTGGAGAGCTGGCTCATCTGCTGGGGGAGGCTGAGAAGACCCACGTTTGGTGCTGCAGAGTCACCACTTTCACCCCTTTACTTCAAAACAAGCAAAGAACCGATGCAGAAAGTAAAAGCAGAGGAGTAGAGTTGAGGTTTTGGCTTTGGCCCAGCCTAATGGATATTCGGCTCTGGCCCCGAGACTCTGAGATTAGCAGATAGTTGTTTTCCTCGGGGGATTGAGGAAATCTCCAGCTTGGCTTTTCCAAAGGCTGGTTTTTCCCGTCTTGTGACAGGGGTTCATCCTGTGGACACACGTTAGCCAGAAGCAGATGAGAAATTAATCACCTCCTGAGATTTTTCCTCTTTTTTTTATTATTAGCTTTTTTTCTTCCTTTATTTTTTTGGTTTCCTGCCACACAATGGCACCAAAGCCTTCCAAAGGGAGCTTGTACTTGGCCGTGGCCTTCCAAACGAAATCGACTCCGCGATGGAGAGTTAATCGGAGCCAGCTGCTAGGAACAGCACCGCCGGCCTCACCTCTTCGGCATCCCAGTAAAAACCAGTCAGCACAACCAGCCAGAAGCCGTGGAGGCCACTGGTGAGCTCATACCTGGTTCTAACCTTGGTGGGCACGAGCTCTCCCCGATGGCCGGAGCAGTTGGTAGACCAGGAGGTGACAGGAATAAGTCAAGAGTTGCACACAGCTCCTTCGTTATGTCCGGCCAGCCTTCCTTTCTCCCTCCGTGGTGCCATCTGGAAAACCATTTGCTCAGCGTGAGTGGAAACATGGGTAGGATTTCTGTGGTAAAAGGGGGTGCGCTGGGACACCCGACAGATGGATTCAGTTTGCAGAACAGCCTGGGGTTTGGCAGGTGCTCCTGCTCTGTTGCATCAAGAGGAGTGTGGCCAGCAGATCTAGAGAGGAGATTCAGCCTGGAGAAGACTCCGCAGGGACCTTATCACTGCCTCCCAGTACCTGAGGGATCCTGCAGGAAGGCTGGAGAGGGACTCCTCACAAGTGTCCAGTGATAGAAGGAGGGGAAATGGTTCTAACCTGAGGGAAAATAGGTTTAGATTGGAGCTTAGGAAAAAGTTCTTCAGTAGGAGGGTGGTGAGACTCTGGACTAGATTGCCCAGAGGGGTTGTAGACCCCTCTCCCTGGAGGTGTTCAAGGCCGGGTAGGATGAGGCCTTGAGCAACTGGTCGAGTTAAGAGGCATCCATGCCCGTGGCAGGGCAGTTGGATTAGATGATCTCTTGAGGTCTCTTCCATCTTAAGCCATTCCATGATTCTGTGTAAGGCAGGACAGCTGGCTGAGAAAGGACTGGGATGGAGAAGACAAGAGGTTGAACCCAAGCTCTGATGTAAAACCTCATTTTGGTGAGTCGTTGATCCCAGTTTCTTAAAAATTGGACATCTCCTTGTCCTTGCCCTCCATGCTACAAGCTCTGGGTCATGCCCATGATGCACATGGCTCCATTCCTCTGGGACAAGCACCACGCTGCTCGACTGCCAGCCCTGCACAGAGGATGGCATCTCACTCCCCGTCCAGGGCACCTCGTGAAGTTGGACCTGGGCGCAAAATCGAGGTACTGGTGGCGTGGAAGAACCATTGCACTTCTGCCCTGGACTTCTTCAGATCCAGAGATAGACCTTCTGGGGGTGTTGTGGCATCCAGTGTGAGCCAGGGAAAGACTGCTGAGCGGACACCTATGCAATGCTGACATAATCAATAAAGCTCAGCGAGCTTTCTCCAACCATTTAATTAGCTCCAGAGATCCAGCAACACCCTGTTGTGTTTCTCCAGCTCCCAGAGGCGTGGAGAGTGGAGGGTTTCTTTCAACACCCCAGAAAAAGCCATGAAAAACAGTCTCTAAACTATCTCAAGCCCAGCCTGGCTTCTGCCCACCATTACTGCTTCTAAGTGATGGTCTGCCAGGAGCCTCCTGGAGAGGAAAGGACTCCAGGGCTGCTGAGCAGGCTTTGCATGAGTTTGGGATGGATGAATCACTCATCTCTTTGGCTCCTTTAAGGACTGCAGGTTCAGAGAGGAGCCTGGCCACAGTGGTGACAGTTGCTGGTCACATCACAACTCACCATGGCCTGCCCTGCTCTCCAGACAGAGCATTAACCCTGAGCTGCCTTGATGCGGAGCGGTCTGGATACGTGGGCTGTGTCATAGAATCACAGAATGGCAGGGGGTGGAAGGGAGCTCTGGAGCTCAGCGAGTCCAACCCCCCTGCCAGAGCAGGGTCACCCAGGGCAGCCCACACAGGAACAGAGCCAGGGGAGCTGGAAAGGCTCCAGAGCAGGAGACTCCACAGCTTCTCTGGGCAGCCTGGGCCAGTGTCGTGGCAGTAGCGCTGAGATTGGGAAGGGCTGGGACAAGACAGGGCTCAGGCTGCTCTACAGCCTTCTGGTTTTTGCCTTGGGCTGCAGGAAGGTACCTCAGCTCTGTCTCCTTCCCAGTTTGTGGGCAGAACACCACTGCGTTGCTGTGGGTTTGACTTTTGTCCTAATTAATTCCTGGCAAAATGGAACCCGACCGACTCCAAAACGAGCCTGGTAGCAGGTGACAGCATGTGCCAGCATTTCTTTGCTGCTCCTGCCATCTGGAGCAGCATCTCCTTTTATCTCCCTGTCTCCTTACAGATCTCAGCTGAAAACGTGCCTGTTCTTCTTTGCCCACACCTCTTAATTCCTTTCTGTTTCTGCTTCTATTTATGACTGAACTCTGCTCCTGTAATGACTGGTATACCCAGATGCCCTATTTCTCCAGAACTGGTGGATAAAATGAAGGCAGCTTAGTATTCCATCACTGAAGTGTGCATGGAGTGTCCCTCCAGCTCTGTGGTGGCATCACTGAGGCTTCATGTGCTTGGTTTTGCCACGTCCTGTGGTCCAGAACCCATAAATGTGTGGATGGAGCGAGCTGTGCAAGTGGTGTCTTGATCATGCACTAGGGCTCTGAGAGCTGATGTGATCTCCTCCTTCTCCATTATCCTGGAGAAGAGCAGCTTGAGAGGGGAGCTGAGGAATGGTTCCAAATCTCTGCAGGGTGGGGGACAGGGAGAAGGGGCCAGGCTCTGGTCAGTGGTGCCCTGGGCCAGGACAAGAGGTGATGGGCACAAGCTGGAACCCAGGGAGGTCCACCTCACCGTGCGGAGAAACTTCTTCCCTGTTCCAGTGGCAGAGCCTGGCCCAGGCTGCCCAGAGAGGCTGTGGAGTCTCCTGCTCTGGAGCCTTTCCAGCCCTCCCTGGCTCTGTTCCTGTGTGGGCTGCCCTGGGTGACCCTGCTCTGGCAGGGGGGTTGGACTCGCTGAGCTCCAGGGGTCCCTTCCAACCCCACCATTCCATGATCCCCTCTCTCTCTGTCCTTGTGGCAGTGGCACTGGAGTTGCCAAGGTAGGGTTTCAGACCCACCAGCATCATCCCCAGCCCCTTCCAGCAGGGAACACCTCCTGGGGGTTTGCTTCCAGTGGATTATCTTCCAGCTTTTTGCCTGATTTGAAAACAGTAAAATACCCGAGAGACACTCAATTGTGGACACCCCAAATCTGAGGTTACTCAACCCCTGGTTCCTGTACCAGTGCCATATGTAGCATCTCTCCAGGGCAAGCAGCGAGTCAAAGTCACTGCTGTCCTACATGGCTGTGTGAAGCCCAGAGGAGATGACCACAAGTGCTGGAGTTGGTGGGAAGGACAATTTGCAGCGTGGAAAGGCTGCTCACTAAAGGCTGAACCTTTTCCCCTGGCTCTGTTGGGAACACTTCACTCACAGTGGCTGAATGTTTCGTTTGTAGGCAAATTAAGGACCAAGCTGGTCCTTTGGCTTTGCTTGTCCATTCAGCAGAGGTTTTGCTTGTGTCTGGCCAGAAAGTGACTCAGTCTAACCATGACCGAGGGGCAGGAATGTTTCTAAAGCAAGGCAGCGAGAGGAATTAATCCTTCAACCAATAGAAGCTGATGTCTTGAGTCAGTACCAGGCTTGGGAAGTAGAGGAAACCACAGGCAGTGAGATTTGAATCAAGAGGCAATCCATGGGGAGAACCCAGTTAGGAAAGGACAGGCTGTGCTGGTACAACACCCAGGATAAGGACTTGGACTGGAGTCCAGTGCTCCTCTGAGAGCTCTGGGAGCTACCAGACAGTTTCAGCTGGGTGGGATCCAGATGGAGAAGGCCTTGGGAGCCAAACTAGTGCGTGGGTTGCTGAGGGAGTCTTTCCATTCCTTTGACCCCCTCTTGAATCACAGTAATATTTTCTTTTGTATGGCAGTAAAAGGATTGAATTCTTCCCTTCAGCAGTGGCAGAGCTCGAGCCTTGTTTGGGGGAGGTCTGTAACAAACCCCAGGCTGTTCAGGGACTGGTAACGCAGGGTGCAGAAGCATCCCTGGTGGCAGTGGGTTAAGTTGGCCAGCGTGGGATGGCTGGATGGACGCTGCGTGTCTGGGTGGGAGAGCAGGGTGAAAGGAGCAGGAAAATGGGGACAGCATCTGCGCTGAGTGGAGACTTCTGCGAGGTCCCCTGGAGGACCCCAGCGCTGGGACTCAAAACTTAAAGGGCCTTGTAGGAAATTTGCTTTCCTCAGCTGTTCGTAGCAACAGCTTCCAAGAACCCCCACCCTTTCTCCCACTCCTAAGAGCTCGGGGTGCGTAAACCAATTTCTCATTAGCTATAAAACACCCAGACCTCAGCAGAATTACAAACAGATGGATAAACAAACCCAAAGCTTCGAACAACACGAGATAAAAGCCTTAAAAAGCACAAGTGAGGCAGAGTCCTGCCCAGTCCTTGGAGAGGCAGTCCCAGCTCTTCAGCCTTGGCATCCCTTCTTTGGAGCCCAGGTGGTGGAAAGCGCCGCGCACGCACCTCGGTCGTCTTCATATACAGGTGACTCCTCCGAGAGGTTGCCAGTGGTTTGTTGCAGGATTAGGCTTGGTCTGAGCTGGTAATTCAAGTGCTGGGTGCAACGGAGGGTTGATGGCCACGTTGACTCAAAGAGAGACGTGGTTTTATTCTTTTACTCCAGATGTTAAGTTCTTGGGGCCAGGAGGGAATATGTGTTCTGTTCCTCCTTGAGCATGGGGCAGGAGCAGGGTCCTGGCTTGTACAGGAATTACTGAAGTGCTTCTTTTCACTTCTTTGCTTCTTTGAGTCTTTCCTGGACTCCCAGACTAACAGAGCAAGTCTGGAGGAAGGAAAACCTCCCTCTGGCTG
>VWZY01008254.1:30371-67403 GCA_013399075.1 Chloroceryle aenea
CTGTAGCTTGCAAATGTTGGCAGGTGGATGCACCAAGCCTCTTGCTTTTTGTTGTGCAAGGTGTTGCTCTTCCCTCTGTGTGACCTCCTAAGCTCAGCTGAGGGCAGTGCCCCCTCCAAATCTGAAATAGTTATGTGATGTCTCTGCTGTGCACCCTGTTACCCTCAGCTCCTCCACTCTCCCGTGGAGAGCACCAACCTCCTTCTGCTAAAATTTGCCTCTTGTGTGTTGGAATAAGAAAACAAACCCAACCCCTTCCTGCTTTTTGGGATGAGGAGGAGTTTTGTTGGATATTTCCCCTCCAAGCTGCTGTATCTCTTGGGGGGAGCTGGAGTGACCCTGTCCCAGGCTCTGCCACTGTGACCCGCTCTCTATCAGCTCTCTTCTGTTCCTTGGCCTCCACATCTGGAAAATGGGAACAAAAAGGCTTTTTGTTCTCTCTCTAGTAAAGTCTTTGTGAATTGTGGATGAAAAGCGGCTTCTGGGCCCGATCCAAAATCTTTGGAGGCTGTCTGAAAGACTTCCATGGATTTAATGGTCTTTGGAGTAGGTGCTGTGATGTTTGCCTCGCTGTTGTTTAAAAGCCTCTCTTGCCTTGCCTGCCCAGCTCCTTGCAGCTGCAATCATTTGAGAGCATCACCACCAATCCACCAGTAATTAACTCCCTTGGGCCCTGGGCTAAACAGATGCCCTCACCTTTTTGGGTCTAAATAAAGAAAAAAAATATATGCCACTTGCTTTTTCAGGTGGGATTGTTATCACAGTGCCCTGAATCTTGACTGTTCCAAGGGGAATCTTTCCAGCACTTCATAAAAAGGAAGGGGGGACCAAATCCCCAAACCATGCTTGGGTATGAGTTTCTGTCTTGGTTGAAACCTTGGTGAGAGGGCACAAGGTTTTGAGCTCCCACTGGAGTGGGTTTCTCCTAGAAAGTATCCATCATTATTATTTGATGATGTCTGGAAATAGGAGTTGAGTTGCAGAGTTCTCCTGAGTGGCAATCATCCTGCCTGCCTGGAAGCAGAGTGGTGGATACCAGAAAAATCTTTGAAGTTGCTTTAAGTGCTTGTAGGGCCTCTGTGCTTCTCAGATTAGATAGCAGCTGAGCTGGGACTTTTGAGAGCTCCTCTGGAGATCTGGTTGTAGGGTTTGTCTCTGATTTTGTGTGGCTCAGAGCCCTGGCAGCCTCTAAACAATGGATGTGGAGAACCTTTTCTCCATGCTGAGATCAAACCACCCCTAGGATGTGCGGGAGCAGGTCTGGGCTGTTCTGTTGGGGCAGCTGGGCCCATGTGGGCACTTGTCCAGCTTCCCACCACAGGGATGCGGGAGCAGCGTGTGCCTGCAGCACATCAGCACCTTCCACTCTTGGGGGGACTGGGTTTAAGCTCTTGGCGTGGAGCAAAGGTGCAGGATGCTCTGAAATTAGATGTCAGGGCAGTCCTGGTAAATTAGCACCCCATTTCACATCGGTGGAGGAGCCCAGCCTGGATGGGAGCTGGTGGTATCGGTCCATCTCTTTATGGACTCCTACTGAGAAATCCTAGGATTCTGTTGAAATGTGATTTTAATAGTCTCTTCTTTTTCCCCAGCTCAAAGCCTTTTCAGCTGGGAAGGATGCAGTGGGTAGTCTGATACTGATTCTTTGTGGGCAGCCTAGTTAAAATGTAATTATGGTGTTTATCATTTGGTGAAAGCCAGTCTTCATGAGGAGTGCTTTTAGGAAAGGAGAGGGGCGGGGGGGTCCTCTATTAGAGAGCAGAAATGGAACAGAACATTTGATACCTTAAGCAATGCTCTATTGACCCGTTTTCTGCCATGCTAACAGGAAAAAAAAGAAAGACTTGATGTTTCCTCTAATGCCAAGAACCACAAAGGAGGTCGTTTTCAGTTTTACTGGCTTGTTGATTCAAACTCTTGATGTGCATCTTGCCCATGCGATGGCACAGCCTAAGAATGTTCTTTATTTGGGTTTGGAGATAAATAGCTCATGCAGTGAGATCGCAGACGTTTGAGAAGACAGGAGAGTGAAGGAGGGATGTCCACATGGCTGGGTTTTTAGCATCAGTTTTCTGTGTAATAAGGGGAAAAAGAAACATAACAAATGACCTGTTGTTAAACACAGCATTAAAAGGTGGATGCAACCACCTCATCATCGCTTCTGGTGGACAGAGAGTGGCTGGCTGGGGGGGTTCCCTCTTCAGGACTCTCTTTTTCAGCTGTGGTTGGGTTTTCTTTGTTTAGTGGGTTTTTTGTTTGTTTTTTTTTCTCCTTGCTCGGGTCTAAAGTGGGAGATAAGTGGTTGTGATTTTCCACCTCCCCTTGATGTTCTCTGGCACAAGTCTTGCAGCCACTGTGCTCTGGTGAGTGCAGGAGTTCAGCTGGGGTCAAACCCAGCATCTTGCACGGCCAAAAGGTTTTAGGGCTGGATTTGGGGGAGGGTGGAAAGCTCAGATGGGATGGAGCTGGATCCTGGTTTGGTCAGGTGATACTCCAAGGAGATAGGAAACATTCACTTTTTTTTTCACCCCTTTAAAAGAGGCCAAACAATTTCAGAGCTGACTTTATAGTCAGAGGGTTTTATGTCCTTGTGGCAATAAAGTAACTTGTCCCTTGGGGACCACAAACCTTCTCAGGAGCCTTCTGGGCACCTTGCAGTGGGGGACTCTCCTTGGTATCCTGTCCTGTGGCATCACCTGCCCTTCAGCAGCGGGAGCTGATAATAGAGTGGAAGTTCTAATTGACCAGAAAACATTTTGCTTTTTACAGAAGTTTAGATTGTGGTTGAGTTCCACAAAGGAATGAAAACAAGACTTTTTAGTATGAGGGTTTTTTTCTTTTCCTTCCCCCCTTTTATTTTTTTCTGAATGGAATGGAGACAAAACATTTGTTTTTGGATGGAAAAGGCTCCCCCTCCCACCAGTTTGCCTCCCTTCATCTCTCTGGAGACAGCAAATGGCTCATGCTGGACCTCAGATTCTTTTCCACCAAATATTGTCAGAACTAATAGACATCTCTGTGGACTGTTTGGGCAGAAAACGTTAAGTTCCTTCGATGCAGCCAAGAGGAACTGTGTCCCAAGTCTTAGTCCCAAAGAACTGGGATGAGAAACTTCACTCCCAGCCAGCAAAGATGGTCCTGCTTAAATAGAGTGCCACAGAAAACTTCCTGTGACTGGTTCCCATTTTAAACAGTTATGGTGCAAGCTGGGGAGGCTTGCAGATTGGAGCCCTGCTTCAGTGGCTACTCCTGGATCTTCCTGTGGGATCTTCAGCAAATGGAGTGTCCTGACCTGCAAGGAGAGGACACCTCTCTGGCTGGAAGTGCTGTGTAGCAAGAGCTGTGCCAGAGCTGCTGTTACCAACATGTAGCATAATCTTGTCTGGTTTTTTTTTCCCCTTTGAATACGGGCAAAGCCAGCCTTTGTTTTTCCACCCGGCTTAAAAGTGCTTTTCGAGTGTAACTTTTGGCTCTTGGAGCCTTTGAGAGAGTATTGAGTTGCAAAAGGTGGTGGCTGCCAGTTCCTATATAAAAACACTGCATTAGTCAAACCCCCTTTGGAAGCACCCCCGATTAATGTATCAGTTCCTGCGAGAGCACGCTGACCTAGATTTTGCTTTAGCCTTTTAGGTGGAGACTCGTCTACAATGTGGCTTTTATCTCTTTGCAGAATGGCTTTAGACAATGCAGAGTCTACTGAGAGCTTTAGATATCCTCTTAAAACCATCGTGTTCAAACCTGCTACCATACGTGTCGGGGTGTTTTTTTGTTTGGTGTTTGGTGGAGGGTTTATTTTTTTATTTTCCTTTTTAATCTCACTCGCCCATCGTTCTGGGGGGGTTTAGAAGGTCGGTGGTGTTAAGCTTCTCAGCTCCCTAAGAATGGTTGGGAAATCCGTTAGTTTGCACGTGTTTCATGGCATAACTTGATTATCAGGCACCTGAAAGACACTGGAGGAAGGAGCTGGAGCGAATATTTGCTGGGATAAGCAGTTTTTCCTCTTTGGTCTCTTTGAAGTTCAGATGTGTTAAAAGTAGGATCGTAACACTCGCAGGCAGGCATTTCTTATCTGGCTTATTTTTGCTGGGGGAATATAATGCGATGTGAAAGGCGTTTATATGGAATTTCTGGAATAGCATTTTACAGGGTGGGAGAAACAGGATGTCTGCAAAAGAGTCCAGCCTGTGAATTTGCAGCAAGGGCTCAGTGGAAAGGAGCTGAGGCTTGGTGCTGCTTCACGGCTGTAAATCTTGTGCTGCGGAACCATAGAATGGTTTGAGTTGGAAGGGACCTTAAAGATGGCATCGTTCAGACCCCCCAGTCATGGGCAGGGACACCTCTTGCTAGAGCAGGTTGCTCCAAACTCCATCCAGCCTGGCCTGGAGCGCATTCAGCAATGGGCATCCACAGATTCTCTGGGCGAGCTGTTGCAATATCTCCCCAACCTCCCAGTGAAGGCTTTCTTCCTAGGATCTAATCTAAATCTATGTTCTTTCAGTTAAAAAATGTTACCCCTTGTCCTCTCAAAGAGCTTTAGAGGGCTTAGCTTCCTAACACCACTGGCCTCTCACTCCTTAAACCGGGATTAAAGGTCAGGCACGGAAGATACTGTGATCTTGTGGGCTTGAAGAGGGGGATCCCCAGCTGCTGAATGCAGGAGGATTTCCTCAGCTTGACTCCTCTAATCTCCATGGTTGTCATCTCACCTTCCCAAAAGCTCTCCTATGCTTCTGCATTTCATCTGCACCAGGGCAAGCAGAGGTGGGATGGACACTGCCCCTGGTGGGGTTCATCCGTGCCGGTGCTGGCGGCCCTGCCGGCCGAGCGCTGCTCAGGAGGAGGAGGACATGGTTAGCGTGGCTGGGTTAGGATTTCTCAGCTCAGTCTGAAGATTCTTTTGATCTACCACGTGTTGCATCTCCGCCGTTGAAGGCCGGGTGTAAATGGTTTCTCTGAACAGCAAATTTACAGCGCAGTCTTCCTCGCTTTGGGCGAAGGCCGGTCTGAGTCTTGATCTCGTTAGCGCAGCGCTGCAGCTCATCAAACCCCATAAATATTTATCTGGTCAGCATTCTTTGTGTGATTTCAAAACGCTGGCCCTGTTTCGAACGGGACGCTTGGTGGTGTTTATTGTGCAAGAGCTTTGCCATAGATACGCTGACAGAGAGACCTCGGATGGCCGTGATGAGTGGGGAGCCATGTTCCCTGAACCTGGGCGCAGCCTCCTCTGCAGCAGCACCCGCCGAGGGGGTGGGGAGCGAAGGCCGGCTGGGGATTCCCCCGCCAGCGCTGCGAGGCGAAAGGGTTTTGCAGCTCTGCCAGCCCTAAGCACTTAGAAATCAGCAGTTGGTTGGTGAAAGTGATGAGATTGTTCATTTATTTATTACCAGAGGGGTGTTTCAGTTTGCTGTCGAACAGATGAGGTTCTGGGTGAAGTCAAGGCCCATGTTCTGGGCTTCTCTGCAACCTCGGTAGCTTGGGATTTATTAGCTCATTATTAGCATCATCATTCTTTATTTAGCAACTCCCCAGGGACAGGAGAGTCCCTCCTCTTGTGTCTGCTCATGTTAGAGGCAAGAAAACTCAGCCCCAACTCAAATGGATCAGGACCTTACTTGGTGTTTGGATTATGAACCTCGTTCTTGCTGCTTAATGAACCTGCTCAGGTGTTGAGCCACTTCATGGCCATCCCAACCACAGTCCTGATGTTTAAGTGTTTGATTACTCTTCCTTAAATGCCAAGGTGACTAAGTCCAAATAAAAAGGGGTCTTTCATGAAGGTTTTTGCAGAGTTCAGTGGAGTAGATGAGGTGCATGGTGGTTGCTAATGTTTCTATGGGGCATTTCTATACTGAGAGGAAGGAACCAGCTGCTGAAGAAACTTGTTTGTGAAGCTTAAACTATAATGCAAAAGACATTGGTTGTTTTTTTCCTTCTGAGCATTTTCTTTTAGACCATAATCCTTTTGGAGACTAGAGTAATTATTATTATTCTAAACCTTAGGAATGGCTCCTTTGTAGGACAGAAAAGTTCATGGTATAAAGAAAAAACAAACCCATGGTCTCTGCTCCTTAGTGAGGAAATGAGCTTGCAAAGCACTGAAAGCTGGAATGAGTTGGGTGGTCTCTGCTCACTTATATTTTTTCTTTTATTTTAAATTCTGCAAATTAATTTCTTATTAATTAAAATGTATTCATTACTTTCCCCTCTCATTCATTCCTTTTCTCCTCTCTTTTCAGGAAGGATTATTGACTCTCCACAGCGATTCCATCCTGCCTGAATTCATCTCCTGAACACCTGCCCCAGGTACTTTTCTTTCATGGTGTGTCTGCTCTCTGAGCTGTCTTTCCAGCTCATACCACTTGAGAAAGGTCTGTGTGTTCTAACAGACACTGAGTTTGGATTTTAATCTTGCCTTCAGGAGTCTTGGCTCCTTATTCCCCCCCTGCCCTTTGCTGGAATCCCATTTTATTGTATTTCAAGATGATGCTTCTGCTTGTGGATACTGGGGGGGGGTGATGTGACCACTGGAAACAGGGACTGGCTGTTGCTCGGGGAGAATCTCATGGCATGTGGAGGCCTTGCAAAAACCAGTGTTGTTATTTCCAGTTGCTCAAGGAGCAGGGGATTAGGGCTGGATGAAGGACCTCGGTGTCCCTGCTGGTTTCGGTTGCGCTCCCAACTGTCAGTACTGTGCCAGTGAAAAGCAATCGACTTCCCAGCTGTTTCTTATCACAGATGGAACACGTCAGGAGCAAAGAGTCCCACGTGTGACCTGAGACATCCCGCATTTCTGAAGCGTCTGAAATACTTTAATACTTTTTTTTTTTCCTCCTCCTTTTTGTCAAACTGATCCCCCCATCCCTTTTCATCGCGTTGCAGTTGTGGCATGTCTGATGACCACAGAGCCCAGGGCGATGCCGAGCTCTGGCGATGTGATTAAACTGCAGGAAGCACTTCACCCATTTCCATGATAGCTTTCATATGTTTTCTTATTGGTGTTTACTACCAGTACCTCCAGCTCTACTTCTAAATGAGCACGTGGCTGCAAAAATAGAGAGGGGAGAGGAAAGCGAGTCAGGTTTGCCTTCCTACCCTACCCAGGGAAGATGCTGCTGTGCACAGGCACCGAGCCATTCCCTGTCACGCGGTCGGGATCATCCTCCGTGAATATTTTTTCCATCTAGAATTCGTTGAGCTGCTTTGCTGGTATTTTTTTTTTTGACCGTGCTTCTTTGTTTATTCCCCAACCGCTTTCGGATGAGCAAAAAAAATTGCGCTGGCAAGAACATTTGTGGGAAAGCAACATCACGTTGCATACTTGTGCGAGTAAATATTCACAAGAGAATCCACGTCGAGAGCGCTCGCGCGGCCGCTGCCGAATTCTCTTCCAATTAGTCACCCAAAGAGACTTGTTGACTGTTTAGAGCTGTTTGGTGGGCAACTGGCAAACAAGTTGGGAAGACCTGTGATTTGTCGAAGCCTGTGATTGTCGAGCCTGAGATAGGAATGAAAGCGTCTGGGCCGGGTTGACTAATTGGGTGGCACTGGTAGCCCAGGCTCGTGGTGACTGGTTTGTGTCTGTAGTGACTCCAGTGTGGCCGTTCCTCAGGGCTAGAGGCTGGAGAAATGTGTGGAAGATGTGTTTATAGATTGTTATGACTTAAACTAAGAGCTGGATTTGCTGGATAAATGAACAGGAGGTTATTTGACCGACATTAGGGAAACGGGAAGACTGTATTTACCTTTTGGGTTTAAGTGTTCTTCAAGCAATTACCAGTTAATGCCTGTGCTTCTGGAGAGCTGTTACTGAGTGATGATTATCTCTTGGGAGTCCCAGATTCTCTGCTCCGAGTGCCCTGCGCTGATGGATACTTTTATCTGATTTTTCTGCCTCTTTCCTTGCAAAGTCCTGGGAAAAGCAGCTGTTGCCTTTGATACTTTGACTGAGCTTCATAACCGAGGAAACTATCGCTGCTTGATTGCTTGCTCTGTTTCCCTGCAGTGGAGGAGGAAGCCCCAGTAAACTGTTCCAGTTGCGGTTCTGTAGACAGATGTGGGTTTTGGTGGCTGCTTTTGAAATGGAGGTCAACTGTCAAGCGAAAGTTGCCTCATTCTTTAAGGCTTTGGTTGTCTAAAGGTAGCTGAAATAAAGTTGGATGTTTTTCTGGAGCGCTGGATGCGTATCTGAAGAAAGCAATTAGCTTTTTGTAGCACGAAGCGCATCCACCGACTGGATTAAGAATTGGCTGGTACATCTGAAAAAAGTCATCACCGGGGAGCCCTCGTGAAAGGAGAGGGGGTGCTTGGTGGAGCTTGGCACGCCGTTATTCCATCGTCTCATCGGCGGCCTCGACTCATGATAAACTTACTGCTGATGAAGCTTTTGGCTGGGAAGCGTGGAGCGGTGACTGGAGGAGTGATGCCGTGTAGCCTGGAAGGCTTGGGAAGCTCAGCCCATGGATATAAACCCCGCTTTGATGTAGCTCTGCAGCTGGGAACAAGGCGGGCGAGCGGTGCCGGTGGTGCCGCAGGAATAAGTGCCTTTGAGAAGGGCAGAATGAGCTCCTGCTGTACCAGGTTAGGAGGGAAAAATAACCCAGGCGAGGCTGGTGCGATGCTGGGCTGTGCTTGCAGGGGAGCTTTGTGTTCCTCTGCCAAACCGCGCGTGGGTTTGGCCTTTTCTTTTCCAAAGGATGTCAACGGATAGGAGTCAGTGTGGCAAAGGGATAGAAAAATGATTTGAGAGCTGGGGAGAGCAAGATATTTAAAAGCTGTTAAAAAATTAAATTAAAAAAAAAATAATGAAGTGCCTTGCTATTTATGCACTGGGATCGTTTTGAGAGCGGAAAACTTTGGAAACAAAAGGAAGAGATAGGGTGAGAATCCTAGCTGGAAGCTAAACCCCAACACATTGGAGCCTAGATACAAAGCATGTGTTTCTGAGTACAAATGCCACAGAGGATTTACTGTCTCTTGGTGCTTGTCAAATCAAGCCTGCGTGCACGGGAGGGGTGCTTTTGCCAGGACCCAAATGAAGCTTTAATTGTAGGGCTTTAGTTCTTGGGCTTTACCCAACCGGGTGAGTGGGTGAAATGTAATGGCTGGGGTGATGCAGGAGGTCAGAACAGATGATATCATGGTCCCTTCAGGACTCAAAACATTATGAGTAAATGCATTTGAAAAGCCTGTTCTGTTCTAGTGGGAAGGACTGGTGTTCCTTGAGATTAAAGGGAGGGATTGAGACTTGCAACCAGGATAATGTCCTTGTTGGCTGGGCTGGTGCAACAGGCGGGGTTGGCTCAGCCCACCTTGCCTCCTGTCTCCTTAGGACACTCATCAAAGGAGCTGAAGCACTGGGGGCTGATGCTTGGTACCATCCATGCAGCTTTAGAATCCTCTCGTGTTAGAGAATGCAGAAGGTACTGTGTAGATGAGTGGCCAAGTAAAACAGTTGGTTATTAGATGTTTTTAGGTGTCTTTAAGGGATGAATTTTTGGACTTGAGGTCAGTTTTATGTTTTCCCCTCGGAGCTCTGAAACACGGGCAAACTGGATCTGTCGAGGTGAGGGAAACTTGGGGTGTGTTTATCCTTCCTTTCATATCTGCCTGGTTCTGAAGATAGCTCCACAGGTATTCTTCTGTTTGTCGTGTTTCCAGTTTTCCATCAGAAGAGAGTTCTGATGAGGCTGTGTGCTAATAAATCCACCCCCACACCAACCCCTTTTATTGACTTGCCAAAAGAAAGAGCCCAGAGAATTTGGGGAAAACAAGTATTTTAGGCGGGGTGTAGCAAAACCGGGGTGGGGGGAATGGTTTCAGGTCAGGTGCATGGCTTGAGATGATGATTTGTCCTAACCCAATGCTACACTACATTGTGATGAAGCTGGGGGACTGCCCCCAGTAATGCTCTGTTCCCTGGAGTCCCTGAAAACAGCAAAACCTTTTCTTCTGCAGGCTCCAGGCTGCCCATCTTGCTTTCCAATCACATCCCGCTTGTCTTCTATTATCCTAAAACTGACTAAGCAAGTTTAATTAGCTCTGCTGTGCTAAATGGTTCCCAGATTGGAGGTAAGTGCCTCTAGGAAATAGGTGAAATGCCGTTATCCACCTGCATCCCAAACAACAGAGGGGAAGGATGCTGCAGATTTGTTTCTGTGATGGTTACCTCTGTAGCTCACGTGGCCTGGAGACAGTGGACTCGGAGACCGTGATTTGTGATTAGGGGGTTTTGGTGGTGGTGTGTTTTGGATTGTGGGTTTTTTTTCTTTTTTTCTTCCTTCTCTGTTGCTTGGCTGCAGCTGGAAAGGAAATACCTTGGTGTTGTCAGCTGAAATGTAAACAGAACGTCCATCATCGATCAGGAGTCACTGAGGTTCATCTCCTCTTGCGTTCTCCCCTAACCACGGGAGAAGCAGATTAACGTGAAAAATCCTGGTGTGTGCATGTGGTTTTGTGCATTTAAAGCTAACCAGATGTTTGAAACGCCTTTCTGAAATACAGCTGATGATATAATGGCTCCGTAGTAACACAGAGCATTGGCAGGGGAGACATGAATATCCCTCGGTGTGGCATGTGGAGATGAACTCCTGATTCGTAGGCTTGGATGAGTTCAGGAAGTTCACAGGCTACCTAAGGACAACAGTTTTTGTGTTCCAGGCGTGCACTCTGTCCTTGGTAACGCACAACACTGCTGGACTGAGAACATCTTCAGGTTACTTAAGAAAAGCATCCACTTGACAATCAACTTGGCGCTCGCGGGACGCCTCGAATCCAGAGGCTTTGCACAACAATCTGCCGTGCGCTCCCTTTGGTGGCGTGTGGCTCGGAGGGGTGTGCTGAGCTGGCTCTGCTCCCCAGGGGGGCTGGAGAGCTGTGCTCCCCAGGGTGGCACTGCCAGGCTGCGCTCCCCAGGCAGCGGTGGGGTTGGGATGCCTGGCTCCGAGCTCGTTGCTGTTTGCGTGACGTGGCGCTCGCTTGATCCTCCAGCACGGGAAGAGGAAAAAGGGCACAAAACCCAGACACGATGACTAGACTGATATGTTTTTTGGCCACTTACCTATAAGATTTTGAAAGCTACCATGTGAATGGGAGGGAAATCAAATGCTCTAGGGTGCAGATAATCTGATCTGGAGGCATCAGTCCCGGATGCTCAGTAGGAACATTATTGTCTTCGGAGAAGCCGTGCATACGTTTCGGTTTTCGACCAAATGAGCAGAGAGCAATTTCCTGCCTCACTTATGTTTGGAGGCCGTGGTCTGCCTCGGTCTTTTCCCCCTGCCGTAGAAATTCACGGTAGCCTGAGGAATGCGGCATCTGTCGACACGTGCTGCAGGAGAAACACGGAAGCCTGAACCCAGGACCTGACAGGCGGCGGAGGACTGTTTTAAATAATAAAATAGCCTGTCCTCTTAATTTAGCCTGGGGGAGTTGCAGGAGGAGGGGAGAGGCTCTCCCCAAGGCTGTGCTTCGGTGCTCGGAGGGCGGCGAACGCGTCGGAAAGGCAGCGGGTAAGGGAAGGGTGTCAGGCTGGGCTCGAATGCAAACGCCCAGCCCACGTGGTCCACGGCAAGGTAAATCTGGAATGATGGCTTTTGCTGAAAGGAGGAAACTTCAGCAGCGTTTAGTCTGGAGCAAGTAGAGCTGTGAGTGCTCTGTAGCCTTCCTTACACCTGCCTGCTGGTTTGCTTGCTTGGCTGGAACGCTGCTGCTCATTCTTCTTGGTAGTAGACAGAGGTACCTGAGATGCTGGTGCCTGTTTTCTGCCTGTTGTACGAGTCGGAGGCACTGCAGGGTCACTTTGATTTCTAACCACTTACTTTACGACTGGATTTAATCAGAGGTCTGGGGATTCGTTTGTTTAAATCTTAAACCAGCTAAATGTGAATGGCTTCTCCAGCCTGAGTTGGATCTGTGAGTCTTCTGAAGGTCTTGATGCTGTGTGTAGTCTGCCACCCCTGGTTTCTGCAGCACAGATACCCCCAGCAGAAAGCTGTTGTCCTGTCTGGAGTCAGCTCCAGCCTTGTGCTGTCTGAAAACTGATAATTAGGCAGAGATAAATGGGTTGATTTCCTGCAATATCCAAAAAAACAACTAAAGGTGAAGGATGGTGGAAGGTGTTTGAAGAAGCTGCTTTAATTGGCAGGTTTGCTTCTAGCAACTCTCCAGAGAAAGCCTAATCGCTTGGCGCTGGCGCAACAATTCCTCTCCGCAGCACAAGAGTCATCTGTGGTGCTTCATCCCGGAGCCTACGGAACAGTGCCCTCTCGTGTGCAGCACCGAGAGGAGCTGGAAAGGATCAGGCCTCTTCCAGAGCAGACAGGGAATTTCTGGAGTGGCAGTAAGAAATGAAGACTGACCTGTCACCACGTGTTGCTTTGCTTTTTTTTTCTTTCCTTTTGGTTGGTTTGGTTTCCTCCTAGTGTGCTACGTGGCGTGATGGCTGGAGAGGCTTTTGAGTGCTGATACCTCACAGTATGTAAATTAACTGACCACTAATTTAATAAGTTAAATACGTAGTTAAATACACTGAATTAATTTCTTTAGGCTCCCCCCCTTTTCCTGCCTCTGGTGCTGTAGCTGGCAGAGGTTCTAGTGATCTGTGTGGGGGCAGCAGCTGGGCTCACGCGCCAGGCACTGGAGATTAAGGTGTAGAACACAACTTTGGAATAGTCCCAGAAGAGGATTTGACACTAAGTTGTGTTTTACTGCTGGGTTTGTTTGTTGCTTGTGCCTGGAGTGAGAGTTTCAAATGGGTAGTGATGCTGGAGTCCTTGTTTTGCTAGTGAGAGAAACTTGTGTGCTCTCTCTTGTCCTGCTCTTCCAGCAGCATCTTCCTTCCAGGTCCTGGCCCTGTGCTGTGCAAACCCCCTGATGACTTTGCTGGCTGGGTTCTGTGTAATAAATTGTGGTCGCCAAAGGGTGGCAGTGGCCCTTGGTGGTGATGTTCTCTCCATCTCTTGCCATGTTTTATCCTTAGCTACTCTTCCACTCAGCTGCTGGTTCATCTTCCCTTTCTTTGGTGACACATCTGAGTAAAGTTATGCAGCCTAAAGCTGTTGGGTGCTTCATGTAGATTTTACTTTTAGATATGGCTAGATAGGAATAAATAAACTTAATTACAGACCAGTATGTGTAATGCTGGAATGGTCAGTCCTCTAATAAGGACATCTACAAATTAATGCCCTTTGGACATGATGGGTCAAGAGATGAGCCTGTGTGATGTGTCACTTGCAGCGCCCTTGTAGGAGGACCCGTGCTGGGAATAACTTTGGGGTGGAGGGTCCTTGATTTCTAAAGGTACTTAGAAATAATTAGAGGTAAGACTTAAACCTTTTATGAGGCTTATAACCCAGCTCCTCTGGTGCCTCCAAACTCTGTTGCTGTAGAAGGAGGGAGTAGAATCTGCCTTTGTTTTTTTTCCACTGCGTTATGGGAGTGTTTGTCTAGCAAGATGTATTTAATCTCTTATGAGATGGAGGAATGCATGTTAAATAAACATTAAGTTTATTGGGTGTGTTTGCCTGACTTTTAGGAATGGTGATGTGTTTGGATGAAGGATTTATATTTTGCAGTCGGGTTCCTTTTGCACTCACTCCAGCGGCTGAGTTTCGATGTTCGGATCCAGGATGCTGCCTTCGGCCAAGGGAAGTCATAAGGGCAGTGGAATTGCATAAGCGAGATGCTGTCCACGTGGGTGAGCTTCTGGAGCACAGGGTCCTGTTCAGCAGTGCAGCATCTGCCCTGTAGCATCTTGCTGTTGAGCTGTAAGATGAAGTTTGATGCTATTTCCCCAGGCTTGCTCCTCTTTCTGCCTCCAGCAGACGACTAGCATCAGTCACTGCTGATCAGGATGCTGCTTCCAGAGGGGACCTTTTGATCAGTGGTTGGTAGCTTCTCCCTTTGCAATGAGAGGAATGCCTACGTCCTCTTGCACCAGCTTGGTGGGAGAAAAAGGCTTATTTTTGGCCAAGGTAACTGGAGCAATAGAATCATGGAATGGTGGGGTTGGAAGGGACTTCTGGAGATCATTGAGTCCAACCCCTCTGCCAGAGCAGGGTCACCCAGGGCAGCCCACACAGGAACAGAGCCAGGGGGGCTGGGAAGTCTCCAGAGCAGGAGACTCCACAGCCTCTCTGGGCAGCCTGGGCCAGGCTCTGTCACCCTCACAGCAAAGAATTTTTTCCTCATGGTGAGGTGGGACTTGGTGTAAGCACCGCTCAAAGCACTAGCCTTGCAGAAAGCCTGAATCTGAGCTGACTTGGGGTAATCTGAAGGGTTTTCCCAGAGCGTGGCTGGGAGTACAGGGCTGGAACCCCGACCGGCTTGCGGGTGCGTGAGGCTGGATGTGTTAGAAGTGGTAAATGGGCCAGGAACTCTCCACAGGAGCAATGGTGCTGTGCCCCGAGAAGGTGCCAAGAGAAGGAGAGGTTTCTCAGGCAGAGTGTTGGCTATGAAGGTAGGTTTGGAAGTGTCTGTGAGGAAATTCTCCTTCTGTTCCTACTCAAAGCAGGAGGGGGGGAAAAAAGACCTTGCCTGCACATTTTTCAGTCAGGAAGCTGCTTGACTCTTTCTCTTGGAAACCAGGCAAGAAAATCCTGGGCATTGGCTCCCTATGCTGGTTGAAAGGCTCAGTATTGCACCTCTGATCCTTCTGTCTGTTACTTGACTGTCAGAGCCTTTGCTCTCAGCTTGCCACTGAATCCCGAGGAGGAGGGCAGCACTAATCCTGCTGTTCAGACCTCGGGTCAGTGTCCATTGGAAGGAGGCAAGATGCTGAGATGGAAGCAGCCTAGCTGAATGATTGCCCAGTGGCCTTGCTGGGAGGCCAGGCTCATGCCACCAAGCACAGGATGGTCCATGGGGGTCTGGGCTGGTCCAGCAGCGTGCAGGTGGCTGCTGAGGGCTGAGAGCTCTACATTTCCATCCTGATACTGATGTAACACCAAAATTGGCTCTCCTGAGGTTGGATTTGCACGCAAAGGCTGTAACAGCAATTCCATGTTCTTATAATCCTTCTGTTCGGATAAAAATCAGATCTGAACAACTGGGAGCACAGAGGACCCAAGACTTTTATTACAATATCTTTTTAATTATCAAGGTGGGGAATCACATTTTACAAACTACAATAAATTGAATGTTCTTATGGTTTGTGTGTGAGGACTTATTTAATAGCAGATTACAGCAGACACCAGCAAAACTCCTTTTTTTTCCTCCTCAAAGGTTTATTTGTCACTTGTTGAACTCTAGAAAAATGAGCTGTGAATTGAACCAGAGGGTTCCAGATATAATCCAAGTGACGGGTCGTATTTATGGTTTAGATTAGCCCAGTTTAATTCCAGATTGTGAACACTTTGAACATCTGTGAAACCCAAACCAGGCAGTTATGCTTTATTAAGATCTGGCTTCTGCTATTTTCAATAGGTAATTTGTGAAGTCTCAGATACTGAATTATGGCTGTTTGTTTTGGAAGGAGCTTCACTTGTATTTATTTTTTTTCCCCCCCTCTTGTCTGTAGTCAGTGGTAATCCTGGTGTTATGATAGCTCAGGGCTTCTGTGGAGCCTGCTGCCATAGGCAGATAGGGAGAGAAGGGAGTTTTGTGATGAAGAGCATCAGCCCTAAACTGGTAACCACGGGGTGACTGCATCTCCTGTTCTGGGCTTGGCCTATTGCTGGTCCTGTCATATTCTGCAGCTCTGTTCTCCTCTTCTCTCCTCTTCCCCCTTCTCTCTTATGTCATGGAGAGCACAGGGTCATTGAGTGACCCATGAAAAACCCTTTTTCAACTCACAGATTTAGTGTTTCCCCCCCTCCTCCTCTTTTGAAGATTATTTTTGTATGTGGCAGCTCTTGAAGAACTCCCAGGGTGTCTCTTTCTCAGTATGAAAGATGCTTTGGGCAGTGTCACATAGCTGAGGAGTTAGAGGGGACCCATCTTCTCTGGTGGAAGCAGTGGAGACTGCCTGATACTCAACAGATAATGACAATTTCTTATGCTGACCTCTCTTGGTCATAGTATGGCTTAAAAAAACCTCCCATCTCTTGGAAAGTAGGGACAGAACCAAGTAAAAGTCTGGGACGTGGGTTCAAGGAGATGCTCAAACTAATTGGAAGTGTTTGAATAGACCTGAGGAATTTATTCTTGTTAAATAATTGTGTTGAGTGGGGCCAGAATTAGTAGAAAACTCCTGAAGGGTCTGTGTTTAACAACTGCATGTGTAGTAAATACCAGGGTGTTGATGATGGGAACTGGTGCTGGAGTTGATCCCAGCTGGAAATGGGCTTGATCCTGATGGAGAGAGGACAGATTTGGCTGTGGCAAGGCTGGGTAACGGGGCCAGAACAGTCCCTTCATGTGAAGCAGCCGTGGGACTTTTGTGTCCTTTTTTCTGACTAACTCTGAAGCTTGTAAAAGCTTTTAACAGTTTATTCAGCTCTCAAGAAGCGATGAGAATTCCCCTCTTAAATTTACTGTGGTGGTGTCTTGCAAATAACAGATTTATTCCCAGATTCTTCAGTTTACAGTCCCTGTGATGGGCAGTCTGAACAAAAATGATGGTTGTGAATCTGGCTGCTGCTGCTGCCAGCAAAATTTGCAAGCAAGTGTGTACTGGAAGATCAATTTTAGCCTGTTGAGCAGCTGCTGGTGTTGGGGAGCTCAAGGTGCAACTCCCCACCTGGCTCTGTGTGTTTTGAAACACAGCAGGTGACAACTGAGCCCTCTGCTCAATAAATGGGAAGATGCAGGTTAAACAATCCTGTGGATAGAGGGGGGTGATGATGTGATCAGGGTTATATTCCTTTTTTTTTTACTTCAATTCCCTAGGAAAACCTTATAATTTTACTGGATTTCTTTTCCAAAGAATGGCAAGGTGTTTTCTGGCCCGATGGCTTCAGCAAGAACACAGGTTTGAGATTATTTTCCTATGTGTGGAGTCCCTTTAGGATTCTGGAAGGAAACAGTTTGTGATTTATAATAAATTATTCATCCTTTTTTATTACCATAATAATCGCTTTTTATGGTAAACCAAGTGGAGGCTGTTACAAAAGCACAGAAAAATCTATTAACTCTTTTCCAGGATTTCACACTATTTAGTGATTTTTATGTTTTGTTTCCTAGAGTTTCCCTGTTCTGTAGATTTCTGATGTTATCAGAAAGCAAAACATTTAATCTTTCTGAAGATAAGTCCCTGCAACAATCGCTGGATGCCTTTTCCTTGCCTTCTGGTCCCAGAAGCCCTGTGGATTCTGGGAGTGCTTCCATTAGCCTCGTGTAGGTACAGAATTGTTGGAGAGAAACATTTCAAACTAGGTTTGGGTTCTTCAAAATCAAAAGCTCTTGACGTGCCAGGAACAAATGGAAGCAGACTGGAATGAAGGGCGGCTCCTCTTCGATAGGAGAGGTTCTGGTGCTGTTTAGGAGGAGTCCCCAGGGCCCAAACTTGTGCAAATTTTAATGCTGAGGCTTCATCACACTGACAAATCCCAATGGGACCTGGGTAGCTGGGGTACTGAACCTGTATCGTGCTTGTTCATTTTTTCCCCCCTCAAATAAGTAATTACATAGTATATCAGCAGCTCCTGCTGCCATTTAGTGCTCTGTCTTCAGGAATCTGCTCTGCATGGTCTGGAGTGGAGAGCATGGTCTGGGTTACTGCAGCCAGGCTATGTCTGGACTTGGAGTAAAAACCTAATGCAGAGCCACTGGACTGACAGAGCTGCTGTGGTAGAAGCTGAGTATGAAAAGGTTGTGACCAGCAACCTGGGTTAGTGGGAGGTGTCCCTGCCATGGCAGGGGGTTGGAAAGAGATGATCTTTAAGGTCCCTTCCAACCCAAAGCTTTCCATGATCTTTCTCCTTGACTGTGTCTTGTTTCTGATGGGCTGGCTCTTCCCTGTTCCACGTAATGCTGATTTAGTCTGTAGCTGATGTTTGGTTTAGGGAGCTCTGACCTTTGCAGGGAAGTGGGACTGAAGGTGGGGATCTCTACACGATCAAGTAATGCTGGTCTTGGACCTCTCGAATGCCTACAGGTCAGATGGAATAAACCTTCTGGAGCTGTCTGTTCTACACAAAACCAATGCTATTGAAAATTGGTTGCTTGGTTTGCACATTTGGGTCTCCCTAAAGCAAGCCTGTTGGATATATGCATGAGATTCTTGCATGACATCATGCAGTGAGGTGATGCTAGGGTGTGAAATGGTAATAAACTCCCAGGACAACTGGGAGCTTGGAGCTTGGTTCATCTTCTATCTCTCTGGTCTCCTCCCACTGTGGTTTCTGACTCCAAGAGGTCAAGGGTGAGCAGCATAGCTCAGCACATTCCTAGGTTGAGGCATGGGACTAACCTTGCTGTGTCCAGCAAGACTAATCTCACACTGGAATAACGTCCTGAACTGCAGCCGAAATACCTATGGAAAAAAATACTCTCGGAGAAACCTTCGGAGCTTGTTTTACACTGTACATCAATTTGGCCTCCAAGTGCCTTAAGGGTTGGGAACATGTCATCTTCTGGGGGCTGTGAAGAGCCAGATCACTGCTTAACACAGCCATAATCCTGTCATCTCTGGTTTAGATCATGAGCACTTCAGAGGGGGAGCTCCTCTTTCCTTTCCCTATTAGCAGAGCACCAAGAGTCCTGTCAGAGCTCAGTAAATCCAACAGCCAACAGCCTCTTGGGAGACCTTCTTTTTATTAAAGTACTTTCCTGCTTTACAAATGATGGAAGAACCCCAGTTTATAGCAAGAAAGCAAAAGTGTGTGAAGACAAGAAGATAATTTCTGTATTTTTTTACCTTGTGTAGTGCAAGGAAATGGCACAGAGGAGCGATTGGCTTTGCTTGGGTAAGGTTTGAAAGAGATTCTCTGGCAAGCTTTGAAGATATGTGACTAACCAGGGAGGTGAAGAAACCTAAAATGCCTTTTGATTTGGAGGAGGTGTAGAGGAGGAAGCTCTTTTGCCAGGAAAGAGGATTGCAGGAGGTGGAGGGAAAGAAAGAACAGTAGGCTGGGTATAGGGTAAAAAGAGGGAGGAATGGCCAAGACAGTAATGATGGAACGTGTCCAGAGAGACTCGAAGAGAAATAATCCAAGAATGAGGTAGGAAACCCAACCCTTCTGCCCATGTTTTTCAGCTGCAAGATGCAATATTTCCACTTGTGATTGGCACAGAGTGGGGCAGAAAGTAGCATCTTGGCAGGAAGGGGCCGTGTCGCGCAGTAGGCGCTCCGGGAGTTTTGCGAACTGCCGGTGAGTGACATGTTGAAATCTTGACAGACAGAGTGCTTATGATCTAGGCTGGTTATTGACTTGGTGCCAGTCTGTATGGGTGTCCTTCCAAGAAATCACATCACTCACGTTGGCACTGAAGTGAGAGCTGTAGCCTTGAGCAGGCTTTCGAGAGGGGAAAGCACAAGCGTGGTGTTGAACTGTGTATCTCAGGCTGGTCTGGCCACGGGTTGGATGGAGCAGTCTTGGCAGTTGGGTTTGCCTCTGGGGATGATTCTGCTGCTTCAGACATAGGGAAGTGTGGTCACCAAGACATCATTGTCCGTGGTACACCAACCAGGCAAGAGCTGTACGTGGCTCATCCCAAGTCAAACCTTTTTCTTTGTTCTTTTCAAAGTCAGGCCATTGAGGACATCACAAATCAGAGTTTAAAAGTGTTAATTCTAATTAATAATCAACACTTGTTAGGAAGTCAGTGGGCTTCTGGCTAATATTGAAGGAAGCTTTTCAGTCACGTTAGCTCGTAGATCAGAAATGGCTTTGTTAGGTTGGTTGGCTTGTAGAAATCTACTTGTGTTACATAGCACACATTCAACCAGACAATTCCTGCACTACCTTTTCTCCTGCTGAGCTCTAACTTCCTAGAGGTTGACCCTCCTGTATGTGATTTGGACCTGGATTTCCACTTGCCAATTAACTGGCCTCCTTATGAGCTGGTCTGGAGAGGTCAGGTCTTTGGTTTTGTGGCAATACTTGGAAGGTCTTGAGCCCATCCTTATGAGGAAGGGACAACTTCAAGATTGTCCTAGTCCATCTGCCTTCACATCTCTGCCCGTGCTGACTTGTAGCCAAAGGCTTCAGCTGTAGCAAACTGATAATGCTGAAGTGAGCGCATGCAGAGTGTCCTCTGCCCCATGGTGTTCACTGCCTTCCTCTCTCACCCCCAGCAAGTCCTGGATAAGTGCTCTATATGCTATTTTGTGATGCTTCTGACTGGGCCATTCATTTCCTTCTTGGTCCTGCTTCTACCATAGACCAGAAGGACTGGAAAACGCAGGAGCCTTTTGGCCACCTGGTTTCAGTGTTGGCTTATTGTCAACTTTGACGTGGCACCGGAGAGGAGCACGGCTTGGGTGCTGGGAGGAAGCTGAAAGAAGCTAATGAGAGATGAATTCTTTACTGACAAATGCCAAGTAAGCCACAGTAGGAGAAATAATTGGAGCTGCTTCTACAATTTTTCTGTTCTAAGTTTATTATATTAATCGGGAAGAAGTACTTAAACTCCTTTGTGGTTGCTCAATGTAGCCTTTGGCACCACGCACAACAGTGGTCAAAAAAAAGCAAACAGAAGTGTTAAGAGGCACACAAAACACATGGAAAATATCTTGCCATTATATAAATCGGCCGAATGCCCGTGCCTGAAATGTTGTCTTCCCTGCTAGTAAAGTCATCTTGTAAAGGAGGCAGCAAAATAAGGAAGGAATTCAGAGGCAGGAGAAATGAAAAGGGTTAGTGTTTGAATATTTGCATCCCCCTTGTGAATTTTCAAGTCACTGGAAGGAGTAGAGAGCAAGGAGATAAGTCTGAGAATATGCAGCGAATTTGATGCTCAGTTAAACTGCAAAATCAGCAGACTGGGTTGTCAGGAGATGTTCGTGTGCCTCTGGTCACGCTGTGGCCATGAGCTCCACGGGTTGCCACTGAAATAACTCACAGAAATCCAAACCCCACAGCTAAACTAAATAGCTGGCAGTAAAAATAGTAAGGCAATTGGGTTCTAATGAATCGAGATGAACAAAGAGGTTTATAAACAAGCATTGTGGTTTGGGTTTGTTAATTTACTGTCACAGTTTGGAGGCATTTTGCCTCTTCTCCTGGCGAACGGAGGCTGAGATGCCTGTTATGTACAGGTGAAGCCAGTACAGGAGATCAGGTGGGAATTCTCTGGCATATCCGAGCAGTCTAGGGGAAAAGATGTTTCTACCTTTGTGACTTCTTCTGTGAACCGGGGCTTTGAGCTCAGGGTGGACTTGGGGCTTTTGGGGATGAAGAATCCCATAAGCCATGGGCTTATGATGCAACCTCTTCTCTCCATCCTCCTAGGAACACGCTGCTTCTTATCTGTCCCCTTTGACCCATTCTTCTACTTCCATCATCTTTCATCTGCCCTTAATTAACTTCTCCCATCCCGCTGAGTGCACGTACTCCCGAGATTAACGTAAAAGGGAGTGCAAAGTTTCAAGAGAATTGAAAATCAATTTCTCTGTCTTCATCTACCTGTCAAGGATTGAGTGCCCAGGCTGGAATTTGTCCTCCAATAGCTGATGGTATCACCTCACCCTAAATCACCTTTCTAGAGCTGCTTAAGATATATTAACCTCAGCACCCTGGCTGCAACACAGCTCAGGTAGAAAGGGGTTGGTGGGCTAGG
Source organism: Chloroceryle aenea (assembly GCA_013399075.1). Lineage (NCBI taxonomy): Eukaryota > Metazoa > Chordata > Aves > Coraciiformes > Cerylidae > Chloroceryle > Chloroceryle aenea. Next base: position 52,032 of record VWZY01008254.1, read on the forward strand.
GGAGCAGTGGCTGGCTGTGAGGCTGAAGGCAACTCCAGCTCCTCCACGTCTGGTGGAAATGTGGTGGAGAAGTGAGAGGAACCAAGGAACAGTCAAAACTCCTGGGTCCTCATCTCTGACAAAAGCTAAGCCCTGGTGTTTATAAAAGGGATTGAGCATCGGGGCCCTTGAGTGAGATTTATTCTGCTGCTGATCTGTGTGATCTATGGGAACGAGGAGGGGGTGTGTGTCTGTTTTTCCATCTAATCACTTGCAGGCATGTGATTACAACATTTAGTGATGGTGGACTAGGTCAGTTTTTAATTAGCTGAGCCACATGATAGGCATTCGCAGTGCCAGCAAACTCTTTCCTTATTGATGTCTAGCCTGATGTTACAAAACAGCAGCTGTGCCAATGAAATCATAAATTTATGGGTTAAATCCCGTTGCACAGCAGATCGTATTTCCCAATCCCAAGCTGTTTTGCTCTGATCTGGATGGGACATGGTGGGTCTGACTTTGAGCGAGCAGCGACTCCCTCTTCTCGTTCAGTGTTGTGCAGTGTGCAATAAATAAGAAAAAAATAATGCTCCAAAATGCTTGGGTAGTTAGAACCAGGGACCGTGGCTCTTACAAGGACTCACATGATCCTGTGGTCCGGTGGAATCAAATGCTGTTGCTGATGGAATCACATGTTTTTGTACTAGTAACAACTAATGACACCCCTTTCCTCCCCAGAAGGACTAAATATAGTCCTGAGAAACTCCAACCAGCGAGGACTGGCAGCAGACTGTGACTCTTCCCCAAGCCCTGTGTGGTGGCTGGAGTATGCTCGTGGTGTTCCAGGAGCAGAGGGCAGAGCAGGCTGAGTCACTCAGCTTCCCCCTTTCCCCTTCCCTGCCAGGAGGGATGCATCCTGCTCTGGCTTTAGACATCGCTTCCCATCCATCATCTGGCGTTGGGAAGGGCAAGCCTGTATGACTTTGGTTTTCCTGGCCCACACGTGGAAGATAACAGGCTCCCCATTTCCCTCCCTGCTACGTGATAGAAGTGGAGGAGATGGTCCCCCTGTGATTAGAGGGGCCACGACTCTTCCAACTCCAGTGCACAAAGCTGTTTTGCTAAATGTACATCCTGACGCACACGTGCTCTGCCCTTGACCCCTGTTGCATGCTAAGGAGGAAAGTTTTTTTCCAGTTCTTTCCTGGAGGTCTGGAGATCTCAGACAATGCTGTCCCTTTTGAGCCATCCAGGTCTGGAGTGTATTTAAGCACCGAAGTATAGCCAAGTTTGAACACGCTGAGATCTCTCAAAGACGTGCACGTGAGCAAATCTTTCCTTATCGTGCTCGCTCGCTGAGCCAAGGAAGAGGTCCCCGGTGATGCTGAGCTCCACGCCGGGGCACATTCTGGGGAGGGTGTAATTTCTCCTCAAAGTCTGATGCTGATCACTGCAGAAGTCTGGGCTTCCAACCTGTTGCATTGTTGGTGATTCATAAATTGATGACATTGTGGGCTCGGAGACCCCCAGTATGATTTTTGGGTGGTTTTTAACAGTATTAATGTTTGTTTCTTCTGTAACACAGGCTGGTGAATGATGGTTCTTCAGTTGATAGGCTTTATGTGCTTTTTTCTCCCCCCCCCTCACTTTTGTAACTCAGTTTAGCCTAGCTCATGTACGCCTTTCTTCCTGGAAGCTCATGTGATTAAAACTGAAGCCAGGTCCACATCAGCTGACCCTGAACTTGGCACTTTCCTGCCCTGAAGAGGAAGGGAGGAACCTGGTGCAGACCATTTACCCATCCCTCCGGCCAGTTACTGATACTCAGCGTTACCATTTCAAAGGTGATGTGCTAAATGAGGAAGTTCTTTTTACATCTTGCTGGCAACTTTGAGCTTTTTGGGACCCAAGATTCACAGCAGGAAGAAATGTTTCTCTGTGGAAGGTTGTTCCATATCTGTTGATTTAATGCTTGGGGATTTTTCTGCTGAAGTTTGGTTGGATGCAAAGCTCGAGTTACGCTGCCTGAGACTCGGTCGCTGACTTAAGGATTAAAGTTGGGGTTTAAGATCCTGAAGCTGAGCAAGGTTTTGTCCTCTGAGCCTGATCTGGAATAAATATCTTGGGGAAGTTGGAGGGAAGGAAGTAGAGGCAGGGACTTTAGATTTGTCTCCTGATTTTTCCTGTATTAGCTCCCATCTGTTGTCACCTGAGAGGTGCCCACAGGGGTGGGCAAGGCTGAAAGGTAGGTCAGTGCTCTGGCTGGGTGCTGGGAGCTGTCTGGCTCTATCAGTGGTACTGATTAGCTGAGCAGTTAATTAGCTGAGCTGGAGCACTGTGCTAATGCAGCCTGCTGCCTCCAGTTTGCTCCAGTACAGTCCACATACACCTAGTGCCTTGTGCTAGGTGCCTTCCCTGCCTTGGTGACACTGAAAGGATGCTGAGGACAGGCTGCTTGGTCGGAAAGTCCTTCTCACTGTTTGCTTCCTGGAGGCTTGAAGTCCTGAGTCTGCCCTTGCCCTCTCAGTTGTCCTCCTGGATAAGAGGAACCTGCTTTGGGAACGTGCTTTTGAAGAAGCTCCTGTGTGGCTCTGCACAGGGCAGGATTTGATGTGTGCAAACTCTGCAGGTGACTGTTCCCTGTTAAAATCCCACTTAGCTTCAGACCCTCAGCATTCAACAAGAGGAGATGAGCATCTCCAGATCTTGACTTCAGCCCAAGATCTGAATTTCTTGTTATAGATGTCTATGAAAACTAAGTAATACAAGCTCTCTAAGAGCAACTGGACTCCTAATATAGATACTCCTGCAGGCCATGCGTGCAGCCCTCTGTATTTTGGAGGTCCATTGGTTTGTTTTATGGATCCTGGAGTTCTGGAGCGTGGTGTGATAGTGAGTAGGAGTGTCTAGCTGCAGATGTTTTCCCCAAGGCAGTTTTTCAGCCCTTATGTTTTGAGAAGCACGACGGACATGTGCACGTTGGCATGCTGGTGGTGCTTCGACAGACTGTGCGGCAGCAGGGGGATAAACAACAGAAGACGTGTGGTCGGAGAGCTGGTTGCATGCCCATGCAGTTGGATTTTTAGAAAGCTGCCTATTCTGGGCTTACCTCCCAGTGACTTTGGCACTGTCGCTGGCAGAAATCGTTGGCTTACTGCTTAAGCTTGTCTGAGCCGGGGCTGATAGGATGGGCTCAGTCTTGCTGTGACTTTCCTAGGGCAGAGCATCTGTGGTGTCATCTTATGGAGGTCTGTAGGCAGAGAGCTGCTTCTGCTGAGTTGCCAGGAGCTCTGGTGGAGGAATCTCCAGCTTAGAAGGAGCTGAGCCAAAGTGAGCTTGTGGTGCTTACCAGGGAGAGGTGCCTTATTTTGTTGGGAAGTGGGGTTTGTGATCTGTGGAGTCTGGATGCTTGAGGCTTGTGCTTGACCTTGGAAGGTGTTTAAATGGGCTAAGGCAAGGGCTCCGTTCAGGGTGCTCTGCATGCTTGGGGTAGGAAATGTTCTTGCTTCCCTCTCAGGGATGGGAAATTAAAATAGCACAAAACTCTCCTGCAGAACTAGGAAGCACACCTTGATTATCTGAGTCTTCCTTTGTGCTTTGGCATTTAATGGGCTGGCATGAGCTTGACTCTTAAATTACTCTGGATTCCTGTCAAGTTTGAGAGTTTGTGGTTGTGGGAGGCACTAAGGAACGGACATCAGGCATATTTCTTAGCACATGTAGTGCAAGAATCATGCTTGTGAGATGGGTAACTTGAGGTACTAGCATGACCTGTTAATTTACCTTGCCTTTCCTTGCACACAGCTGACTGGTAGCCAGCCAGCCAGCCCTGTGCCTTTTCTTCTCAGCAGCTTGGGATGCTGGTGCCTTTTATTTCTGAGCCATGGAGATGCTTTAAGTACTACTAATGGGTTTTGATAGGACAACTGCTCATCAGGCTGCGTGTGAAAACGAGAGGTCATTTTATGCTGGTAACTTAATGTGGAAGATGCTTGGCTGGTAAGAGCATCATAAGGAAGGTCCTACAGCAGGAACTGTTGGGGACATGCAGCCACCAGCAGTTTTGCTGGGGAAGGCACTTGTGTGATCTAAGAATGAATGGAGACTGAGTGGGAGCAATCTGGTGATGACTTCCCCCCCTCCTCTCCCCCCCCAGGACATTTAGGGTCAGCCTTTGAAGTTAAAGTTATTGTGCCTTAGATCTTGGTGCATCTGCAAAGAGATTTCAGTGAGGTGTTGAATTCAGATATAGGTACAAAACCAGGATTTGGCTCCCCCAGGGAGGTTTTCTTGGTTCTGGACAACACCAATGCCTTTCATGACAATATCTTCCTCTTCTTATCACTACTGCCTTGGCCTGTGAATTCCCAACAACGGGAGAAGGTCAGGAGCTCTGATCCCAGTCACATCTATTCCAAGTGGTTTTGAACATGCCAGTCAGGAAGGCACTGTACCGTAGCGTGTTATAAAATATTTTGAGTGTCCTGCTGTAGGTCTTGCCTCTATAAACAAAAGACATTCCAGAAGTTTTGCAAGGATTGATAGGATGTCTTTGTTAGCAGGGAGGGCTGGCTGAGATGGAGCTGTTGGAAATTGCCCTCTGTGTGGAGTGGGACACTGATGGTGTCTGTGGCTGCGAGGGAAGAAGGGTCTAAAAATGGGGAGAGACTTCTTGATTTGAGATGTGCTTTCAGAATAAGGTGTTGAGTGTCACGGATGTGATTTGGGATGTTCTAATTGATTTTAGTCTTAAAAGACCCTACCAAACTTAACTTGCAAGCACATACAGGGGGTGCAGAGTGAAATGGAACGTTTCAGTTGTCCTGAATCACAGACTACTTTTTATTATTATTGCTCCTTTTTCTCCTTCCCTCCCCCCCTTGGATTTTGCTCCTCCTTCACAGAAGGCTCAAAATTTTAACTTTTGTTTTTTCCTGGTTTGGAATAAAACCATGCTTCCAAATCTGAATTGTCTTCTCCTGAGACTTTACCTTCTCTGCTAGACTTCTGCTTGGATCCAGCTTCAGCAGAGCAGCCCACAGCTGCCTGTCACCGGCGCCGATGGGAAGCTTACGAGGGTTTGCAGCTGCACCCATTCAGAAGGCTGTGCTGAGTCAGTTCCAAAAGGCTCTGGTTTTAGCTCCAGGGGTGGACACTACTAATGATGAGTAGCTTTTGTATGATGGTCACACCAAGGAATGCTGATTATGAGCTCAGCTCCTTGGGTGGTGGGTATACTCTGTCCTGGCATCCAGGGCCTCGGAGCTTGGATGCTGTAGGACTCCTTTGGGTGCCTGATCTAGCTGGAGAAGGCAAGGGCATGAGCATGACAAGGTGTGAGTGGACATACCTGAACCATGCTTGAAAGGGTGTTGCTGGGCAGGTGCTGAAAGAACTTCATCCCAGGGCCTCGTTCTGTGGCCTTAAGAGCTTCATCCCAGGGCATCGTCCCGTGGCCCTCAATGGGATCAAACCCTGGGCCTTTGCAAAGACAAGAGCAGCTCACCAGCTTTATGCAACTGGAATCCCGCTCTGGTTTCCCGGCGTAATGTCGGCACGCCCTTCTTTTATTAATCCAAGACCCTTGGGGAAAGGAGAAATTGATGGGGTGGGGACCCCTTGGTTGAGCTACGCCAGTTCCACACCCACTCTTCAGCTGGTCTGCTTGCGATCATCGTTCTGGGGAGCAGCAGACCAGGTCAATTACTCCATAACAGCTCCATCTATAACTCTTCAGTCATGCAGCTGTATCAGAATTACAACGAAAACAACCTCGGTTATCCTAGTTGGATGTGAAAGCAGACGCGCGTTCCATGAGAAGCGGTGATGCCAGAACGCGGAGGTCAATGTTGTTCAGTGTTTTTTTGGCAAAAGAAAAACCTATCGTATGGAAGCCGGTGCCTGGGGAATCTCCACGGAGCGGCAGGATGAGCTCCGTGCACAAGTGGAGATAATGGTGCTTGGGGAGGTGATTGAGCCAGGGAATATTGGAGAGCGGCTCTGCACGGCTGCCAGCAATCCCCCCAAGCCCAGTGGCCACCCTTCTTCTTGATGAAGTCATCGAAAGCAGCAAAATGATTTGTCCAGGAAGCCAACCTGAAGGCCATAGCGAGGCTCTGGTACCTCTGGGGCTGTTGTGTAAGCAATGAGTAGGGATCTGTGTTCTCAGCCATCTGTGAGTACGGGTGCTGGTGATGCTGCCTCCTTCCCCCTCCGATCGGCTCGACGGTGCCAAATTTCTCTTCTCTCTTTTCCAGCAAAAGGCTTTCAGCTCCTCTTTCTTGGGGAATGAGGTGCTTAGTGCTGTCAGCAGCACATGAGCCATCCCTACAGTAACAGACCCGCATCCAAGGGGATGCAGGCAATGTGTTAGTGTGCGTGGAAAAATCCCTCGGAGCTTCCAATTTACACTGGAGTTGTTAAAAACAAAACGTAGCGAAAGTTTTGTTCATGCAACTATGGAAAACACCACTGATAATATCTTTTCAGGGCCATTTCCAATCTCTTCCATTAAAAGATGATCTCAAAGTACTGAGGTTTGGGTCTGGGTTTCCAGTTTTCCAGACTTTCGGGACTCAGGGCACCAAAGGGATGTGGGCTTGATATAATTTTTTGGCTGCTGTTGCTCAGAGACTGGCGTGCTGAGAGTGACCAAACCAGCAGCAGCAGGAGGGACCCGGGAGCTGATGGAGATGGGACACCAGCACAGCAAGCTGGATCCATCCCCCTTCTTCTGGAGAAGGATGAAGCCGAGTGCCCAGGTGACAACCGGAGCCCCATCGCAAGGTTCCGCGTGGCTTTGAGGTTCACCTTTTCTGGAGAAATCTGCAGCTTTTCATTGTCACTCCCAAGAACTGGATCCATTCTGAAAGAGCAACAATACATGGAAAATGGAATATTTTGCTTATTAAAGTAACTTGGAGTTCCAGCTCTGAGGTTGGCAACCAAACCTCGGAGAAGCTAAGGAGCTGGAGAGCACGCTGCTCCCCCCTTCCAAAAGAAACCTCCGTGTGTGCCAGCACTTTTATTTATAATGTTAAAATAAGTTGAGTACATTAAAAGGTATTATTGAGGGAGCAGGACTTAAAATATATCATTTTTATGTTATTAGGCTGCTCTGAGTGAGGTGTCCTACTGCAAGCAGATAATCTGTCCCTCTGCCTAGATTCCACGCTGGAACTTACTGGAAGCTTTTCACCACAAGAATCTGAGCAAACTGATTATTTTCAAGAAAAGAAAAGGGAGATTGAGGAAAATAATATCAAAAGACATAACCTCAAACCACGGTGGAGAAATTTCCTGACAGCCGTTCGATGTCTCATGACCACCTGATTGCTCCTGCTTCTGTGAGGGGTTTTGCAGATGCCCATAGGGGAGCTCAGCTGGCTGGGAAGGGTTTGGGGTGGGCTGCACCTGGAGTTGAGGCTGGCTGCCCCCCCTTCTTCCTTCATTCCACTCTTTTTTTTGCAGCAAGCAGAAAAGTCAAGGGAAATCCTGAAGGAATCCAGACGTTCTGAGAGCCTCAAATAATCGCCTTGACCTTTGCAAACCGTTCCATCCCGTTAATGGCCTGTGGTCTGAGCTGCCACACGAGGAAGCGCTGCTGTCTGGGAAAGGACGTTGGGGCAATAAAGGTGTTGCAATGAAAGCCAAGATAGGCAGCCAGCTCCTCCTCCTCAGCGGAGGAGGAGAGAGGGAAGATGAACTTACCATATCTTCTCCCCAGGAGCGCTGAGCAGCAGGCTCACTGAGTGAGAAAGGTCCCGGCGTCCAGCCGAGGACTTTCCAAGGGCTAATTTGTTACCGTGGGGCTATTCAGGATAGCACCAGGGTTGTGTGCACACACGTGCCTGGCCTCAAGGGTGACCCAGGTTAGGTGCTTGTGCAACACAACTATGTGTGTGTGGGTGTGAACGCCCTGCTGTAGAACCAAGGAGTTGAACTTGTCTGGTAGCTCCTGTTGGAAAAGTGGCCCAAGGCTGTGGCACTTAAGGAGGTGCAGGGAAGCAAATGTTCCCCATGGAGCTGGAGGAGAGGACCCCGGGCCCTACAGTGGGTTAATGCTTGTGGATTTTTGCCTGTGCCCACGCTCATCTCTGCAAGGTGGATGCAGAAACAGGATTATAGCCATGGGGAGAACTACCTGGTGGCAGGCTGGACCTGAAGGAAAAGCTTGGAGTGAGAAGAGAACTTCTGCTTGATTTGGCCAGAAAGGAGTTAAGCTCTAGCCACATGGAGCCCATGAAATTAGAGATGAGCAAAGCCAGGTAGCACAGGGGTGATTGGAAAGTCCCTTTCATTTACCTGAGCTCTTGGGAGGAGGGCTGGGGTAGGGGAGAAGTGATGGAGGTAGCAGACAGGGGCTTTGGAGAGGTGGTTCTGCTTTTGATCTGCTTCTGGTGCAGCCTTGTCCCAACTTTCTCCAGCCTCTCTGCACATCCCAATCCCTTTTGAGCTAAGAATAAGCCTGAAGGTTTTTAGCCAAGAAGGGCTGGCCATGTGAATGTTGGAAGCTTAAGAATAAAACTTTCATCTTTCACTCTGAATCTTGAGAAGACCCTTCCAGGGAACTCTGGTACTGCTGAAGTTAGATCCTGGGGGGAGGAAAGTGCCTAGGAGAGGGAGTGCTAAACCTCCTGTGAAGGCTCTTTGGATCATCTCTGTTATTAAAAGTGTTTAGTGCTGTCACGGAAGCGCCCCAGGGCCAGGGCTGGGATCTGTCATGCTGAGTGTGGTGCCTACAGAGGACAAGAAACAGAGTGTAAGCAAAGTGCAAACGAGGTGAAGGAGACCTGCAGTGTGGGAAGAAGGGGAGGTGAAATCGAAGCAGGAAGCACTGCATGGCTCAGGGTGTCCAACACCAGGTTTCTCCAGTCTCCAGAACTCTCTTCTTTTTCATTGATGTCCTGCAGCTGAACAGGCTGCCCAGGGGGGTTGGGGAGTCTCCTTCTCTGGAGATGCTTAAAACCCCCCTGGACACGTTCCTCTGTGACCTGCTCTAGGTGGTCCTGCCCTGTCAGGGGCGTTGGATTCAATGATCTTTTGAGGTCCCTTCCAACCCTTAACATTCTGTGATTCTGAAGTGCTGCAGCTGTCAAAGGACACATCCTTATGGTCCCAGCTCAGTCCGGTCTGGTGTCTGTAGTTTTCTATCTCAAATATTCCCCACACACAACAAAGTGTTTCACTCTTGGGGAGCATCAAGACAAACCACTGCTGGCAATGCTCTGAGGTTTTAAGTGAGATAGGATGTGGTGGTTTGCAGCTGGAAATAGAGGGCTTGGGGAGATGTTCAAGCTGCTTATTGCACGTGGGGGTCAAGGGAAGTCATGGATGTTAAGCTGAGGAGCAAAGGGGGGTCTATACATTAAAATCTGTGTTCCTGCAGAAAGGACTTGGGGCTTTTTCCTCCTCTCAAACCCCATCACCCCTCCCCGTGGTGTTTTTGTCTACTGCAGTTTGCCTACAGTAGCCAGGAGGCTGTAGGTGGGCAAACCCACCAGCTGCAGCCAGGCTGGGGGCTCTGCCAAAGGCCAAGGAGCCCCCAGAACTTGGATTTGGCTCCTTGCTGGAGAAGCCCCATCCACAGCTTGATTTTTCAGGGATGTGTGTGGCTGCTGCCAGCTTAGACAGGAGGAAATACTGTAGGCTCCAGCTGGTGCTCCAGGAGGACCTGGCTGCTTGGCTTAGGCTCTGTGCCCTTGGCAGTGTTGGAGGGAGCTGCTGGGGTCGTCTTGAAGAGCTGGTGAAAGCCACCAGCTTCTCCTTCAGGGTCCATGGGGTTGGAGGAAGCATCGCTGAGGATGCGAGCAAATGGGGGTGGGTGACTTCTCAAAGGCAACGACCTGCAGAGCTGCTAGAAATGAGTGGTGGGATTGCATCTGGTGCCGTACCCACCCTTGCAGAATGGAATTGTCACGTGAGCTGGTGATGCTCGTTGGCCCAGTGGAGCTGCAGAAGGTTTGTGTGGGCTCTTTGTTGCACTTGCAAAAGCTGCTGCTGTGGTAGGGCCATTTCACCCTCTTACAGCAGGGGTATGGCACACGGGGGAGCTCTGGGGTCCCCCACCTTGGGCTCGGGGTCCTGCAGGGAGCTCCTGAATAGCTGGGGGGGGTTGTGGAGTTTCCACCCCAGTACTCACCAGCACCCAGCCCAATGCCCCACCTGGTGCTGTGCCCAGAGCTGGGGCTTGAGCTATTTCCCTGAAAATACTGGCATGGAAAAAATGATTTTGTTCATCTTTATGACTCTTTTAGTATGCAAACTAAGTTTTTCTTATTGTTGCTGTTGCTTTTATTTTCCTTTCCCATCCTCTGAAATCAGTGATTTGCAATATAAATACTTCACTGTTAACTTGCAGTCTTTAATTATTTTTACAGCTCTGAGGCTATTTGACTATTTTTTTATTTGGCAGTGAGGAAAAGTGCAGGGAATTCAAGAGGAGAAAATACCTTTGGTGCCAAGCGAGCGTTGAAGCAGAGCTCAGGTGGATGCTCAGTGCAGGAGTGGCCTTGGTGTTTAAGGTGCTAGTGTCTCCAGCTGGCTGGTGGCAGGTTACTGCTCCCTGAGTTGAGCTGGGGGTGCAGAGTCTCTGTAAGCACCTCTGGGGAGGGTTAAGCTGCTCCAGCTGAGTCAGCCCTGCAGCCTGTCAGCAGTGTCTGTGGATCTGCTCACAGCACTCAGCTGGGGACATGGGGACGTGCAGCTGGAGGTGCAACCACCATCTAGCATGGCAGCTACCTCAGCAAAACTCAGGCCCAGGGTGCAAGGCTGTACTGCCTGAGGTGAGGACCAGGCTCCCCTGAGAAAGCTGCTGGAGCTCTCTCTGCTTTAGCTGAAACTCTTTTGCCTGGACCTGAGGCTATTTTCCAGCTACTTCTCAGAGCAGGCAGCACGGATCAGCTGCTGCCCTGCTGTAAGTTCTTGGGAGCCTTTTGGCCGTGCTGTGGGTTTTGAGCAATAGCCCTTTGTGAAATGGGTTCTGCAGGAGTCATCCTCTGGCTTGAGCTCTCCATAGTGCCCTGTGGGGAAGGCTGGTGCTTTCCAGTAGATCTCTGACCTCCACCAGTACTGCCTGGCTGTAGTGGTGACCGTCTCCAGTGCTGGATGCCACCCCAAGCTTGTGGTGCCCACCCAGTGGGGAATGGGGAGTGCTGACTACACCACCGAGCCTCATAGCTGTCTGTGACCCAAGCCAGCCTGTCGGTTGCTGAGGGGCAACTTAGCTTTTGGCTTTGGCCATCTCCACCTAATGAGCCCAGGGAGGCTGTCCCTGAGAGCTGTTGTTCTGCAGGTTTGCTGGGGTGGCTCATTCTTGGTGGTTTGGGAAGAAATCTGCCCATCCCTTCCCTCTGGTGACCCAGCACCTTCCTGTGTCCTCCAGGGGAACCCCCTCAAAGGTTTCAGCTGGGGATGTGGCACTCTCTCCTTTGAGAAGGGAAAGCATCATCCCATGTGCTTTTTCTTTCTGGGGAGGGCAGCATAAGGAGGCTTTTCTGGAAGGATGGAAGGAGGGAGGGAGGCTTTCTTGACATGATTTTGCCCTCCGCAGCTCTGAGGTCCCCAGACAGCCTCATGTCAGCCAATTGGGAGCATACACTGAGGACTCAGCCCTTTCCAGATGGGTCGTGGGCAGAAAGCTGGTAAACCTGCAGATTTGGTGCACCTCGTACGGTTAGTCCTGAGCAAACAGTTAACTGAGGGTAGGCCAAGTGAAAATAAGCTTGCCTTTTTTCTGTTGCTATTTTTATTTCTCTTTTTTACTGTGTGGTCTGCTCATTTTGAAATTACAGTGTTTTCTTTGCCTCGTCCCCTGATTCTGGAGAAAGGTTGGAGCCTCCCCCCCCCTCCTCCTCGCTCCTTTGGATTGGCTCGGATCATCAATAGGAAAAACGAGGAGGTTTCTTAGGAATACTGCGTTCCCTCCTCATTTCCTGCCAGTTTGGCATCTTTGCAACATCTCCACTGCCGCATACTTTGGGGATGCAGCGAGATCCCTCCTGCTCTTTGAGGTTTGCTGCTATTTGCTTCATTTTTCGGCGAGCTCCTCTGCGCGAACGCACACGAGGATTTAATTGCGAAGAGCTAAGAGTGAGATGAACTGTCTCTGGTTCTGTTTCCTTGGTCCATTCACTGTTTGCTTGGGAAGGCCTCAGCTTTGGGTTTGTCCCGATCCGTTCTGATAAGGTTAAGATGTGTTTTGTCTCTGGATAGCAGCAAACAAAATCGTTTTGTGTTTTTTGGGGGTTTATTTTTTATTAGCCTTCTGGAACTGGAGCCTGGTGGAGTGCTCCAGTGTGGCATTTTGATCCCTGTCCCCCCCCTTCCTTTCATTTCCTGATCCAGCTGGTTTTAGTTGTTTTGTTCCTGGTGGCTGGGCTTCCAGATGTGCTCGGCAGTGTGGGAGCAGCTGGGTCCAGGACTCCTTGTGGCAGTGTGCTGCTCGTTTGGAGCACCGCAAGGAGAGGTGTCCGGTGGCTGCTGTGCAGGTGTCCCCCCAAAAGGACCACGCTCCAAACCTCGTGGTCGCTGAAACACATCCCGCTCTCTCGGGTGGTCTTGCAGCCAGTGAGATCCCTCCTCGTGGCTGCCAGGAACGGCTGAGGAGGGATGCCAGCCTTGGTGGCCCTTTCCCTGGGATGGGCACTTGCCAAACACGCTGCCCCAAGGCTCTCCAGCTCATTTCTCGTAACCCCTCGAAACGTAGCCTCGTTGGGCTGTATTGATGTGGGTTGGGTTTGAACAGGCTCTTAGCTCCCTGTGCCATTTCCAGCTCCCAGAGCCTGGAAAAACACAGGATTCTTTCTACCATGAGTCACCTTGCAAAGGGGGCTACCTCGAGCCCAGGGCTTGCCTCGTGCGGACGCTTGCCTTAGGGGGAGTTGTTTTAGTACCCCTGTACTTGTTTCCTCGGAGTAATTTGAGGATGCTTCCAAGAGAGGCACGGCACATGCTCCAGGAAATTAAACACCAGCAACAAATGCCCCACGGTCGATGTCTGCAAAGACCTCAGCATCCTGGTGCAGCCTCTCAAACCATCCAGACCAGCTGTAATCAGAAGGAGGTGGAGGGAAGGAAGAAACATGTTTCCTTAAGGAAGTTCACTCCCAAATCTAGAGCGTTATCTGAAGAGGGATCCAGCTCTAGAAGATGAAATTCTGTGGGACCCGTGGATGAGGATTCATTTAGATTTTGACTTTGCAGTTGAGCTTTTTTTTTCTGGCTTAGGTTGTTTGCCTGGAAAATATTGATTTCCTGATGGGTCACTACTTGTGTGAGGGTCGTGATACCAAAATGGTACCTGAATAAGAAATCATCATAATGCTTTGTATTTGAAGAGGAAATTAGCTTATTTCCTTCCCTTGACCTGGCTGTGATACATGGCTACTCTGGGTTTTCCCCTGAGCTGCTGATACACATTCAACGTGTCTAATTGATGGAAAGCAGGAGGTGGGATGACATCATCCCACCCTGCCTTCCCACTGAGGAAATTTAATCTCATTTTACAGAAATAAACCTTTTTTTTCCCTTTACTTTTTGTTTTCTTTTGTTTGTTTGCAGAGAATTCTGGTCCTTTTCACAATGAGTGAAAAGAAATTGGAAAGTGATAAAAGTAGTAGGTCGCTGACACTTAATTTTCACCTTTTTTTTTCCCCCTTCTCAGTTCAGCTGCTTCCTTCCCAGATTACATCTTTTCTCCCCTCCATCTCTGATTAGAACCAGGACCTTTTCCAAATCAGTTATCACTTTTAATAATGCTGAATGCATCCTCTGAGCAACCCCCCAACAGAAATCCTTGCAAAGAAGATCTGAGGTGAGGCGTTGGTTCTTCTGAGCCAGGTGACCTCTGGTGTTGGCTCCCAATTGGATGATGTCTGGGAATAGCTGAAAACCAAAACTTTTCTCCTTGGAAAGTTCTTGTATCCTGTGAGAAAAGGTCCTACCTGGGATGAACTAACAGTGAGGGAGCTCATGGAATGGTGTTTCCTAAGAATATTGCTGAAAAAGGGGTGATTTTTAGTTCAGAAATTTAAACCACTAAATTTTGACTCTCTCTAAGCAATAATTATGTAAATCAAGGGTGCAACAACACTTCAAGCTGCTGTGAAACTTCTCCAATGAACTTTTAATTAATATTAGCACACATCCACAAGATAAACTCCCAGCTTTTCAATGGAAATCTTCTCAGTTTTTAAAAGCTTTCAGCTTGCTTCTACTAAGGGTGTCCATAAACTCTTCTAGTGGAATGTTATCAAGTGTGAGATGTGGCTTAGGAAAACTTCTCCCTCTTATTGGTCCTTCACCCTTCATTCTTCATCTGGTCCATGACCCAGATGCTGTCAGCCAGGTGGATTTTTGTTTTGTGTTATTTGGCTGTTGGGTTTTTTTTGTTTCTTTGGGGTTTTTTTAAATACTTTTACAATCATCAATAAACTAATAATTCAAGTTTTAAGTTGAGCTGACTAAGTTTGGAAGCAGGCTTGTGTTTTTGCCTTACTGAGCGAGTTCCTCACCCAGAGTGGATTCGATCCTGGACAGAAGGATCTGGTTTCTTTACAGTCTCTTGGAAATTTGCCAGCGTAAGCACCTCATGGTTTGGGGCAATGGTATTTATAGGCTACATAAAGAATATCATTTTGCTTTCTTGTAGACTTCCCTGAGATCTCTTTTGGACTCTGAAGTCAACTGCCTGAACAACGGCAGGGCTATAAAACCTCTGCTGCTCTAACCCCACGATAGATCCCCATGGCTTGTAACAGAACCTTCTACAATAATTCACATGTAGAAGACGTGTGGTCGTGGTGGTTTTTGCCTGTAGGACACACGAGCTGTTCTTTGAAGGTAAAACCATGTACTCGTGGTAAATTGTGCTCTGCTTTCCTAAGCTTCTGCTTAATCCTTTGCACAGGCAGGGCTCTGTCTTTTCTCAAGGCTTCTTGTAAAGCTTTATGCTGCTGAGCCTCCTGTGGCTACGGCCGTGTAAGATGGATTCAGAGGGAGGACTGGTCCTTCAGGAAACACAAAGCTATTCAGCAGATCCACAAAACCCAGAGTCAGAGCCCGTGGTCTCGGCGCAGACCTCCCGTGCTTTGCTGGTGTTTGCTTCCAACAGCCTCAGAAAGCCAAAGTGGAGAAGGTTACATGGGAGCTGCTTTAAAGTGAGGGTTATAGTGCCCTGTGGGTGTGAACACCCCATCCCCCGAGGGCTTTTAGATGGCAGCTCTTGCTTGGTGAGCTGTGTCCCCCTCGGGTTTGTGTGCCTGTGGGTGTGCACCAGAACAAACCAGCAGCAGAGCACCCGGGACTGGGGGTTTTCAAACCCTGCAGTTGGTGGGAGCATAAAGAGAAGTGTGGGCAGCAGGTCCAGGGAGGTTCTGCTCCCCAGTGAGACCA